>JAZKJV010003859.1:0-389300 GCA_037367405.1 Ottelia alismoides
AACTAATTCGTACTTCTTCGCACTATGCACTTAGCTCAACTCAGACGGATGGTTGGAAGACTGTGTGTTCTTTCGTTAGCGTGGAAATCTAAAGACCGGAGTACGGGTTGAAATAAAGCTTCGGAAAAGGGATGGACGGCTGGGCACAATTTTATTCTAAGACCCCAAAAAATGTACGGATCAAAAAGATTCTATATCCGTAGGGGCACAACAAGATCCAAGCAGAACCACCAAAAATTCCGAATACAAAGAAGCAACTACCAAATAAAATCCGACCAAAAAGGTCCAAGCTTCAAGAAACCTGCAGATCTTGGTGGAGACTCGGCTACACTAGCCATCTTCACAAGGAGAGGTGACTACACTGGCCACCCTCCAGTTCTTTTCCCATTCTTCTAACTTCTCCCCCATTTCGATTGTGAACACAGCACGACAGACCTTAGAAGGAAATACCTGACTCCCCGAGGACAAGTTACTGGAGAGGAGAGGAGCATGGTAGTCCGGCATTCTGGATGGGAAGAGCTAAAACCCTTCACACACATGATTCGGTTGTTCAATGTTCATAGGGTATACTTTGGGAAGAGGATTAATCTAAGATGACTTCTGAGCCGAAACTGTAACAATGATGTGTAGAACTTGAGGGCTGTTGATTTTAAAATTCTAAGTCTCACAGAAATTCCGACACACAAATAATCCAAAGGTCGAGTTTGTTTCACTTTCACCTTCAGTTCATGATCTTGGTATGGAATCCAATCTCATTTCACCTCATGGCATTTCTTTTTGATGCTCAGGGACGAGCATGGTTTAAGTATAGGGGGGATGATGAATCTCGGATTCATCACTCTAAATCTCATTTATTAAGCTCACTTCCCTCAAAATCAACAGCATATCTGCATCTATTCTGCATAATTAGCATTGATGCATGTTTTTATAAGAATGGCATTTTATCCATAATTTCTGCACAAAATAAGAAGCCAAAAATCCAAGCCATAAATGACCTGCAAATAGCCTAATTTCCCAGATTTTTAACTCCTTCATGCTAACTCTTAATGATACAAAACCACCTCCACTGTGTGCACATCACTAACAAGAATAAATAAAAAATACAAAAAAAATAACTAACCCAGATAAGTGGACCAAAAACCCAAACCCTAGTTTCAGGATTTTCAGACTAAAAGCCACATATCTTCCCCATACAGTGTCCTATTTGATCCCACTCACTTTTGAACTAATGTACATTCAATTACCTTCAAAACAAGACCAAGTTCAAGTGAATCGGAGCTCATATGTGGAAGTTGGGTTTTGGGCCTCCTTTGTACATTGTATATTTTAGCGATTTTCTGACCTATATTTTAGGTACATATTCTCTCTATTTTCAATATAAAAATCCAAAAAAATATATTTAGATGTCTTTTATTTATATTTGATTTCTCTATATTTTTGGAGTTTTATCTTGTTTAAAAATGATAAAAAAATTAGAAAACCCAAAAATCAAGGTATTCTATGTACATAGGATACCCCAAAAATTCACTTTTTACATTTGATCGATTTTGGTTTTGATGTCTTCATGAAAGCTGTAGATCTCATCGAGATGAGCATTTTTTCATGAAGGAACTTTTTCGATCCGAGGTCGTTTATTATTTCTTTTTGATTTTACAAAATGTTTTTCTTTGAATTTTCTTGTGCTGACACGTGGCAGCCCCAGAGGCCACCACGTGTCAGTGATTTTTGGACGTTTTAAATATTCGTTTTCATAAAAAAAATGGACGCACGTGCGTCGCACGTGCGGCGTGTCCTTGCCCTTTCCGCCGCCACGTGGCTTCTACTCGGTCGTTCGATCAACCGTTGATCGAACGGCCCGAGTCCGACGTCTTCCTCTGGCACCACCTTTCCCAATCCCCGCGCCAACCACCCGTAAGCTCCGCCCCTAATCTTGTAACCACCGCCGCCGCCTCTGTTATCCCCGCGCCGACCAACCAACTTCACCCCGCTATCTTCGACAACCGCCGACCCCCTTCTCTCTTTCCTATATAAAGGGCACTTCCACCCCCGACCTTCGCATCCGCCGATTGCTTGAAGACTCGACGGCGGTGACAACGCCGTCGCCTTTAGCCGGCGAGATCCGAGGATCTCTGGTCCTCGATTGCAGCGCCTCCTACCGGTCGTACTACCCTTGCTCCGCTGCTGCGTCGAGCCTACGACCAACGTCATCTCCGCCACGCGTTATCAACTGCCTTCAACTTCGACTCCAACAACATTTCTTCCTCGACAACCTCACCAACGACGACGCCTTCATCGAGCTTCTTCTCCGACTACTCAGCAACAAAGCTTCACCAACGCGCCATTATCACTGAACGCCAGCTCCATCGACCTCCGCTCGTTCACCTTCATCACTGTCGAACTCGTCTTCACCAGGGTATCAACCTCGTCTCCATCGTGCCTCGCCATTCGCCACTGAAACACCGCCTCCACCTTCGCTCCGCCAGGAGAGGTCGAGCTCCTCCACCTCTACGAGCTCCTCCACCTCTACGAGCAGCTCCACCAGGATCTTCACTGACACCACCACCGCCGGTTGCTCATCCCTCTCCGCCGCTATAACCACCGGCCTCCAGGGCCGAGACCCCCCACGTACGAGGCGCGTGCGTTGGGGGGGACATCAGCGTAACATCAGCTCCAGGTCACGTGTCTTGCACGTGACCGTGTAAACTATAAAAAGACTCCCTGGAGATTCAGTCATTTGCGATTCAGCCCACTACCCAGGGGTCACGTGCGGTGACCTACTGGAAATTTGCAGAGAGCCCCCCCATAGTCTCGGTATTAACATTTCAGTCCTCTCTCTGCATTCTATTTATTTATCTATTGCATCTGTACCCCTGAATTTGCCTTTAATTTTGAACCTCTTTACTACATTATTTTATTAATCCAAAAATTGCATGATGTTTATCACTTCATTCTCTACATTTTGACATATCGTGGATATTTTTGTGATCAGTGGTTAATTAGTAATTAATTGTTTTGTGGAAAATTGCAAACTTTGCCCATTTTGTGCTCTGAAATTCATAATTGATTGATCATTACTCCAAAAATCCCCGAAAAATCACATATTGTAGAGTTAATTGTGCTTGACATTGTGCCCAAAAAGAATTGCATTTGCGTACAAAGGTTTGCTCTGTAAAAATCATTTTGCATATTTCAGTATTTGACTTTTAGTAGGTATTAACCCTCACATTTTCAAGGTTTAGGATTTTTTTGAGATCAATCACCTAGTGATAGATCTTAGATAATTTTAGATTTTGAAAACAAGCAGGTTTGATATTTATTATAATTAAATATTGAAAATCATTCTTTTTGCATCTAAAAATTCATAAAAAAAATCATTTTGCATCTAAAAATTCCAAAAAAAATATAATGCATATATTTCATCATAATCTACATTGTGGCCAAGTTTTGTATTTTTCGGACATCGTTTGAACATAGCCAACTTTTTAGTCCCTAAAAAGGCCAAAATTGCATTGTGCATCCCTTATTTGCATTAAAATTCTAAAAAAAGACCGTCTCGAAAACCGTTCACGAACCTTGATAAACACAACTCTAGGTTGTTCCTTTGCTTCCTTGTGATCGACCTTGGGACTTGCCCAAGTAAAATAAACATAAAATCACTTGATTAAAAATTGAATAATAATTTGTGGTTATTTCTTGACAGTTTCCGATCGTCGCCTACAACGAACGACATTCTATTATTTTCACTCACAATTAAAACCAACTTTTTTAAACTCTGCATTTTCGGACTCGTCAGAGATCGCCGCCAGTCACATCCGAGGAGGAAGAAGCAGCAATCGTTGGATGCTCCTCCTCGGAGTTTATCTAACAGTTGAGTAGAAGCCACGTTGCCACATTTTGCTGCTTACAGGAACCGTCGAATCCTCGAGATCTGACGATCCTCGAGGGTCCACGCGTCAGAGCCATAGCTTCCCCGAGCCTCAACACCAGACCAGTAGGTTCAGGTGCTCCGAATCTATCCCGAGCCCAAGCTGGAGGCTTGGCCATTTCGAGCCTTGTCGAAGCTACTCCGAGACTAGAAGTCTACCAAGCCTGGAGAGCACATGCCACGCACGTGCAATCTAGACAAATTTCACAGAGGCCCACGAACTTCTTCAAAATTACAGATAGGTCATGAGACCACGTGTTGTCCACGCTCGCCTGGGGTATTTTGCAACCGACCCCTTATGGGTTTGAATAATTGCAAAAATACCCTCGCACATGTGGAATATTTACAGGGAAGGCCTCGCGCTTATTTTTAATTGCATTTTAGTCCTTCCCAGAGACCTATTTGCTAGTTATCTTTTATGTTTTCTTGCATTTATGCCACTAGCTTCACTCGTGTATATCTTGAGCATCCTAGCTCCGATTGAGTCGAATTCAGTGGCATTTTGAAGCTCTCTTTATTCTCTTCTTTATGGCATGATTATTTGACACTATGAAATTTGATGTGTTAGGCTAAGTGTCTTGATTTCAAAGATTTTCATGACTAAATTTTACATGAATGAAGATAGTTTTATTATTTGACCCTGATTCGAATTCTATTTAAATGGCTCAAGTATTTTTGGTCTAGGTCATATTTTCATTGCGTTTCATCGCATATATTTGCATGATTAAAAATTAAATTAAAAAAATACATAAATCCCATGTTTACTTGATGCATTGTTTTATCTTCTTGCAATGTTTGACCTATTGTTCTCTAACTAAACACTTGACGAAATTGATAAGAGTCTAGATAGTACGAGAGAGGCTCGTGTCCCAGAGTTCGCCCTTGGTTACTTACCAAGTAAAATAAAAATACATGACCAGTTGATTTCCTTGACATATCAAATTAGATGGTCTTTGACGGATCGAATCCAGCCCAACTGCAACGATCTTAAGTGCTATTTCCGCACTATTAAAGGGCTAGATTTCTGGCTCATCACATCCCAACACAAGTTTAGATTGACCCCAACAACATGAACCAAGGACATATCCACTAGAAGGATCAAGTACGCTATTCGAATTTTCTTGAATCTGATCATGAGATTCTACCACATGGGATTCACCATATTATTCTCAAGAGTGGTAAGATCGTGCAGACCCCTGATCAGGAACGATGGAGAGGAGCGGATGATATCAATGAGCCCCGCCCTTGAGGAGAGCTCAGAAAAGGAGCATTAGCTCTAGCAATAGCAACACCTTCAGGATCACCATCAGGATTTGAATCTCTAAAATATAAAAAAATAAATCCAAAAAATCTAAAAAAGAAGAATAAAAAGACATCGAGCATGATCGTAGACAGCGATTCTTCAAGAGATGAGATGATCGCCTTGGATGTAGCATCACCAACAGTTTTTCGTACAGTTTCAATTCCTTCTTTGCATTTCCATCAAGTCATGTACACAGTCCTAGTCGTATTCCTAGTCCTGTACAGTTTCATTCTGATTTCCAACTGAATAAAAACTCAGATGATGATGTTTCTATTTTATGTCAGAACCCCCAAAAATCTCTTTCCCTCAAGAATCGTCAAAGGTAAAGAAGAAAATTTCAGAAAAAATGATAGAGATGCCTTGGAAATGGAAAGGATGTGTCATGAGAATGTCAATGTTGAGATCCCTTTCCTTCAATTAGTGGACATGGTCCATGCATTTAAGAAGTTTCTAACGGTGAGATGCACACTTAGTAGGATTAGTAGGAAGAATACGAGAACAGAGAAACATATGTTGTCCATAGCCACTACATGTGTGATCAGAAATGAGATTCCAAGTAAGAAGAGAGACATGGGTGTCCACTTCATCATTAGTCAAATATCTGACACATTTTTTTGCCCACACTATACTCAATAACAGATCCTCTATCAATTTGTTGGCTTATTCCCTCCTAGACCACCTAGATTTAGCTTCTCTAGGAGACCGAGAGGACTTCTATATTTTGCATACCGATCAACTGAGAGACCTAAGGGAATGCTACAGGGTGTTATCCTTGACATCGAGGGTAAGGAATACAAGATGAACTTCACGACCTAGATATGGAGTTCCCAAGAAGATTGTAAGATTCCCATATCATTCGTGGTCGTCCTTTTATGAGGATGGTTGGAGCAATATTTGACTATACTTTGGGAAATATATGATTTCATGAACACTATGAGAGTGTAGACTTAGAGATGCAATAATTGAAATGGCAGGGACCTGATTCGGAGAGCAGCACATAGTATCCCACATCAGAAGCTGAGTTCTGCATAATTGACACATCGGATCACTATCAGCAATAGTGAGCTCGGGTTAATGAGTCCCTCTCATCAGGAGAGGATAGTGTACGTGAGTAAGTTTGACAAATTCTACGGGATCAGACCTTACACATAGGAGACTCTTCGGATGCATCTCACTACGTCCTCGATGACTTAGAAGCTTACTTCAGTTTGTTAGACATGTTCCCTTCATATCAATCGAACGACGAGGCTGGTGAGTCGGATGTGATTTTTAATGATTGCATTAACACATTTGGATATTCGACTCCCAAGCCGAAGTAGTCAGTGGCTAATATCATAGCATATCCAACCACATCAACCATAGAGTCAGATTCAGAGGCAGTCCCTTCTATAATTCCAAGTTTGTGGTACCACTTCATGTAGTCCCTAAGATGGAAGGATTACAAACAGTTACCAGCTCGGAAGGAGAGGAAATTGTGACATGAGTACCCATGTCATGGAACATTTATGTGGATTACAGATACCTGAATGCCACGACAAAAAAGGATCATTTCCCTCACCATTCATTAATCGGATCTTGGAGAGACTCACGGGAAAACAATTCTTTGCTTCTTGGATGGGTACTCGGGCTACAATCAAGTAGCCATCGCTCCTGAGTACTAGAAGAAGACCACCTTTACATGTCCATTCGGTACTTATGCATTCAGGTGCATGCCCTTTGGTTGTGCAATGCACTGGGGACGTTCTAGCGGTGCATGATTGCAGTATTTATAGAGATGGTGGGCGACTTAATGGAAGTCTTTATGGACGACTTCTCAATCCACACTGATTCATTTAAATCTTGTTTATCTCATCTGGATCGAGTCCTCAAGAAATATAGTGAAGTGAATCTGTGTTATCTTGGGAGAAGAGCCATTTCATGATCCAAGAGGGCATTGTGTTGGGGCATGTCATCTCCAAGAGAGGGAATGGAGGTTGACCCTACCAAGGTGGATGTGATCAAGAAACTTCAACCACCAACCAACATCAAGTAAGTGTAGTCATTCCTCGGACATGTCAGTTTACCAAAGATTCATAATGGAATTTTCAATTGCCCAATTGTTAACAGAGCTCTTAGGAAAAGACACAGAGTTCCTTGTAAATCACAAGCATCATGAGGCCTTCGAGCTCTTTAAGAGGAAGATAATGGATGCCCCCATCTTACATGCCCCATATTGGTCTCCCCCCCTTTGAAATCATGACTAACACCTCTGATTTTGCAGTTAGGGTTGTGTTATGACAGAGGAAAGAAGGGATACCATATGTTGTATTATATGCAAGCAAGGTTCTCAGTCAAGTTCAGAAGAACTACACTATCACAAATAAGGAAATTCTTGTTGCAGTGTTTGCCTTGGATAAATTCAGGTTATATCTTTTACGATCCAAGGTTATCATGTTCATAGATCACACAATAGTCTTATACTTAATGAAAAAGAAGGACATGAAGGCACATCTTCTTAGGTGGATTCTACTACTCCAATCGATTTTCATATCAAGGACAAGATTGAAGTGAAGAATGTGGTGGTTGATCACCTCTCTCGCATTAAAATTATAGAGTTCCCTAAGACTGTCCCTATCAAGGACTCCTTCCCCGACGAGTCGATCTGTTCTATTGACTCTTTTCCATGGTATGCCAATATGATGAACTTTTTCGTGTCTAAGACAGTTCTGCATGATTGTCCCAAGACAGCATTGACTAACTTAAGTCAAAATCCAGAAAATACCATTGGGAAGATCTGTTCCTTTCTTCAAGGTATGAATTATGTATGGAAGAGGTGTATTCTTTGTGAGGAATACATGAGTATCCTCACATATTGTCATTCCTTGGAGGCAAGAGGAAATCACTCCAGAAAGAGGATCGCTTGGAAAGTGCTCTAGTGTGGTTAGTATTGGTCAACCTTGTTTCACAATGCCTATGCATTTGTTCGGTAGTGTCCAGTATGTCAAAAAATGAGAGAGATCGTTGGTTCCAAAGATGAAATGTTCATGCAAGTGATAAATGGTATATGTTTTTGATGCATGGGGAATATACTTTAAGGGATCATTCCCTAACAATCACAGTTACGAGCACATTTAATTAGTGGTAGATAATGAACATTAAATTTGCCTCCTTAATAATCGATAATTATCGTAGCATAGGAGGTAAATTTGGTTCAACAAAAACCACAATCCTTGAATGTTGTGGAATATCTATACTTGCCAAGTCTACCAAGGTCGAACATAGTGACACAAGCTACTTTGATATATTTATCGAATTTTGGTCAATTAGATGCATGTGTGAATAGTTTCTCATTTAAAGGTCTTCGTGCAAATGCAGAATAAAATGCAACAGAGTAATGCAAACAATGATGCATGTATTTTTATTTCATTTTTTAATGTAATTGTAAGATGATGCATGACAAAAATGGATGATTAAATGCAAGGGTTATGCATGCAAACGACTACTACAAATATGCCCTAGAAAGATCACTAAATTGAGCACCAGATTATGGTTTGAAATCAGAGTCATTATGAGCATAACATTACGAGCAATCTCCTATTTAAAGGTAAGGCAATTGGGAATGAGAAACTTTATAACATTAGAATTGCATCACACTTTAAATGGTGTCAGATGAGAAAACTAAATATGCCATTAGATAGATTAGGAAATAAGAAACAAAATGACACAAAAATAATGCAAATCAGACCTACGACGCTCAAGTTAAGAAAGAAATAGTGTAAGGGTATAAATGTAATAAACATGCAGATAAAGGATAAATAATCACAAATACATCCCTGGAGGGACCTATTTGCAATTTAAAAAAATCGTCTAGGCCCATATGAAATTTTTCCAATGTATGGTTTCATTTCTACAATTTCCAGAAGTAGGCAGGGCTAGATGTAAAATTTCTAGGGATACACGTGAGACGCGTGCACTTAGACCTTGTTGCAATTCTAAAAAACCTACGGAGGGTTACTGTAATTTACCTAGCCCTCACGTGACATGCACGTGAGGGCTAGGCTCGGAGGGCGAATCAGGCTCAGAGCTGGCACGGAGGGAGTTGGTGGCTCGGTGAGAGGCTCGGTGGAGAAGGGATGGCGTAAGAGGAGGCATTGGCAAGTATGAAGGTGGTGTGGAGGAGATGCAGAGTTTATCAAATGGGGACGAAATGGGTTTAGGTGATGGGTTAATTAGGAGAAAATCAAGGAAAATAAGGAAAAGCACCTGGCCGGAGCAAGGTGTTTGATGGAGACAGCGGCCTGGGCAGAGGCTCAAACTGGAGCTTCCGATCATCGCACGACGAGGGCGGCCGTGCCTCGGTGCTCGCTGGCACACGGGGCGGCTGCAGCATGATCACATGACCATGGATCACACCTGGAGAAGGCGACCATCGTTGCATCGACAAAGCTGCCCTCCGCTATCACCGGAGGGCAGAGGAAGCTAGGGAGGATCCCGTGGATGATGGATGAAGGTGACAGAGGGTGGAGGGGTTAATTTTATAGGGGAAGGATCCAAACGTTTCGTGGAGGCAGGAGGGGCTTTGAACGGTAGTAGGAATGACGAAGGAGTGATGACGGGGGTAATGAAGTCTGCACGAGGAAGGTGGATCTAGGCGCATCATGCTAATGGTGTTACAAGAGGGAGAGGTGGCCGGAGATACCTTCCAAAATAGGAAGGGGATGGAGCGGATGTGAGGTGAAACAGCTGGAGGAAGAAGGATGATGAGCGGAGGCCATTAGATCTTACGATCCAACGGTTCTAATTGATACACAGTCAGATGGTTAAGATCTGATTAGATCTTATTTGACAGCAGAGAATGAGGAGTGGTTGAATGGTTAGGATGAGACATGAGGTTTTATCATACGACGGGGGGTGATCTAGTGATGTAGAGAGCGGAGAGGCATAGGATGAGAAGGGATCAGGTGGTTGAGGTTTAGGCGGGGAGATGCAGTTGGGACCTTGTCCAGAGAAGATCGGATGGCTGAAAATGAGGCGAAGATCAATGGTAGATATGAAGGTAATCCAATTGCAAATAGAGGAGGCGGGTGGTACGATAGGAGGCCGCGTGGCAGCTCTAGAATGCGCCATGTGGCCACTCCAGAAAAAGCCATAAATACAGAAATAAAATAAAAATGAAAAAGAATTAGTTGGAGGCAAAATTAGGGAAAAGTCAAAACATGAAAGTTGTAGATCTCAATGAGATCTACAAGTTTCATGTTGGAAAAAAGCCAAAAGAGGTTATTTGTATGAATAGTTTTTTTTTGAAGCATTTTAAGGGATAAAAATGCCACTTTTAAGCTTTTGATTTTTTTTGTACATTTTAGTTCTTTTAAGGTCTAGGGAAACTATAGACAATTATTTATCCTAGTTTTTATGGGTTTTTAATAACATAATTACAAATTAAATAATAGTACTTAAATATAATAATTATAGGTTAATTATACACAATATAATACAAGATAATAATGAGCAATTATTGGTGATTTTTATTGGATTATATAAGCTAGGGGGTAAAAAGTGGATTTTTGCATGATGAATACGAGATTCATCGTACCCCTATACATAAATTATGTTAATCCTCGAGCATCTAAAGAATGAAGGAGTCGGATTAATTCCTGACAGCACAAGTGAAGATTTTCAAGGCTCAATTTTCGAAGACCCTCAATTTAAGCGACCCTAAAATTGTGGGCTCAACCATGCTTTAGTCCGAAGGAATCTAACTTCTCTAATTATTATACTCTCTTTTTGTACATATAATATAAGGATATGAAATTAGTGTATTGCATTCATGAGAGTCGAATCGAGGAATCACTTGAAGTTCCAGTACAAGAGACTCTCCTCTAGACTTCATCCTCAACCCTAGGGAATAAGTCTATTCTTGCTTCAGTCAACCGTCTCATTAGTTTGTCATACTTAAATGTAGATGGACGGCCAGATGATGGAGGGGAATAGGATTGTGTCTATTTTTCTCTCCCTTACATTGGAACAAAGGGCCTCTCGAGTGCCTTATTACTCAACACATGTAGAATTTTAGCTTATTGATCAATATATCCGTCAAGAGAGTTTGAAGTAGTCTGCACTTGTTTTTCTAGGAGTGCATCGGGGTGTGTCTTTTTTCAGTATCTAAGATACCTTCGACACCTAGACTTGTATCACTATACGATGCAGAGCCCTTTTATGGTGTCAGTCCGACTCCGTGGTCCTAATTAGCACTTGGTCCAAGTGGACACTTTGAAAATGGTTGAGTGCTCGCCTTTGGTGGAAACTCTTTTGTAATTTGACTTTGAAAGATAGATCTTTTCTTTGAGAGAACTTCTCTCTATTTTCATTTCATTTGTTTGTCTAGCTCTACTGCTTTTATCAAAAGTTGGCGCACACTGATCAACAAATTAAATTAAGTTTCATCACACCATGGAACATAGGTAAATATCACATAGATATATATGAACTTGTTTCACATATTGGCTACGATTTTGCTGACACTCAGGTTTCTTTAAGCCTTCAATAACTTTATCCCATTCTCGAACATCATTAGATCAGGTCTAAACTCAAATCACCAATCCTAGTTCCTCAAGTGATAACTCAACTCATCTTATCAATCAAGCAATTGTGAAAGTGAAGTGCTGATCCTATTCTTTAAAGGGTAGAGATGAAGAGTGCAATTTAGCGCTCAAATCTTTCAAACTAGGGAAGTGTGAATTATTAAGTTCAAAAACCCTAATGACTAAGGCATGTTAACCCATACTCTCAAGAGCACAGAAATCAAGTGTCCTCAAAAATCCTCAAGCCTTGAGTGAATGTGGATGTGTCAGGAATACACCAACTCCTCGGTTGATTGTTTTTATGTGATTTTTGTTTTTGCAAATTTTTATGGATCCTAGTTTTTCATTTTTTTAATACTTTTTAAAGACTGTGACTAGCCCAGACTCATATGAATAGATGCATCTACTCTCGGCCAGTATGGGTGTAAGTACGGGTCGTCAGATGGATCTGTGTTCCTTAAGGATGGAGCCATATATAGTATCCTCCAAACCACCCACTCTGCTAAGGGAGACCGAAGTTCCCTCACTGAAAAGTAGCTACTCATTTTTAAGCTTAGTAGTCAAAGTCTCTATCAAAGAAAAGTTTTAAATTTTTCAATTTTTTTATGGACTTTTTGAAAAGGGTTTATTTACAACAAAGTAATCCCTCAATTTTAAGAAAACATTTTTATAAGAAATTTTTACAAAACTCAATTCACAAATTTACTTAAACCAAGCTGAAAAACATTTTCAAAAATTTTAAAAATATACGAGCTATGACTAAAGTAAATATACAATAATATACAATATACCCCCCCATACTTAACACTTGTTATGTCCTCATAGCACAAGTTATATGAAGCCATGGCTCGATTAAATATAGGGTGCTATAGCGGAACCGACAAGGATCCCCATATACTTAGGTAAAAAATTAACCTAAGTATAAGAAGACTCAGAGAGGAAGGGATGAATGAGTCGGGTCCTCCCTATAATTAGGCTAAAAATAGACTAAGTAAAGGATCTGAGTCAGGGGGAATCTGGTTAGGAGGAGCAACTACACAAAGATATAGGGGATGAGGGGGAGGAACGTATTTTCACAAATGAGGATGTAGTATGCGGCGGCAGGGGAGTTATTTAAGTTTTTTACAGAAGATTAAGAGGAAGATGAGGGGGTGAGGTGGTGGGTGAGTGTATATGTGCAAATGTGTATGTGTGCGGTGGAGGGGGCAGGTAGATCATCTAGTGATCTTTTTTTCTTTTCTTCTTTGTACATCACGTGAGCCCTCTAATGAGGACCGCTAAACATGAACATGCAGCACAATTTGTTTACAACATGCGAATGCAAGCATGGCTGACAAAACATTACTCAATCGAGAAGTAGATTATGATTTGAAATCAGAGTCATTATGAGCATAACATTACGAGCAGGCTCCTATTTAAAGGCAAGGCAATTGGGCACGAGATAATTTATAACATTAGAATTGCATCACATTTTAAATGTTGTCAGATGAGAAAATTAAATATTTCATTAGATAGATGAGGAAATAAGGAACAAAATGACACTAAAATAATGCAAATCAGACCTACGATGCTCAAGTTAAGAAAGAACCAATGTAAGTGCATAAATGTAATAAACATGCGGAGAACAAAAGGATAAATAATCACAAATAGGTCCCTGGAGGGACCTATTTACAATTTGCAAAAACCATCTGGGTCCATATAAAATTTTTATAATGTGTGGGGGCCTTTTAGCAATTTCCAGAAGTAGGCGGGGCCTAGATGTAAAATTTCGAGGCACACACGTGAGATGTGCACGCCTGGACCTTGTTGCAATTCAAGAAAATTAGCAGAGGGTAACTGTAATTTACCCATCCCTCACATGACATGCATACGAGGGCTAGGCTCGGAGCTGACGTGGTAGGCGTTGGTGGCTCGGTGAGAGGCTTGGCAAATCCAAGCTTGGAGGTTCGACAGGAGGCTCGGCCTTGCCACGTGGCGTCATAAGGGCGTGCTATCTCCGGCCATTGAAGATGGGGACACCTGCTAATGTTACAAATAGACAAAGTGTGCACGTGATGAAGTAAGTGAGTTGTGAGTTGAGTGGAGGTCGTGGAGGTGACGGGAAACGGAGGCCTGAAGCTTCCTTCGCCAAAGATGACGGAGGAAGTGAATCGGAGTGGGCAGGGGTTCTGGAGAAGGGATGATGTGAGCGGAGGTGTTGACAAGTATGAATGCGGAGATGGTCAGATGGGGACAAAGACGAGTTTAGGTGATGGGCTAATTAGGAGAAAATCAAGGAAAATAAGGAAAAGCACCTGGTTGGAGCAAGGTATTTGGTGGAGGCAGCAGTCTCGGCTGAGGCTCGAGCTGGAGCTTCCAGTCATCGCACGACAAGGGCAACTGTGCCTCGGTGCTCGGCGGCACATGGAGCAGCCACATCATGGTCAGATGACCATGTATCATACCTAAGGAAGGAGACCATCATTGCCTCGACAAAGTCGCCATCCGTTGTCACTGGAGGGTGGGGTAAGATAGTACAGATCTTGTGGATGGTGGATGAAGGTGACAGAGAGCGGAGGGGTCGATTTTATAGGGGGAGGATCCAGCCGTTTCGTGGTGGCGGGAGGGGCTTTGAATGGTAGTAGGAATGATGAAGGAGTAAAGAAGAGGGTAATGAAGTCTGCACGAGGAAGATGGATCTGGGGGGCATCATGCTGGTGGCGTTACGAGAGAGAGAGAGAGAGAGAGAGAGAGAGAGAGATGTCTATAGATACCTTCCAAAATAGGAAGGGAGCGGAGTGGACACGAGGTGAAACGGCTGGAGGGAGGAGGACGATGAGCGGAGGTCGTTGGATCTAACGATCCAACGGTTCTGATAGATACGCAGTCGGATGGTTAAGATCTGATTAGATATGATTTGGCGGCGGGGAATGAGGTGCGGTTGAATGGTTAGGATGAGATCTGAGGGTTTATCATATGGCGGGGGGTGATCTGATGACATGGAGAGCGGAGAGGCGTAGGATGAGAAGGGATCGGGTGGCTGAGCTTTAGGCATTGAGGTGCAGTCGAGATCTTGTCCAGAGGAGCTCGGACGGCTGAAAATGGGGCGAAGATCAACGATGGAGATGAAGGTAATCCAAGGGCTACTAAAGGAGGCAGGTGGCACGATAGGGGGCGGTCGCGTGTGATAACCGAGAAAAATAGAGGGTCGTGTGGTCTAACAAGGTGAGATCGCAATCGATGTGTTGACCGCTCAATAATCCTCAATTAATCAACAATTATCTCGCAACAAGAATAAAACAATAAACATCCGAAATATGGAGTTAAAATTTATTGTAACTCTACAACAAATGTGTATAGGCGTAGGTACGTATAGAGGTTGAATACAAGGAGCAAACAGTAGAAGGAGGCAAAATACAATGCTCAAATATTTGTCATGTATCTCTTGTCCATTTTTTGTTTTGTGGGTTTTAATTTTTTATATATTTTTTTACTTTTTGTTTTATATTTTGCACTTGATTTCTAATTTTGTGTTTTTACATTTTCTTTTTATTGTATTATATTTTTATATTACTTTCTCCTTTATATAAATAACATAGCATATATAAGGCTTTATATATACAATGTATAGAAGTATATTTATAAATACTAATAAATATAGAAAATACAAGAAATAAAATGTTTTTGGGTTTCTCATATTTCCCTAATGTTTTTGTTTTTTTTCATGAATTTTTACTAATTTTTAGGCATTTTTAATGAAATATTATCCCAAATAAGGGATTAAATATAGGCCAAAATCGATTTGGATATTAAAAATATCAAATAAGTTCTAAAGTTGTCCAAATCAATTTTAATGTATAAACATTTATATAAAGAAAATTATAAAATAGAAAAACAAAGTTTTTTTATTTTTAAATGATTTTTTTAGATTTTTATGAAGGATTTAGGGATTTTCGATTTTTAGACTTTTGTTTTTCTATTTTTAGTGATTTTTGTCTATGAAAAAGGCAAAAATATGCTATATATTTTTTTTGGAATTTTAAGTGTTCATATTTTTTAATATTTTATAAGTTAAACAATACAAAAATAGGCTCCATTTCATTTTTAATAAATGTATTAAATGCAAAAAATGCCAAATAAAATTAATGGTGAGAATATACATGCCATGAAGCATATAATCCTATTTTTGTGTATTTTTAGGAGCATCATAGCTATTTATAAAATGTAGATCAAATACACAAAAATATTTGTCTTAGCAAGGGCATTTTTGCAATAAAATTAAACTCGAGGGGCTACAGGGCAAATATGCCAAAAATATACAGCTTCATTTCAAATTTATTGAACTATTTAATAAATACAAAAATGTCAGGGCTAAATGTGTAAAATGACGATCATGTGGGATTACGCGTAACTCTACCTTGGAAGGACCAAAATGTAAATAAAGTAAAGTCTAGGGGCCTTCCAATAAATTTTACAAAAATATACAACATGATTTAAATTTTATTGGACTGAATATAAATACAAAAAGAAGCAAGGTGTCCCTGTAATTTTTCCACCTCACATGGGACAACACGTGAGGTGATGTGGAATGGACCCATTTGTGATTATAGAAAGTATAGGGGTCTATGTGCAAAATTTCCAAATTATTTATAATGCTATAGTTTATTTACAGGACTAAATTGTAATTATACTAAAATATGGGGCAAAACAAGAAAATTACCCCCAAAAGTGGCGTAATTGGACGGTGTTGAGCCATCCGCTTATCCACGTGGGGCAATCCTAGCAGCTAGTACCGCTTCATCTTCGACACTCCAGATTAAAACCTCGGCAGGCGATCGACGGTTCTAATGAGAAGCATCGTACGGCGGATAGAGATCTTGGGAGATCAGCTCAATCTAACGGTCGCAAACCCCCTGCAAGAACAAGGAAGAACACGGCATCGATCGATCTTCCTCCAGCGATGCAGAGCGGCTCTGTCCACCTGGAGACCTTCCTTGGCGCACAACGCATTCCCCGACCACCCCTGCAACTGCTCATAGCATCAAAAGGGGTCGTGGAGGTTTCGCGATGTTCGACGAGCTCGGGGAAGAAGGGTACCTCCAGGTATCTGTAGTGAATCGCAAATTCAACCCCAAGGGGTCCTCTGGCCGGCCAACACTTGCAGTAAGCTCAAACAAAGAAAATAAAGGGGGTTGGGGCCTTATTTGGTCGAGGGGAATGGAATGTGGAGCGTAGCGGTGAGGTACGACAAAGTGGACAGAGTTGGGCCTCGTGTTCCAGATCCGAGAGGGTTCTGGTGGAATGTAAGGTGGATGGGTGAAGGGAAGCGCAGTGGAAAGGAAGTGGATGTGGAAGCGGCGTCGGGGAACAAGTGGTTCACGGTGGAAACATAGCCGAACCCTAGAGCTCCAGCGAGGCTATCTGACGTAAACTAGCAAATTAACTAATTAAAACAAGAACTAAAACACATAAAAATGATCCTACGATTAAACCTAAGCTAAAGGAATGAAAAAGCGCACCTCGAACATGTTATGGTTGGCAAGGAGAAAAGGTCGCCGGCGACGGCGTCCTTAGGCACACCTCCTCCTATGCGAGCTCCCAGCACCTCAGGGGACTCCTGCTGTCACCTGGATACGCTCTTTGGCCGAGATGTGGCGGCTCTTGGGCTTGAAGATGGACAAAATTTCAAGGACAAAAAAGATGAGTTATTTATAAACAATAGAAGCACCCTTATTTGACCGACCGATTACAAAGAATCGAAAGTAGATACAATGGGTACAAGAGGCTGGCGTGCGTTTACAATGATCAGAGATCATATCTTCTGAAGAGATCAGGGTTGATTGAGCGATAGATCAAGTGGGAAAATGGCAGGAAATCACGGGAAGGGGCAGATTTGATGGGTTGCAGAGGCGCGTAGGAATTGATTGAAGGTCGTCAACTCTTGATGCGCCCCTATTGGGCCACGTCAGTTGAATAAGGACAAAACAGGTTGATTTGTTCGTATTTTATTAATTTAATATCGTAAATGATTTTATTATTTTTTAAGTATAAAAAATATTTATTACTTAATGTAGTATTTTATTATGATTTTTATTTATTTTTTGAATTTATTTATTAGTAGTTAGTTTGTTAAGTGTTTATTTAAAGGTATACTTGCCTATATTTTATATAATTTTATTTTGTATAGTTTATTTTATTCTTTTATTTTATATATTTATAACTTATTTTTATATACATAAATATATTTTTATTTTATTTTTGTAATATTATTTATACACTTTAAATAAATAGTTATGTATAATATAAATGTATACTTATAGGTGTTTTATCTATGTTTTATATACACCTTTTTATTTTAATTTATTTTATCGGTTTTTATTTTGGTTTTATATTTCTAATAAAATATGGATAATATTTACAATGAGATAAAAATATAAAAGAGTGAAGAATAAAAGAATAAAATTCACTTTTATTTATATACAAATAATAACATAGGTATTTTGTCTATGTATGTATATAGACTTATTTTATTTTACATTTTCTTTTGGTTTTATTTCGGTTTCAATATACACATATGTTATAAATGATATTTACAAAATTACAAAAATATGAATTTGTTAAAAATAATGAAGGATGGATAAAATGAATATTTTAATCGGGTCTATTATACAATGGGGGTAAAAAACCTAACTTTCACGTCATAACTCCAAAAATTATGAAACCGCTTACATTAAATAGCTTGTGAAAAGTTATATACATTAGAGGTGATTTTTATATATTTTGAGTTTTTATTTTAAATATATGGGTTTGTGAAGTTGGGTTTGTGGCTTTTTATTTTGTATATAAAATGTACACTATATATTATTATTGTACAAACTCAATTTTGTATTTTTATTTACATTATTATCTACAACTTTTATGTATAAAGTTTCTGTATTTTATGAATAAATAATAAAGAATAAAATCGGTGTCAAAATACGTAAATAATGAATAAATAAAAGGCATTTTTATTGTGTTCTTGGCCCTTATCTCCCCCTACTTTATTCCTTCTCAACCAACTCAATTCTTAACTTGGTCTCGGGTTTAGAGTCATAAAATATCTTTTTATTATTTTTTCGTTTCTTATCTTTATTCTATAATTTTAGCATTAAAAACCACAATATTTACACAATAGATGTAATAAATCATGAATGCTATTTTGTATAAATTAATGATATTTACATGTATTAGCTAGGGTTTTTAAGGCCAAAATAATATAATAAAGGTGATGAAATGGATATTCATCACCCCCGTATACTTCCCTTTGCTAGTCCCTAGAAAACACTTATGCAATAAGTACAAAAAGAATAAAAGAAAAAGAAAGAATAAATGGAATTGATTTCGATTATTAAACTTGTCTTTACAAAATCAAAATTTGGAGCTCAGGTTAGACCTTGATGTGAAAATGTGTGTGGAACCAGGTCGGGAACCAAATTTAAAACACAACAGCCTTCGAGAGTCACGGAACTCGGTTCATATCACCTTAATAGCCAGGTCGCAATTAACTTACATCATATGCAAACCCTTATGACAATGAAGCTGACTTGTATAGTGTAAGTAATAGTGGCTCTTCCCAATTGAAATGATAAAGTAACTGACTTCTCCAGAATGACAACCCAACGATTCCCCAATCCAACACTCTATCCTTAAGGAGTGGGTATTCCCTTCTGAATTCAAGTGACATCCAACTCAAGAGGAGGAGGTGAAGAAAAGAATGGACGGTACCTAGTGTATCTACCTACATGGGGTGTATGACCATTGTAGTCAAGTCATCCAGCTGCATGCTCACGTGGTAGAACTTTGATGCTAAAGTTTTCTTATTAACTATACAACATATATACATACTCCGGCAGGTATTTTATTTTATTTTCAGGCTTGTCCATTTTTTTAGTTTTTTTGAAATACTATTTACAACAACATTTACATAAGGAGTTTTTCCTCTTAATCCAGAAGACTATCCCTCTTTTGAAGTATTATTGCAACGCACGCTCTCCTGTCATTCGACTTCATGGCAAATGGCCCAAGTTGGGGTGCACTTCCCTCCCTAGATGAGGATGAATGTTTCCACTCGCGTGCGTCTCAGACTGGCAAATCCAACCCCCTCACCACTCCAACTGAGTTGAGCCAAGTGAAAGGAGCAAGTGTCCAAGTTAGGTCACGGTCGACAAGAGTCAAGTGTGTGTTTTGGAAAGTTCTAGTTAGTCAGTTGAGGTGACTTGAACCCAGCCCTGAGTCTCAAAGAATTAAGTCCCAATAGACCTGAAGTACCTTAAACCTAGTTCCCATAAGGTTCTGGTGTAGTTAGGTGTAGTAAGGACCAACGAAGCTCCAACCTTCGAGTTTATTAGAGTAGTTCAATCATCAAGCTCAATCCAAAAGAATATGAATGATATGCAAATGTTATGTACAATTCAGAACGAATGATGCAATTTTCAAAGAATTTGAAAATAAAGAGAATTTTTGCATAAAAAGAATTTTGGCACAAGAATAAAATATGTACAACTATTTACATGGGCCTACTTCTTTTTATTTACAAAATTAAGAATTAAATAATTTGCAGGTTTTGTCAAGTTGTTCTTATAGGCATATACAATTGGAAAGAATTTTTATTTTTATATGTCAATGTATATATTCTTATTTTTATTTAATGATGCGTTTATTCCTCAAATTTATTTGTAAACAATTTCGAAAACTATAGTACAAAATAATTTTTGCAAATATTTGCAAGAATTTGAAATCCATTTTGCAAAGATTTTTCAAATAGTATACATAGATTTTTCAACATGGTTTTACAACCATTTTCCAAAACCATTTGTAACTGGGTTTTCAAAACTTTTATTTCACAAAAAGAATTTTTACAAATCAATACCTTTTTACAGAGGTTGAAAACATTTCACAAAAAGTTTTCCAAACGGGCCAAACCATTTTTCAAACCATTTTGAAAAAATACTTTTAAGATGATTTATTAATAATCAGTATATACAAATAGAATTTGAGGAATAAAAATGCATTATTAATTGATTTTTAATAAGCTATATATGTATATATAGTTTCTTCAGCCATATTTATTACTAATACGAAAGTACGAGTTATGGCTAAAGTATATACAGAGTATATACGACCCCCCTATACTTAGCATGAGTTATGTCCTCATAGATCAAAAAAATAGAGAAGACATAACTCATACATAGTATAGAAAACCCTATACTACAATGACTAAACAAGAAATGAAAGAATAAAGAGATATGAATAAGATGGTGACCTTTCCCCCTATACTTAGGATTAAATAATCCTAAGTACAACAGACTGTACACACGATGGGGAGGGTCAAGGGTGGGCATAAGAAGATCACAATTCGGGTTGTCTCCCATTATACTTAGGGTAAGGTATTCCTAAGTAAGAGAGGATATAGTGGAGGGAATCAAAGAATAAAAGAATCTGGGATGCAATCCCCCTATACTTAGGAGAAAGTGCGTTCCGAGTATAGGAAACTGATACAAAGGGCAGTACCTTTTCTGTAGAAAAAGGGAAATGAAAAGGAATAGAAGAAAAGACAGAGATGTACAGATAGATGAAAAGATCATAGAGACTATACGCATCACTCCCCCTACACTTAGGGTGAAAGATCCCTAAGTACAAGAAACAACAGGAGCGATGAAATGAACAGAGGAAGAACAATACGGTGTGGATCCCCCTATACTTAGGACAAGACACGTCCGAAGGGCAAAAGATCTGGGGTACACATGACATATAGGAAAAAGAAGGAATAGAATCTACAATATACACAAAGTAAGACAATGTGAAGTGCAGGAAGGTATCTGATACGTGATACCGTACTCGTGTCACCATCTCCTCGTGAGAATGAGGATGCGGTCAGACAGCAAAAAGACACCCGAGTATACAAATAAGTGGGTGTCAGGTACCGGGGGAAAGCAGATCGAAAATTAAACCAGGAACTGGTAGCATGAATCAGATCATCGGCTCATAAAGGATTGAATGATGGATCAGAGCTGATACAGTAAGACATGGAGGAAGAAGGAACAGTAGAACCTCCAAGTCAATCATGGTCTCTGAAAGATGTGAAAAGTGAAGAGCATGAGACTCTCAATACAGAGTGATATCTAGTGGTCATAAAGTCAGAAGGTTACAAGAACACACTAAACACCATATGACGTGGCTTAACCCTGAGAGGGTATACAACATGAGCAGACTCAGATGAATCAAAGATCTCAAAATAGTCAGAAGACTCGGCTCCATGCTCCAACAAATAGGAGACACCATAAGTGCAACTGAGTACCTAGAAAATGATGTACCCTCACTCAAATAACCCTCGGGGAGTGTACATACTAGTCAATGAATAATCAGACAGAGCTCACCCTTGCGAGGGTCGTCAAGGTGAGCGGGAGTCAGATCCATCAGACAGATCAGCAGAAGCAGTCTCGATAGGCGACCGATCGTCTACTAGAAGAAGAGACCGACATATCTAGAAAATGTGGCAGTGTTCCGCAGATAACCCTCGGGGAGCATACTGCCAACTAAGCAGGGAATAATCAGAGGAATATGGCCCATCCTTGTGAGGACCGTCATGGAGAGCAGACTCAAAGGAGTCCAGACAGATTGGTCCGAAGATCCAATAGATGGGATATAACAAGGATGTGGTGGGGACCGGAAGCATATCAGATGACTCTGTTCTGTGCTATGCCAGATCAGAGGCACAATCAGCAAGGGGATCCGGGCGTAAAGAAAGTGTTGCATCCTCCCGTAGATAGTCCTCGAGGAGTGGTACAAATAAGGTCAGTCAAATCATGGGATTGTTGGCATCAAATCTCAGGTCCTCGAAATCAAGCAACCAATTCTCAAGAGGGCATAAGATCACGGGAGGGACAAGAAAGTCAATCTCATCAATCGCAATGCGTCCCTCAAGTCACTCAAACTAGCTGAGATGGCACAACATATAAGTAGAAATCCTTTAAGTACCACAGGTGGATGGACGAGTCAGGATATCGAGTATGGATAAGTTAGGGAGACAAGTGAAATCATGTGGGTTCTAGTCACCGTTTCTTTGAAGTACAGATCAAGATAGCCAATCAAACCTTTAAATCAATACGGATGGAACCATGAAATAGATCGATCAATCATAGGTCATGAAATTAGCATCTAATCATCAAAATATATCACATCCTCAATCCGATGTGCGTGATCACAAATCCTCAATAACGAATCACACCTAGTAATTGTGCATCATCAAAGTCATCAATGAGATCCTATGTACATATCGGAAGTCAAATCCACCAAAGTAGCATGTCAATCTCAACATCCTCAAAATGGGCCCGACTTACTCAAAATACTCAATGTAAGTCATAATCCTTGACGCGGGCTATTTCTACAAGAACAACAATCCCGGGTGATAGAAAGGATTAAACATGGGACCCGAGGTGGGTGTTGGACATGCGAGCCCACGGCAAGCCATTATGTAATAAATGTTATTACGAATATCATTCCCTGATCTGAAATGAAGAATAACTAATTTGCATAATAGGTCCCTTAGTACAATTAGGGTTATGTACCATGGCCATCTTAATAATCATACAGGTGTTGATTCAACTATTGAGTCATAGAGGCTGGTGCTTGGATGAATATCTAAAGGGTTAGATTGAGGACTCATCAAGCACCGTCAAATGATTGTTAAGAGATGATCTCCAGCCTGAGTAGGAGATGGCAATCCTTTCTCAGTTAGGCTGATATCTAATCGACCTCTCGATGCAGGTCCTCTGCATAGGAATAGAGATTCATAGGTGTCAGATTAGTTAGGTCAAAGAGTTGACTTAACAAGATCGAGATAATCAAAGTCCTATGTCGTATGTTGTCACGATATAGGCACGCATCCTCTAACCGAAGACAGATGTGTTACTATATGTCTGAGTATGTACATTTGGCAGACCAATAGGTTGATGACCTAACCAAGGACTATACACAGGCGTGTTGGTGTGCATGCAAGGGCATATGAGTAATACGATCTCTCAAAGGGATCATACAGGTTCATTACTGAACTGGAAGACATGAGCTCACTCATGAGATATTGGGAAGAATCAAATTCTGTGCACGGTCGTCTCGCTTTGGAAGCTTGATTGAATTTATAGGTTTGATATATACTTTTGGAAATATATGATCAACATCTGGGTATGATATATGCTTTTGAAAAGCATATGATCAATACCAACTCCCAATGATCGAATGAGAAACTTAGTGATAAACCCTGAGGGAGACAGTTTAAAAGAGATCTAAAACTTCGGGTATAATCTAGGTCTTCCAGTATGCAGGAGCCAGAAGAACAGGTCTTCGACTGGTCGGCAAAATTGCCTTTTTCCGTATGCCTTGTCTTTCTTTTGAGCGTCTCATCTTCTCTGGAGAATCCCAAATCGAACCGTGGTCCAACTACAGAACTTTTTCTTTTTCATTACTTCCATGGTCGTGCCTCGTGGCACGGCAGCACCCGTACTATTGAAATGGTTCCATTTCAATAGCACCAGAGGGTAATGTGATCATAAACGATTGTATAACCATGACGCTTCCATTCCTAGGGAGTGATGAAATGGGTCTGGATTTTAGTGACTCCTCTCAGTAGAGAAGTGATCTGATCTTGGTCCAATTGTTGGACATTGATCTGAATGTGATTCAGACACAGTGAGGAGATTAGATCTATGGTCTTGATTTAATCAAGCATCTATGGGAGGTCCGCAAGATCTGGATTTGAGATTTGATCTCAATATCCAAGTCACTATATGTGGAACAATACAATCGCCATGTCCTTATCTCCAAGTATCCGCGGAGAAAGCGCATTATCCTTAAAAGAGTTCATGGATAATTTCATTGTTGATATATGCATCCGAGCATCAAGAAAATTGATAACTAAATGTGATTTAGTTATCATGGATAATATTAATTTGATTCATATTATAAGGAGAGTTATCTGAGATAATTAAATGTGATTTAATATCAAAGATGTGAATAATGTGATTGTGATTCATATTATTTTGGCACATGAGAATAGAGATCCAAGATGATTAAATACGATTTAATTATCATGGATATGAATAATGTGGATAGTACTATCCATATTAATCATATATATTATAAATGTGATTTATAATATATTAGAGAAAGCATATTGTGATTTATATTTGTTAATTTATGTGAATTGGATTCACATTGGATGATTAATTAAAATATAACTTACATTTTGTTTTGGGATGTGAATGTGATTCACCATTTTCCAATGGTATGATTGCAATATTTCACAAGATAATTATGAATTATTTTTTGTGAAATAATTTACAACAATTGTTGTTGTAAATCCTGGAGATATCATGAGATAATGGTATCTCATGAGATAATGAGATCTCATGAGATAATGAGATCTCATGAGATGTTGGTAGCCGTCCCCCCTTTTTAGGGGATATGGTTTATCTCCTCATTATCTCCAAGGATAATTAATTGATTTTATTTGAATTTAAATATATTGATTTATCGATATATATTCAATTAAAATAAATTAATTGTAGTTATGTTTTTACAACAAGATCATAGCCATTGGAAGAAACACAAATCAATCTCAACCATTGATTGTGTGTTTTCTATGGATTGGGATCCATGGACTCCCAAAACCCTATATAAGAAGAGGAACCCCTCGCTCTTCTACACAAGATAATGAATGCTCTCTCTCTCTCTCTCTCTCTCTCTCTCTTTCTCCACACGCCAAGCCTCTCTCTCTTATAATGGTCGTCCACCATGGAGCCATTGTGAGAGCCGTCATCGACGCAGCATCGTCGTTATGTTGCCAGATCATCTACTCGTGGATCTCCATCTACTTCGGTCCGTCTCGCTCATGAAGAAGATGTTGGATCTCGTGTGACGAGATTAAGATATCCGTCGCTTGGATCATCAACAAGGATTGCGAGGAGCACGTGATTCATCCCCGCGCTCGCAAGCGTCTCCTTCGACAGATCGGACTTGAGATAGGAGGTCTCTTCATTTAGAGACTCGATTGCAACCACGCTTCAAGAGGTAATCCTATTACTTGTTTGTGGTTTAGATAAAATGATCCGAGGATCGTTCTTGGATCATGTGGTTTCATCACATAAAGCATTTTAATTTTCGCTCATCGAGCAACTAGTGTGACTAGTCGCTCCCGATCACATTTGATGCAATCATCACGCTTACGTGATGCGCTTGAGGATTTTTCTCGTATCCTTCAGAGGGTGAACGTGATAAAGGTGGACATAGACAGAAATTGTGGTCCAAGGAGAGGGTCTCCTCGAACTGGGCTAGATATGGATGATATGGGAAAGGAGAAAAGCTGTAAAATCCAGCTACGAAGGTGAAGCGCAAGACCCAATACCACGACTTGAATGCAGATGAGGAAATATATATGGAAAAGGGAGATAAAAGGATTCAATGATGAAAATACGCAGACAGATGGGACCGACAACTCAAACATGGATGAAAATGCAAATGGATTCAAAGTTGCAATCAATACACAAAGCAAACCCCTAGTTCACCTACTCAACACATTGAAGACTTGAGATGTGGTCTTCTTATCTTGTTGATTTTAGCTGATCAAAAAGTTGTGCACACTGAATATAGGCTTGGGATATGGGCACAAATCCTTATCGTGTATGTAGGAATAAAATTCGTAGACAAGGAGAAGGTTGCTCTCCCCAAAGCAATGAGTCCATTACATTTTAATTTAAAGCAGTCCCAGTTTTATTAAGGTTATCACTTTTTTGTTTATTTTTCAATGCACATGTCTATCGATTTTCCAATTCCATTTAGCATCCTAAGTGGTCAAAATCAGAGGGAGAAAATCGTAAAAGCAATGCAAGCCGGAAATCAATGATGCATGCAAAGTCAGAAGACTTACAGTGCTTCCCAGCTCTCTCCATGCGGGATGCAAGACAGAATTGAAAAATATGCTATATGAGATGCAATCCGATGAAATCGCCCCAGGTGAGAAACTGCTATTATCGTGAAGCACAATATGTTGATTATTCAGAGCCAAACCCTAAGGTCCAATCTAGGAGACATCTCGGTGCCCGCCACAATGGATCTTGCAAGCGTTGTATGATGCCTCTCACGGCACACGAGTTCGAATCTAAATAAACAACAATTTTTATTTGACTAAGTCCAAAACCACATCTATAAGTAGAAGAAAATATATTAAGGGTTTGGAACTTAATCCATTGAGCAAGCAATTCCTAAGTCATTCATACAAAAATAAATTAAAAAAATCAGAAAAGAAAGAAAAATAAGGTGAGAAAAACACAAGAAAACAGTGAGTCTCCCAAGGGAACAATGTCTTGTGCAATGGACCTCACAAAGTCGAAGAGTCTGGAGAGTCTGAATTATTACAATTATTTAGTCTCTCTCACATGAATATACATAATAAATAAATATGTGGAATAAAATAGATCTTCTCCAGAATTCTCTTATGTCTAACTGTGATGCTCTCTCCCGCCAACTGAGTAAGAAAGGTTGGCTCTGCTTTGCTTGGGTGCATAGGTCTTCCTAAGAATCCCTCCTTCACACAACGGTTCCTTGCATCAAGGTAAAACAAAAAGAGTGGTCAGAACAGTCAACAATAACTTCAAATAATAAATGCAAAATAAATAAATGAATAACAAAAATAAATAAATGCAATAAATAAATGAACAAGAGATAATATACAAAACAAAATACTCTACAACTATGCGGCGTTGCTCCCCGATAATGGCACCATTAGATAACTGAGAAAAATAGAGGGATGCACGGTTTCACAAGGTGAGATCACGATCGATGTTTTGAACGCTCAATAATCTTTAATTAATCAACAATTAACCCACAATAAGAATAAAGCAATAAATATAAAAATGTGGAGTTAAAATTAATTATAACTCTATAGCAAATGTGTATAGGCATAAGTACGTGTAGAGGTCAAACACAGGGAGCAAATGGTAGAAGGAGGCAAAATACAATGCTCAAAAATTTATCTATCCATTTTTATTATTTTTATAAGTTTTAAATTATATATATATATATATATATCTGTGTGTGTGTGTGTGTGTGTTTTTTTGTTTTTTTTATACTTTTGTATTTAATTTTAAATTTTCTATTTTTACATTTTCTTTATATTTTATATTTTTATATTACTTTTTATTTTATATAAAAAATATAGCATATATAAGGCTTTATATATACAATATATAGTAGCATATTTATAAATACTGATAAATATAGATGAAATATAGGAAATACATTTTTGGGGGTTTTCACATTTTCTAATGTTTTTTGTAATTTTCAGGAACTTTTGCTAATTTTAAGAACATTTCAATGCAAAATTATCCCAAATAAGGGATTAAATATATAGGCTAAAATTGATTTGGATATTAAAAATATCGAATAAGTTCCAAAATTATCCAAATCAATTTTAATATACATATATAGAGAAAATTATAAAACGGAAAAACATATTTTTGGATTTTCAAATGAAATTTTTAAATTTGTATGAAGAATTCAAGGGTTTTCGATTTTTAGGCTTTTGTTTTTCCATTTTTAGTGATTTTTGGTCTGTAAATAAATAAGGCTAAAATATGATATACATAAATGAGTTGGAGAGTAAAGGATTTCGTATAAGTAGGACTAAGACAGAATATATGGAGTGCACCTTTGATGGAAGCAATGGTGAAGAAATCGAGGTGAAGATTGGTGATGATAACATTCGGAAGAGAGATTCTTTTAGATATCTGGGATCTATTTTGCAACATAATGGGGAAATTGATGGAGATGTTACTAATAGAATCAATGCAGGGTGTCTAAAGTGGAGAGGAGCCTCTATTGTTCTCTGTGATATGAAAATTCCTTTAAAAAATAAAGGAAAGCTTTACAAAGCAGCTGTTAGACCTGCTATGCTCTTTGGATCTGAATGTTGGCCTGTGAACCATAGACATCTGCAGAGAATGGCTGTAGCAGAAATGAAAATGCTAAGGTGGATATGTGGACACACACGTAAAGATCAGATTCAGGAATGATGATGCAATCAGAAAGAACGTTGGTGTAGCTCCGATTAAGGATAAGATGCGAGAAAACCGCTTAAGATGGTTTGGACATTTGCAAAGAAGATCAACTGAAGCACCAGTTAGGATATGCGAGTGTTGGGATGTTGAGCCGACTAAGAGAGGGCGAGGACGGCCCAAGAAGTGTTGGAAAGAAACCATACGAAGGGATCTTAGTTTTATGGATATAAGCATGGGATTGACTCAAGATAGATCTGAATGGAGGCGAAGAACCATGTAGCCGACCATACTTAATTGTGGGAAAAGGCTTTGTTGTTGTTATTGTTGTTTTAGAGATGTTTTCATATTTTTTGGTATTTTATAAGTTAAACAGTGAAAAAATAGGCTCCATTTCATTTTTAATAAATGAATTAAATGCAAAAAATGCCAAATAAAAATAACAATGTGAATATACATGGCCTGAAGCATACAATCATATTTTTGTATTTTTAGGAGCACAGTAGCTATTTATAAAAAGTAGATCAAATGCATAAAAATATATGTCGTGACAGGGGCATTCTTGTAATGGAATTAAACTCCAAAGGCTACAGTGCAAAAATGTCAAAAATATACAACATAATTTAAATTTTATTGAACAACTTAATAAATACAAAAATGCTAGGGCTAAATGTGCAAAATGACGATCACGTGGGATTACGCGTGACTATGCCTAGGACGGACCAAAATGTACATAAAGTAAAGTCTAGGGGCCTTCCAGCAAATTTTACAAAATATACAATGTGATTCAAATTTTATTGGACTGAATATAAATACAAAAAGAAGCAGGGGTGTCCATGCAATTGTGTTACCTCACGTGGGACGGCACGTGAGGTAACGTGGAATGGACCCATTTGTGATTACAGAAAGTATAGGGGCCTATGTGCAAAATTTCCAAATTATTTATAATGCTACAGTTCATTTTATAGGACTAAATTGTAATTATACAAAAATATGGGGCAGAAGATGACAATTACCCCCAAAAGTGGCACGATCGGATGGCGCTGAACCATCCACTTATCCATGTGGTGCAATCCTAGCGATTGGTACCGCTTTGACTTCGATGCTCCAGATTAAATCCTTGGTTGGCGATCAATGGTTCTGATGAGAAGCATCGGACGACGGATAGAGAACCTGGGGGATCATCTCGATCGGACGGTCGCGAACCCCCCTACAAGAACAAGGAAGAACATGGCGTCAGTCGATCTTCCTCCGGCGATGTAGAGCGGCTCTATCAACCTGGAGACCATCCTTGACGTGCAACGCATTCCCCGACCTCCCCGGCAACAACTGGTAGCATCAAAAGGGGTCCTGGAGGTTTGGCAATGTTCAGCAAGCTCAGGGAAGAAGGGTACCTCCAGGTACCTACAGTGAATCACAAATTCAACCCCAAGGGGTCCTCTGGCCTGTCAGCACTGCAGTAAGCTCAGACAGAGAAATAAAGGGGGTCGATGCCTTATTTACTCGAGGGGAATGGGATGTGGAGTTTAGCGTCGAGGTAAGTGGACAGAGTTGGCCTCGTGTTCTAGATCCGAGAGGGTTATGGTGGAATGTAAGGTGGTTGGGTGAAGGGAAGCGCATGGTAAAGGAAGTGGAGGTGAAAGCGGCATTGGGGAACAGGTGGTTCACGGTGGAAACAGAGCTCCGACGAGGCTACCTGGCCTAAACTAGCTAATTAACTTATTAAAACATGAACTAAAACATATAAATCAATCCTACCGCAGATAGTCCTCGGGGAGTGGTACAAACTAGATCGGTCAAATCATGGGATTGCTGGCGTCAAATCTCATGTCCTCAAAACCAAGCAATCAATCCTCAAGAGGGCATAAGATCACAGGAGGGACAAGAAAGTCAATCTCATCAATCGCAATGCGTCCCTCAAATCACTCAAACTGGTTGAGATGGCACAACATATAAGTAGAAATCCTCTAAGTGCCACAGGTGGATGGACGAGTTAGGATATCAAGTATGGATCAGTTAGGGAGACGAGTGAACTCATGTGGGTTCTAGTCACCATTTCTTTGAAGTACGGATCAAGATAGCCAATCAAACCTCTGAATCAATACGGATGGAACCGTGAAATAGATCAATCAATCATAGGTCATGAAATTATCATCTAATCATCAAAATATATCACATCCTCAATCCGATGTGCGTGATCACAAATCCTCAATAACGAATCACACCTAGTAATCGTGCATCATCAAAGTCATCAATAAGATCCTATGCACATATCGGAAGTCAAATCCACCAAAGTAGCATGTCAATCTCAACATCCTCAAAATGGGCTTGACTTGCTCAAAATACTCAATGTATGTCATAATCCTTGAAGCATGCTATTTCTACCAGAACAACAATCCTGGGTGATAGAAAGGATGATACATGGGACACAAGGAGGGTGAGCGGGATAAAGGTGGACATAGACAGAAATTGTGGTCCAAGGAGAGGGTCTCCTCGAACCGGGCTAGATATGGGTTATATGGGCAAGGAGAAAAGCTGCAAAATCCAGCTACGAAGGTGAAGCACACGATCCAATACCACGACTTGAATGCATATGAGGAAATGTATATGGAAAAGGGAGATAGAAGGACTCAATGATGAAAATATGCACACAGATGGGACCGACAACTCAAAGATGGATGAAAATGCAGATAGACTCAAACTCACGATCAATACACAAAGCAAACCCCTAGTTCACCTACTCAACACATTGAAGACCTGAGATGTGGTCTTTTTATCTTGTTGATTTTAGAGTTAGGTGATCAAAAAGTTGTACACATCGAATATAGGCTTGGGATATGGGCACAAATCCTTATTGTGTTTGTAGGAATAAAATGCGCAGACAAGGAGGGGGTTCTTATCCCCAAAGCAATGAGTCCATTACATTTTAATTCAAAGAAGTCCCAAATCTATTAAGGTTACCACTTTTTTGTTTATTTTTCAATGCACGTGTCTATCGATTTTCCAATTCCATTTAGCATCTTAAATGGTCAAAATCAGAGGGAGAAAATCAGAAAAGCCATGCAAGCTGGAAATCAATGATGCATGCAAAGTCAGAAGACTTACAGTGCTTCCCAGCTCTCTCTATGCTGTATGCAAGACAGAATTGAAAACTATGCTATATGAGATGCAATCTGATGAAATCGCCCCAGGTGAGAAACTGATATTATCGTGAAGCACAATATGTTGATTATTCAGAGCCAAACCCTAAGGTCCGATCTTGGAGACATCTCGGTGCCTGCCACAATGGATCCTGCAAGCGTTGTATGATGTCTCTCACGACACACGGGTTCGAATCTAAATAACCAACACTTATTATTTGACTAAGTCCAGAACCACATCTATAAGTACAGGAAAATATATTAGGGGTTTGGACCTTAATCCATTAAGCAAGCAATTCCTATGTCATTCACACAAAAATAAATAAAACAAAATCAGAAAAGAAAGAAAAGTAAGGCGAGAAAAACACGAGAAAAAGAGTAAGTCCCCCAAGGGAACAATCCCTTGCACAATGGACCTCACGAAGTAGAAGAGTCTGGAGAGTCTGAATTATTACAATTATTTAGTCTCTCTGTCTCTCACATGAATATACATAATAAATAAATATGTGGAATAAAATAGATCGTCTCCAGAGTTCTCCTCTGTCTAACCGTGATACTCTCTCCCGCGAGCTGAGAAAGAAAGGTTGGCTCTGCTTTGCTTGGGTGCATAGGTCTTCCTAAGAATCCCTCCTTCGCACAGCGATTCCTTGCATCAAGGTCAAACAAAGAAAGTGGTCAGAACAGTCAATAATAATTTCAAATAATAAATGCAAAATAAATAAATGAATAATAAAAATAAATAAATGTAATAAATAAATGAACAAGAGATAATATACAAAACAAAATACTCTACAACTATGCAGTGTTGCTCCCCGATAATTGCGTCATTTGATAACTGAAAAAAATAGAGGAACACACGGTTTCACAAGGCGAGATCGCAATCGATGTGTTGACCGCTCAATAATCTTCAGTTAATCAACAATTAAACCACAATAAGAATAAAGCAATAAATATCAAAAATGTGGAGTTAAAATTAATTATAACTTTACGACAAATGTGTATAGGCATAAGTACGTGTAGACGTCGAACACAGGGAGCAAACGATAGAAGGAGGCAAAATACAATGCTAAAAAATTTATTGGTCCATTTTTATTATTTTTATGAGTTTTTAATTATATGTATTTTTTGTTTCTGTTTTTGTTTTATACTTTTGTATTTGGTTTTTAATTTTCTATTTTTACATTTTCTTTTTATATTTTTATATTTTTATATTACTTTTTCTTTTATATAAACATCATAGCATATCTAAGGCTTTATATATACAATATATAGTAGTATATTTATAAATACATATAAATATAGATAAAATATAGGAAATAAATTTTGGTGCGGTTCATATTTTCTAATGTTTTTTGTACTTTTCAGGAATTTTTGCGAATTTTAAGCATTTTTCAATGCAAAATTATCCCTAATAAGGGATTAAATATATGTGCTGAAATCGATTTGGATATTAAAAATATCGAATTAGTTCCAAAATTATCCAAATCGATTTTAATATATATATATAATTAAAAAATAGAAAACCTATTTTTGGATTTTTTTTTAATGAAATTTTTAGATTTTTATGAAGGATTTCGGGATTTTTTCGATTTTAAGGCTTTTGGTTTTTCCATTTTTAGTAATTTTTGTCTGTAAATAAATAAGGCTAAAATATTCTATACATATTTTTTTGGAATTTTTAGAGACGTTTTCATATTTTGGTATTTTATAAGTCAAACAGTGAAAAAATAGGCTCCATTTCTTTTTTGATAAATGAATTAAATGCAAAAAATGCCAAATAAAAATAACGACATGACAGGGGCATTTTTTGTATTTTTAGGAGCACAATAGATATTTATAAAAAGTAGATTAAATGCACAAAAATATATGCCGTGACAGGGGCATTTTTGCAATAAAATTAAACTCCAGGGGCTATAGTGCAAAAATGTCAAAAATATACTACATCATTTAAATTTTATTGAACTACTTAATAAATACAAAATGCTAGGGCTAAATGTGCAAAATGATGATCACTTGGGATTACGCGTAACTCTGCCTAGGAAGGACCAAAATGTACATAAAGTAAAGTCTAGGGGCCTTCCATCAAATTTTACAAAATATACAATGTGATTCAAATTTTATTGGACTGAATATAAATACAAAAAGAAGCAGGGGTGTCCATGCACTTTTGTTACCTCACGTGGGACGACATATGAGGTAACGTGGAATGGACCCATTTGTGATTACAGAAAGTATAGGGGCCTATATGCAAAATTTCCAAATTATTTACAATGCTACAATTCATTCTATAGGACTAAATTGTAATTATACAAAAATACGGGGCATAAGATGACAACTACCCCCAAAAGTGGCACGATCGGATGGCGCTGAGCCATCCACTTATCCATGTGGTGCAATCCTAGCGATTGGTACCGCTTTGTCTTCGATGCTCCAGATTAAATCCTTGGCTAGCGATCAATGGTTCTGATGAGAAGCATCGGACGACGGATAGAGAACCTGGGGGATCATCTCGATCGGACGGTCGCGAACCCCCCTACAAGAACAGGGAAAAACATGACGTCAGTCGAGCTTCCTCCGGCGATGTAGAGCGGCTCTATCAACCTGGAGACCATCCTTGGCGTGCAACGCATTCCCCGACCTCCCCGGCAACAACGGGTAGCATCAAAAGGGGTCCTGGAGGTTTGGCGACGTCCAACAAGCTCAGGGGAAAAGGGTACCTCCAGGTACCTACAGTGAATCACAAATTCAACCCCAAGGGGTCCTCTGGCCTGTCAGCACTTGCAGTAAGCTCAGACAGAGAAAATAAAGGGGTCGGGGCCTTATTTGGTCGAGGGGAACGGAATGTGGAGTGTAGTGGCGAGGTAAGTGGACAGAGTTGGGCCTTGTGTTCTAGATCCGAGAGGGTTATGGTGGAATGTAAGATGGTTGGGTGAAGGGAAGCGCAGGGTAAAGGAAGTGGAGGTGGAAGCGGCATCAGGGAACACGTGGTTCACGGTGGAAACAGAGCTCTGACGAGGCTATCTGGCCTAAACTAGCTAATTAACTTATTAAAACATGTACTAAAACACATAAAATCAATCCTACCGCAAATAGTCCTCGAGGAGTGGTACAAATTAGGTCAGTCAAAACATGGGATTGCTGGCGTCAAATCTCAGGTCCTTAAAATCAAGCAATCAATCCTCAAGAGGGTATAAGATCACGGGACAGACAAGATAGTCAATATCATCAATTGCAATGTGTCCCTCAAGTCACTCAAACTGGCTGAGATGGCACAACATATAAGTAAAATCCTCTAAGTGCCACAGGTTGATGGATGAGTCAGGATATCGAGTATGGATCAGTTAAGGAGACGAGTAAAGTCATGTGGGCTCTAGTCACTGTTTCTTTGAAGTACAGATTAAGATAGCCAATCAAACCTCTAAATCAATATGGACGGAACCATGAAATAGATCGATCAATCATAGCTCATGAAATTATCATCTAATCATCAAAATATATCACATCCTCGATCCGATGTACGTGATCACAAATCCTCAATAACGAATCTTCTGAAGAGATCGGGGTTGATTGAGCGATAGATCAAGTTGAAAAAAGGCATGAAATAGCGGGAAGAGACAGATTTGACGGGATCTATTGGGCCACGTCAGCCGAATAAGGACAAAATAGGCTGATTTATTCGTATTTTATTAATTTGATTTTGTAAATTATTTTTTAAAAGTATAAAATAAAAAATGTTTATTATTTAATGTAGTATTTTATTATGATTTTTATTTATTTTTTTGACTTTATCTATTAGTAGTTAATTTTTTAAATGTTTATTATAGGTATATTTGCCTATATTTTGTACTATTTTTTATTTTGTGTAGTTTATTTTATTATTTTATTTGTTTATTTCATATATTTATAACTTATTTTCATATACATAAATATATTTTTGTTTTATTTTTATGATATTATTTATACACTTTAAATAATTAGTTATTTATAATATATATACTTATAGGTGTTTTATCTATGTTTTATATACACCTTTTTATTTTAATGTATTTTATTAGCTTTTATTTTGGTTTTATATTTTTAATAAAATATGGATAATATTTACAATAGGATAAAAATATAAAAGAGTAAAGAATAGAAGAATAAAATTCACTTTTATTTGTATACAAGATATAACAGGTATTTTGTCTATGTATGTATATAGACTTATTTTATTTTACATTTTCTTTTGGTTTATTTTGGTTTCAATATGCATATATGCTATAAATGATATTTACAAAATTAAAAAAAATATGAATTTGTAAAAAATGAAGGATGAATAAAATGTATATTTTAATCAGGCCTATTATACAATGGGGTCAACAACCTAACTTTCACACCGTAAATCCAAAAAATATGAAACCACCTCCATTAAATAGCTTGTGAAAAGTATATACAATTAGAGTGATTTTGATATATTTTGAATTTTTATTTTTTAATATATGGGTCTGTGAAGTTGGATTTTTTGGCCTTTTATTTTGTGTATAAAATGTACACTATATATTATTTTTGTACAAACTTAAATTTGTATTTTTATTTACATCATTATCTATAGTTTTTATGTACAAAGTTTCTTTATTTAATGAATAAATAATAAAGAATAAAATAGGTGTCAAAATGCTAAAATAATGAATAAATAAAACGCATCTTTATCGTGTTCTTGGTCCTTATCTCCCCCTACTTTATTCCTTGTCGACCAACTCAATTCTTGACTTGGTATCGGGGTTTAGGATCATATAATATCTTCGATATTTTATTCCTTTTTCTTTTCTTCTATTTATTCTATAATTTAGGTATTAAAAATCACATTATTTACACAATAAATGCAATAAATCATGAATGCTATTTTTGTACAAATTAATGTTATTTACATGCATTAGCTAGGATTTTTAAGCCAAAATGATAGAATAAAGGTGACTAAATGGAGATTCATCAGAGTGGCAGCTCCAGAAAAAGCCACGTGGTCACTCGAAGATAATCCATAAATACAAAAATCAAAGAAAAATAAAAAAGAATTAGTTAGATGCAAAATTAGGGGAAAAATCAAAACATGAAAGTTGTAGATCATGATGAGATCTACAAGTTTCATATTGGACAAAAAGCCAAAAAGGGTTATTTGTATGAAACGTATTTTTGGGGGTATTTTTAAAGGGTTAAAAATACTGATTATGAGCTTTTGATTTTTTTTATTTTTTAGTTCTTTTAAGGGTTCGGGAAACTATAGAAAATTATTTATCCTAATTTTTATGGGTTTTTAATAAACTAATTACAAAGTAAATAATTGGATTATTTAAGCTATGAGGTTAAAAAGTGGATTTTAGCATGATGAATACAAGATTCATCAGTAGACTACTTATCTAGGTGGATGGAGGCTATTCCTGCCCAAGCCACAGATAGCAAAACTATCTGCAAGTTCATGAAAGATCTCCATTTCATGGTTTGGGGTCCCCAAAGTCATCATATCAGATGAGGGTAGACATTTTGTTAATAGTAAGTGAAAAGGTTAACAAAAGACTACAACATGGAGCATCGTGTCGCTAGCCCACAACACCTACAATCAAATGCCATGGCAGAGGTGTCGAATAGAGAGGTGAAGAGAATTTTACAGAAGCTAGTCCGAGCTGATGGGAAGAACGCGTACCAATTCTTGGACCAAGTTCTATGGGCATGTCAGATTGCTTATAAGACCTCGCGTGGAATCTCCCCATTCAAGATAGTATATGGGAAGTCGTGCCACTTGCCCATTGTGCTGATTCACAATTCTGAATGGGAATTAAAGAAAGTGAACTAGAACAGACGCGGGGGATAATACAGTAGACAAATGGATTTAAATGATCTTTTATAAATAAAAAAACAAGTCATACGATAACATCGTGATCTATAAAGATGGAATCAAGCATTGGCATGATAGGCATTTCATGTGCTAGAATTTTGTCCCAGGTCAGAAGGTATGGTTTCAATGCCAAGTTGAAGATTTTTCAGGGCAAGTTGAAATACAAATGGATGGGACCCTTCATTGTTAGAGAAGTGCACAAGAACGACATCATGGAGATTTCACATCTTACAGATGATGCACGATCATTACTTTTGAACATGCAACCGCTTGAGCATTTCATTGGATCAGATGAGCAGTTGGCCTGTGTAGAAGAGATCTCATTCATGCATATTCTAGAATCTCATGATTCACTCGTAAGGAATGCGTGAAACCTCACTACTCCTAACATCTTCGGGTATCTCATCTTCTTAGCTCCATTTCTCAGTATATTCCCTGATCACATTGGTTGTCATACTTACTCGTTCTTTTATACTTAGGCTAACTAGAGCCTAAGTATAAGTGGAATCGATGCTCACCTTATTGACCTCGATCGTCCTATTTTTTCTCTTTTATACACTTAGGCTTCTCAGAGCCTAAGTATAAGGGGATAAGTCGACTTCTATACTTCTATTCTTTTCACTCTCTTGTGCTTAGCATGAGCTATGTCTCTTCCTCATTTTTTGTGCTTTGAGGACATAACACAAGCTAAGTATAAGGGATGTGTATATATTACATATATACTTTACCCATAGTTCGTACTTTCACATATTTTATGTATACAATATTCAATAAATACAGGATGGGTAACCACATGCGTATAAAATTAAGCCAAAACATATATGTAAAATATGTGCAATTTATAAAATCGTGTGAAATTTGTACAATTCTTTAAATTTTCGACAATTGTGTAATGTATATATTGTATACATAATTTAAATTTTATATAAATTTGTATAATCGTGTGAAAATAATGTTCTTTTTTGTAAGATTGATGTAAAATTGTTGTAAATAATACACATGTTTTAAGTTTATGTAAAATTGGATGTATAACAAAAAAATTATTAAAAATGGCTCTCATTCATTCATTCAAAAAAAATATTTTGCATTCAAGCATTTACATTTCATTAGCATATCATGCATACCCATAAAGTGGACAGTTATCGGGTTCTAAACCGAGTCATGAGTAAAAACTGAGAGTGGACTTGACATGACCTTAATCCACTTAATATTCAGAGAAACTTCAATGATAAGCAGGATTTTAGAAACTTCAGGTCAAGACTTAATTCTTCAAGTTTTATAAGATGGTGTTCAGATTTTGACTCTTAGTGTCTAACATGGTCATCTCATTATAAGTACGATTCTTGAATAGCGAACTGGTTGATACTCTAGCAATATGCACTTAGCTCAACTTGGATGGTATGTTGGATGATGTGCGGGCCTATTGTCTAGTAGCGTGGGCATCACCGGAATAATGGGTGGAAATAAAGCTTTAGATAAGGTATGGACCACTGGTGTAAATTTTTCTAAGACCCAAAACATGGGTGGAAAAAAGATTGTATATCTATCAGGGTACAAAAAGATCAATCAGAGCAACCATAATTCATAACAAAAAGAAGCCAATTCCCGAAGTACATCATTGACCGCAAAGGTCCAAGCTTCAGATAGCATGCATATCTTGGTGGAGACTTGGCTAAACTGGTCAAGCTTCACAGGAGATGTGATTATGCTGGTCACACTCTAGTTCTTTTCTCATTCCTCTAAACTTCTTCCACCATATTCGTTGTGAACTAGCACGTGCCTGGACTTAGAAGGAAATACCTGACTCCCCGAGGATGAATTATTGGAGATGAGATTTACACAGTAGTCCGGCATTTCGCATTGGAAGACCTAACACCCCTTACACACCGTAGGCATTTATTCAATGTTCATGTAGTATGTCGTGGGAGGGATTGATTTAAGATAACTTATGAGTCGAACATGGATGGTGACTTGCACAACTTAGAGACTAGTAAGGAGTTCTACCATGCTATTAATCCAATGGTCGACTTGAGCTCCATTTTCAGCTTTTTTCATGACCTTGGTATGGATCCCAATCTCGTTTCACTTATGCATTCATTTTAATTGCTCGGGAGATGAGCATGATTTAAGTATAGGGGGTTGATGAATCTATGATTCGTCGTTTTAAAAGATGAAAATAGATCTTTGTTCCCATATGATTAATTGCATTTAGGAATAAATAGTGTGTTATTAGCATTCATGCATGCGTAAATAATATCCATATTTTATCACTCATAGTTGCATTAATAAGAAGCAAAAAAATGTATGTATATTATCACCTGAAAATTAACATAACTTCACACATTTTCAAATTTTTTTATACTAATTCAAAATCAAATAAAATCAACTCCATTTCATACATATTACTAACAATAATAAATGAAAAATACCATAAAAATACTAACTTGTATATACAACAAATAAACCTAACCCTAGTTTTGAGACATAGTAAAGTCAAATCTCTCACAAACAGACTCCCATGAACCTCTACTCTCTTTTGAATTAGTGTACATTTAATTATATACAAATCAAGATCAAATTCAAAAGAATTGGAGTTCATATGTGAAACTTGGGTTTTGGGTCCACATTGTATATTTTATATTTTAACTAACTTGACATCATTATTTTATGTTCAAATTTAACTATTTTTAATTTATTTTCTTTTATTTATTTTCTTTGATTTATAATTAAATAAAAGCGTGCAAAAATCCAAATCTAAAATGAATTAAAGATCAAACAAAATGAGCCATTGTGAGTCTGTTTATATGGCCCGTACATAAGTCACATTCCCTTTCAACAACAACAACAAAGCCTTTTCCCACAATTAAGTAGGGTCGGCTACATGGATTCTTCACCTCCATTCAGATCTATCTTGGGTCAATCTCGTACTTACATCCAAAAAACTAAGAATCCATGTAGTCGACATAGTAAAGTCAAATCCCCTTTATTTCTTTTAATTATTAAAAATACTAAAAAATATAGATTAATCTATAAATATTTCCTTTATAACTTATTTGGTTTTATTTTAACTTTTTTCTTAATAAAAAATCACAAAAATTGCAAAAACATTAAAATACAGTATTGGATGTGCATAGAATACCACCAAAAATTCACTTTTTACAGATGTCTTCTTTTGATTTTGATCTCTTCATGGAAGTTGTAGATCTCATCGAGATAAACAACTTCATGAAGACTACCTTTAGATTTGAGATCATTTATTATTTTATTTTGATTTATTTATTTTCTCTTTTTGAATTTTCTAGAAACGACACGTGGTCCCTCCACACCACATATCGCCCTCCCCCCCACTCCAACTGCCTTCTATTTGGGTTGTTGGGTCATGCCTAGATCCAACGATCTAGATTATTCCCATTTATTTTCATTTATTTTATTTTATCTTTTCTTTCAATACGTGAATGCCACGTGGTGCTATCACAATTGTTTCATCTCGGTCGATCAAACAATCGTGCTCTGTCTTCCTCCCTCCGCTTCCTCTGCTTGAACCCAGCAAACTGTAACACCTTCGCCATTGCCTCTCCATCGACTCACTTTACCTTCTTCGTCGTGTCCTTCTTTCACTCCACATCGACAACATCGTTCTCTCTTCTCTAGCCTTAACAAACCATCAACAAAATGAAGAGCCCCTCACTGGATCTTGCCATCCGTCATTATTTGCGACAGAGGTCCAGTTCCGAGTGTCCTTTAGGTGACAGCTACAACATCGTACATTGAGCGACGATGGCTAATACCACATCTTGCGGGCATGATCTAGAGAGGAACCTCCATGTTGCAGTTCTATTTTTCGGAGTTGCTTGAGCATCGAGACGTATAATCAAATGTCAATCAAGGCAAAGATCAGGTCAAGAACCTACGTTCTTAGCCACACACTTTAGGAAGCTCATCAAGTAAACCCTCTTTATCCCTTTTGTATTCTTCTTCCCTTATTGTTCTCCTAGTTTCTTGTTTTGTTGTGATTCTTCCCAAAGGATATCTTCTAGAATCGTTAATCAAATCCAAAATGACACCATTGATCGACTATCATCACCATCTCTTTGTCCACCCCACTTCTTCTTCTACCTCCTACACCCTCCATCTCTGATCTCGCATAGATCGGAGCCACACTCTGTCTCCTCCATCTTCTGTACATGAGCACCTTCAATCACCTCTTCCTTCGCACATCACGACATAACCAAGGCTTGGAGCTTTGGTCCCTCCACCTGCAGATATTATAGGTCTAGTAGAGTCTTCGCATAGTAAAACCTCCATCACTGATCGGCACCATTGAGCAAGCCATTTCAACTAGAGCATCTCGCTCATGCAACACCGTATGGAAGTAGGTGGGGAATGAACACTACCTTGTGCCCAACTTCAGTCCCAATCGAACCTCCATGAAAAACCTCTAGCTCAACCCATTGATCTCCATCTTCAGCATCACCGTCGCACATCCCTCTACCATGAGCCACCTTCGTTTGCAGCCTCCTTAAGTTCACCTCCAAATCATCAAAAGTAAGGAGAAGGAAAGGGAGGGGCCTGGCCTACAACTACTGCTCGATTCTCATCGGGTGGTCTTTGATGCGCCATAAGCATCTCACACGCTCCATCTGAGCCTTTATCCCAACCACTAGCTTTGGAATCCCCAATGAACATTAATGTGACACATGGAACATCAACTGGGGCATCCGGGATTCGTACTTGAACCCTTGCCATCCAGAATCTCATGTATGTCCCACACGCCCCTCTAGAAAATTTGCATAAATAACTCATCGGATGTAGGTAATTGCATTATAGTCCATGTTTGCATTTGTTTCATATATTTTTTGGTCTGTAATTGCATTTAGATCCATGTGTTGGAGCAAACATTGGAGCAAACATTTGAATCATTATTTGTCCTCTTTTTGAGATTCTAAAAATTACATGTCATGGTACATTTAATTCTCTATCTTATGACATTGAATGATTTTTTTATGTGCTAGCATGGATTTATCATAAATATTATGGTAGAATTTATTTTTTACCCATTTTATGATCCTTGATTCATACTAATTCACACAGTGCTTTTAAAAATTCCTGAAAAATCATATTAGTTAGGATTAATTGTTTCATGATATATGCCTCAAAATCACATCATTTACGTGCATGTTCCTCCTTAAATAAATTAATTAGTGATTTTAGGAATCGGATTTTAATTATACGTGAACTTAGTATTTTTAGGATTTAAGATTTATCTCGGATATCTGTTAATTATACATATCTAGGGTGATTTTATCATAGGAAAATATCAAGTTTTGCCATTTTTCTAAATTTATTCACTCTAAATCACCAATTGTGCACTAATTAATTCATTAACAAATCATTTTCATCAGAAAAATACCAAAAAATCTATAGTATCTTTATTTTGCATTAAATAACATTCTGGCCAAGTTTGAGATTTTTTTGGAATTGATGCCACTAAAAAATTACAAATCAACCCTAAAACTTAGACAAAGTTGCATTCCACTTTTTATTTTCATAGAAAAAAATAAAAATATTTCTTTGAATATCTAATCTCTAAATAATCTAGAAGTTAACCTAAGGATAAACTTGCCTCCCTGTGTTCGATGTCCAAGTAAAAATAAATTTACCGCCTTGCATTAATTAACAATTGATATTGAGAGATATTGTTGATGAACCCTTAATTGCCCGACTACAACACAATTCGACATTATTAGCATGTGCTTATTTCAGTTCTTCACTATCTTGACTTGTGTGTGACTATCTCAACTTCTTTATTTCTATATGGCAACAAACATGTATATGATGGATTAGGACAAAGTAGAATCGGTTCTAAAATGCAGTAAGTGCCATCAAAAACCATTCTAGATAGAGAACTGAATGCCATATTTTTAAACAAGTTTTGTAAAAATTCGAATGGATAAATTTTATGTTATATATAGGAGTCTTGATAGAATTTGACTTATCTTCATGATAATTTAATTATCATAATTGGAAAATTTACAAGAGTTACATCATAATTTATGTATATTGATTCATAAACTCAGAATATAAATCCAATTTATATTTAATTTTCAATGTGAATCACATTCACATATGTGCCTTGAAATAATATATATATGAATCATATTCATATATAAATATATATATTAATTAGGAATGGGATTGCCCCCTGGAGGCGGCCAATGTGGCTGCCCGCCCCCCTATTTTGGCATTTTTTTAGTTTTTTCGAAAAACATCACCATGTATATTCATCCCTATATCCCTCCTATATGTCATTCGAATTTTGTCAGAAACAAAGACTCCTACGGCCTCCATCGAGATAGTATCGATTTAAAAAATCCTTCGACCATTAAAAAATGACTGTCTCGATGGAGGCTGTAGCAGTCTCTATTTCTGACGAAATTCGAATGACATACAGGAGAGATATGGGAATGAATATACATGACAATATTTTTCAAAAAGTAAAAAAATGCCGAAAATGATGCGGGGGCGACCCCATTAATCTCCTACTAATTATCATGAATAAATATTCGTATAAATTAAATATATATGATGTGGATCATATTCACATAACCCTGGATATACACATATCCATGATAATAACAAGTATTATCATATTATTGATATCATTAAGTACGAGGCCTCGTGAGTACAAATCCTGGATACTTGTAGATGATGTCAAGGATAACGTACTATCCATGCATAGTGACTTGAAACTTTGATACCCGTCTAATTTCATGGTTTATACCACTTTTGGCAAAATATAAAACAATATATCGTTGAGCGTAAGTAGTTTGACGAAAAGAATATGTACTAGGTTATACTAATGGAGTGTTTAATCAAAGATACTAGTTGAACAATTCAAGTACTTAAAATATTTGATATCCTAACATACCCTCGAGCCCTCCCATCAAAATACACTCCCATTAAAATGTTGATCTTCTTGTTGATTTTGGTTATAGTAGTAGGAAGCAAGAAAAGCCTTCTGTAATGGACACAAGACAAAATTAGAGGTGCACATGGATCGGATAAAATCCGTAATCCGATCCAATTCGATCATTGGTTTGGTTTTGTCATTCTAATGGATTGGATCGGATTGAGATTTTGAAAATCCGTTGAATTATGGATTGGATTAGATCCTTACACAACTCCGATCCGATCCAATCCGTTAATCCGTTAACAAATAAACAAATACTATATGTAATATTTCCTTCTTATCATTAGTGCAGATTATATAGTTAAATATATTTGAAACCCCATTTTTATTTCTAAATATCCAAAACCATCTCTTTTTAAATATCCAAATTACCCCTTACATTTCACCATCCTTCCTAAGATTAGCCCCTACCCACTTTACAAAAACCCAAATCCCTCATAATTTTCCAATTCCCTCCCGCGAGTCCCTCCCAAATTCCCAATCCCTTCCCCCACCTCCCCTACGTGACCTAAATTTCTCCCTTAGCAACAGCCTGCAGCCGCAAGTCCCCCACCCTCCCATCCATGATCTAAAGCTCTCCCTCAGCAGCAACCCGCAGTCGCAAGGTACGAACTCACTCTCGATTGGACGCTATTTCACCATCTCCCTTACTTACGTGTGCGGCAAAGCATTATCTCCCTCGGGTGTGTGACGAAGCACCATCTCTCTTGCGGGTGCGGCGCTCTCATGACACAACACAACCTCGACACCTCCCTCCTCGTGCGTCACCGTGATGCCATCTCCCTTACGCATTGCTGTGAAGCTGTGTTATGTTCTCCCTCCCACGAGTTATCTCTCTACATTTTAGTCTTACAACTAATTCTTGACCTTGTTGCATATCCTTTCTATCCTAGACTATATGATTACAAATGAACCATCTAACTTGGAGATTGTTAATTTGTTATTATCACAAATAACATCTGAAAATTTTGATTGTTTTAACGACCTTGCATTAACTCTTTGAGAGATATTTTTGTTGGTCCTCTACACATTAATCGGAAAGCAATATCTAAAAGTGCCCGTCAGTATATAGGATATCCAAGCTTTATCCTGTCACATATTGAACTTGTCGTAGAACCTAATTCCATATACTTTTATCTTGATGTGTGCTTAATTAGTATCTCGATTAACTTGATGTGTGCTTAATTAGTATCTCGATTAACTGAGATGTTTCACTTGTCTACATGAGTTAGACACATGAAATGCATATATTTTCTTTATTTTGTTTGATCTTACTAGTATCTCAGTTTATGTGCTAACAATATGTGACTATTAAAAATCCGATCCAATCCGTAATCCAATGGATTGGATTGGATTGGATATATATTTTCAATGGATTGGATCGGAAAAATCTAAAATTTGTTAAGTCCGTATTGAACATGAATTAAGCTAAAATCGGATCCAATCTTAATCATGTGCACCCCTAAACAAAATCATGTTTCACCCCTGCATGGAATTTGAAAACAACCCTTCTCCCCATTGCCCTCCTCTCAAATTCTTCCCACACGTCTCCCCTTCAAGACCCTGCTGTCTCATCCTCATGGATCAGATAGATAGACACACAGTCGGGGTATAGATCGCTCTACATAATCCAACCTCTCCCCTTCCCTCTCTACCTCGTCCTCTAGGGTTTTCCATGGCCGAGCAGCCGAGGAACACCCGCTGGACGTGGGAGGTGCCGGGCTTCGAGCCCCGGAGGTCTGTCGAGCGCGACGACCCCAAGCCCGTCGTCCCACTAGGGCGGAGGTTCTCGATGTCCTCGTCGTCCGCCGTGCACAACTCTGAGATCGCAAGGCAGTCGCTTGGGCTGAAGCTCCAGAAGCTCAAGGACCAAGTGAAGGTGGAGTGCCCTTTTTCGTATCTTTGTGTTTTGAATTCTTTACGACGGCGTGGTTGATGTCTCAGAAGCCGTGGCATTTCATTGATGTACTGCGGTGATTGGTTGTAGGAATACTTAATAGTAACAGAAAATGTGTGACTTAAGGTTGCGCAGTTGGTTCCTTGTAATCGTCGTTTGTAGAATTTGTGAGCTGGTAGTTGCGATGCTAAGTGGTGAACTCTGCAAAGAGGGAAGACGTGATTCAAAGGAAATGGAGACGTTGAGATGGTTCTGTAACCTTTTTTTATTGTAGACTGATAGTGTCAGGGAGAACTCAATGTGGTATAGATAGAAGAGCTGATGAGCGAAAGACATTTAATAGCATTTCGAAGTGGTTTGGGCAGTTGAAAAAATGATGCCCGGGTGAAATGTGAGAAGTCTTTTTGACGAGATAGAATTGATGGACAGATTAGTTATCAAATGACTTTGGTTCTGATAATTGCGATTAAAACTCTTGTAAGGTTTAGACATGGATAGCATTTCTTTTTTTTAGATGCAAAATATATGGTCAACATTAGCGTGTTCCCGTTCTTGGTCGCCGTCTATTTTCATATTGCCTTCATTGTTTTGCAAATGAATTATGTTTTCATATTCAACCATAACTGTCCATGAAATTTCTGAAATATCATCGACTGAGAAAATCAAATTGATTATAACTGTCCAGCAAAACATATTGGAAAACTTAATTTCTGAAAAATCGGTTTTGTTGCTCATTTCTCCATTTTGGTGGACTTCGGCTAAATATCAGTATATTTCATTTTTCCAGGCTGCCAATACACTAGTGAAATTGGCATTTAGGGCCATGCGGTTTGAGTCATGGAAATTGTCTGATCTTGTTGTCGAATTAAAGGGTCACATGCCAATCTTCCCTTCGTCGGTGGTGTTACGAGTCGAGTGGATGACTCTCCTTTTTGGAGACGGTGCGTAAGAGGAGGTGGCATCAATGGTTAATGAGGTGGAATTGAAGCGGAAGATGCCTGGGGTGGGCTTATGGCTGATGAGGTGGTAGGAGGTTCTGTCCCAAATGTGCAAATGGAGGTTGACCCTGTAGATGTATAATTACATGAGCCACGAGCCTTTGGTCTTCAGTGTGGTAGATACATCAGTGGTGGTGGTTTGACATTTTGATGTGTTGACGGACAACTAGGCCGATCTACTGGATTTGTGCAGTGGGATCGACTTGGCTAGGTTGGTGTAGGTGGGTCATGTAGGACAAGTGGCAATGATAGTGGCTCTGCAGGTACAAGAGGCTATTTCATTGTTGATGCGTAATTCTAACAGAGTTGTCCATGAAGAGGTGGGTTTTTACTTCGGGAAGGGCAATGGAGTGTAGTTTAGAGGTTGGGAAGGCAAGATGGGATCATAGATGTTGGTGGAGGAGGGTGAGGAGGGAATTGTGCCGAGGTTTTCAAATGCAAGAGGCATCATGTGGATGGGATGAGATTGGAAGCGAATGAGCTTGAAGAGTGTCCTAGGGGAGGTGTTGGGGGGGGGGGTAGTGATTGTGGAGAAGTTGACGACGACAACAAGTTGTTTTTGGGTGAAGTTGGCAGAGGCATCCCCCTCTTTTGCTTGATGAAGCTCATTTTTTGCTTGAGGAATGGAAGGAAGATGTCATGGGTGTACATGGGACAAAGATGGAGGTTTAGGATATATTTTTGTCAAGGTTAGTTGCAGAATCCTATCTGTCTGATTCCAGGTTGTGCCCTTCGTTGGAACATTAGGGGGCATCGTGGTTGGATGGAGTGACGATTTGCTGGAGTTGATGGACTTGTTGAGTGCTATCCATTTTTTTTGAATAAGACAACGAGGGAGCCCTCCCGAGGCGGGAGTTGATGGACTTGTTGAGTGCTATCCATGTCCTTTCTATTTAGTTACAGAAGCATTCAGATGGGTTTATCTTCCTTTGATTCGACTGATCTATGGGATGAGCTGCAGATGAGATCTCACTTTCCAAATTTAGCTTGGATTGTAGGAGGTGACACCAATGTCACATTTTAGCTGTTGGTTGTACACATGATATGGGAGGGCTGGGTCTTGACAACAATATGACATTTTGCCAGTGTCACAATTTCTTGGTTCCGTGGAGTTGAAGGTGGTGTTTCCATTTGCAAGTATGGTATTGTTGTCCCGATCACAGTCAGATCATACACCTAGTTACCGGGACTCGATGGAGAACCACCTTCCGGGTAACATGTTTCAGTTTAAGCGCTCGTGGTTGCAAAAGGATGGCTTTTACGAGAGGGTTCAACGAGAACCACCTTCTGGGTAACATATTGTCATCCTTTTGCGAGAGGGTCTCATTGTGTTGGCATGGGAATGTAGTGGCGGGTTCAACATTGAGAGTGATGGTTGGTAAGTTGCTATGCGTGGTGTGCTTTTTGAGCTCAAAATGGAGATTCGAGAGCATAGGTGGCAACGAAGGGAGAAGGATCAAGAAGAGATTGTGCTCCTGGATCAACTTGAGGACTTTCAAGAGTTGTTGGAGGATGAAAAGACAATGAGATGTGAACATCATCATGTTTTGCTGGAGGAAGACAAGAAAAGGGCGATTAAGTAGTGACGATGGTCGAGACATGCGTGTCGAAAGAGGAGATGCGATCTCTCGCAACCTTCACTTGGTGGTAAATGGGCGGAGGATGCATTACATGGTGCACTCCATCGATGTGGATGGAGAGGCTTTGGAAGGTGACATTAAAGATGTGGTGAAGTGGCATTTTCCCGAGCTTAGTCAGCGTGCGGCTAATGGTGGTGCTAGGAGAGAGAGGCGAAAATGTGTAACAATTATCTGAGTTGCAGGTTGTGGAGGTGATACAACCTTTCTCTGTTAATGAGGTTCTAAGAATAGTTTTCAACCTGAATGAAGATTGTTTCTCGAGTCCGGATGGTTTCCCAATCTCCTTCTTCAAGAAATTTGGGAGTTGATTGCTTAAGAGGGTTTGGCTGTTCTTGAGGAGTTGCATCTTGAGAACCGTAGGTTTTTTAGAAGGCCAAATTATTCTCTTTTGTTTTTTCTATCAAAGAAGAATGTGGTGCACATAGTGGAGACCCATTGCTCTATCAAATGGTATTCGTCTTATTGTGGAAAAGGTGTTGGCCTGGTCAGTAGACCATGCATGGTTCTTGGTGCTTTCATTCCCCCTACTCATATGGCTTTCAATCCTGACAGATATATGATGGATGGGATCATGATTGTTTTTGAGATTATAGCTGAGTGGAAGGGAAGGAATATCAAGGGATTTTTGTGGAAGGTTGATTCCTCCAAGGCGTACGACTGTACGTATTAGATATGGACATCCATGCATTACAGAGGTTCTCTTGATGAATGGATCAAGTGGATGAAAAATGTGATGACATCTTCTTATTCAGTTTTTGTGAATAAAAGGCAGGGGTGGGATTTTTCAGCCATAGAGGGACAATCATTAGGGATGCCATCTGACACCACTACTTTTTGTTTTGGTGGCGAATGCCCTACTAGGATGGTTATGAGATTGGTGGATGATGGTTTCTTCTCTTGTTTAGTGTTGTAGATATTTTTTGTGGCGATCTTGTGGTATGCTGATAGTAACATTTTCTTCATGAAGGGAGATGCTGGTTCAATAAAGGGAGTCCATATGGTGCTTGAGCTCTTTGGATGGTGTCTGATGCTTTGAATTGCATATCAATAATGAGAAGTCAACATGGTTTCCTTTTGGGATGAGCGAGGACAAGGTGGTAGGTAGGGCGTGTGACACCACTTTAGAGGCAACGAGGAACACTCCCGATCTCTTATTTGGTTTTTCCTTTGGTTGGGGCAAGTTGAAGTAGGTTGATTTACAATCTCTTATGGAGAAGATGAACGGGTTGGCAGGTTTCCTGTTTATCTAGGGGTGGCCATCTGATGCTTTTGAAGGTAGTCTTTTTTGCCATCCCTATTTTTTTTTCTTGTCCATGCAATCGTGATGCTTATGAAGGTGGATAGGGGGCTTGGGGTTATGTGTTTGGGGAGATGAATAAGACATTGTTGACCAAGTGGGTGACATGCATCTGGGCGGTGGTTTCGATATGCTGAGTAGGTTGGTTCCTAGCATTTTGTAGGGTCACCATAGGTCTTTCAGTGCAGGTGGGGGCTATGTGTGCCACGTACTTGCGGAGATGCTTCTATTTGGTGTTGCCTCATGTTTCTTCGCTCATGCGATGGCTGGGCTTTTGTGCACAGGTTTCGTGCTGGTCCATATTTTCATTCATCTCCTTCAATATGCAGATGACACGATCTTCTTTGTGGGGGGTTTCGTGAAGCAGAGGGGATCGTCGCAGTGTTGTAGCTTTTCATCGTGGTCTATGGCTTTCGGTTTAATGGAGACAAATATGTGTTTGTCCCCTTTAGATGGAGGTGGAGGTCGAGGCTTGTTGGGTCTCTTTGACGTCCCAAGCTCCAAACACCGGAATCTCTCGCTTAGCTAATTGGGTTTGCCCTTGGTCAGTGACCGGCTCAATTAAGCTAATTGGATGCTTATAGTGGAGAAGGTTGAGAGACGACTAGCGGGTTGACAGATGTTGTGCCTGTCCGGGGGGTGGGGGGATTTTTTTCTTACTCTGTGGGTGTTCGATAGAGACCTTAGTATTTGATATGGAGGTTTATTTGGTCGGACGTCAGTGACACATGGCATCCCACTAGGGAGCTGCAAGTTGGTAGTTTCGTCTGAGCATTGCGATGGTCTTGGGGTCCTTACATCAGAGGTGATAAACAAGACACTTCTTGCGAAGTGGGTTACTTGGATTTGAGGCGATGCCTCAAACTTGTTGTGCATTTTCCTATATAAGCTTTATGGTTTTTTGATCTTCTGCTGGTTTTCCCTTGCAACCAAGGATGGTCCGAGCTCTGTCTATCTTCTGGAGGGTGTATGTTCTGTTCTTCTTGTTTTTTCCCTCTATGTGGCCAGTTCTAGGGGATGATAACTCCTTTCTCTTTGGGTGGATAAATAGCTTGGTTGGTGAATCTTGTGCGATTGTTTCCCTAACTTGTTTGCATTGGCTGCAAATCATAACACGTCAGTTTGTGGGGTTGGAGTAATAGGACATGGTCCCCTTAGTTTTCTTGGAGTTGTCGGACCAACGCTTGTGGAGTTTTTCTCAATGTTTGAGACCCTCTAGCATGTTGCATGCCCGACTGATGTGATGGACTGTTGGACATGGTCAGATGGCCCATTCTTGCTCGTAAGGCTTACAGGGTGCTTTATGCTTCTATGGTTTTTGTTGTGAGAAAACATTGAGTTGTTTATTCCATGAACCCTAGGCTCTCTTATATAGGGGAGTAGCCTATGGGTAAATTACAGAAGTCATATATAAGAAGAGAAAAAATACAGAACGATACATAAAACATAAATATATCTCTACACTCCCCCTCAAGATGGAGCATAGATGTTGATCATGCTCAGCTTGGACGAGCATTTCTGAAAAGGCCCTCTGAGTAAGGCCTTGGTGAAGATATCTGCAGTATGGTCCCCTGAGCTGACATGAGATGTAGAAATAAAGCCCTTCTGAATCATATCTCGTATATAGTGGCAATCAACCTCAATGTGCTTGGTGCTTTCATGAAATGCTGGATTATTTGCAATGACTATAGCATCCTGATTGTCACATTCCAGTGCCATAGGAAGAGGAACCTCTATATGTAAATATGCAAGCAAAGCTCGAATCCACATCATTTCTGTACTAACCTCGGCCATTGCCCTATATTCAGTCTCAGCACTGGATCTAGCTATAACAGTTTGTTTCTTGCTTCTCCATGAGACAAGAGAATCTCCAATGTATACAGCAAATCCAGTTGTAGACTTCCTATCCTTTGGGCACCCTGCATAATCTACATCCATGCATGCTGAGATGATGACCTCCTTGCCTTTGATAAACAATAGATTTGCACCAAGAGATGATTTAAGATACCTGAGTATCATTTGTATAGCATCCATATGGACCTGACGTGGTTGCTCCATAAACTGGCTCACCCGACTAACAACGAATGAGATGCCGGGTCTGGTTATGGTAACATAAAGGAGCTTTCCTACCAACTCTCTGTATCTCCTCATGTCAACCTCATCAGTGTCATCATCATATAGTTTTACACTTGGATCCATAGGTGTAGTGGCCGATCGACATCCAAGCATTCCGGTGTTACTTAGTAAATCAGTAACATATTTCCTCTGGGTCATCACAAGCCCCTGTTGACTTCTGGCAAACTCCAGTCCCAGAAAATATCTAAGTGTTCTAAGATCCTTGGTGACAAATTCACGACCAGAAATTCTTTTGGCCTCTTGATTCCTTGTTTGTCATCTCCTGTAATGAGAATATCATCAACATACACCATGATAGCAATCATACATCTGGATGTTCTCTGTACAAAGAGAGAATGATCTGCATTCGAACGTTTGTACCCATGTTTCTCGACTAAGTCCGAAAGCTTCTGGAACCAAGCTCTCGGGCTCTGCTTAAGGCCATAGATCGCCTTATGAAGTCTACACACCTGTGAACACTCCCCCCTCAACAAAAAAATCCAGGTGGCTGTTGCATGTAGACTTCTTCTTTAAGACCACCATAAAGGAATGCATTCTTGACGTCTAATTGAAACAATGACCAATCTCGAATCACAACAACAGAGAGAAGCTTATGTAAACATAACGAGAACTTCAAAGGGACGAGATGAGGAGCTTAGCCGTGATAGTCTCTTAATTTGGGCGACGAGCATTCCGGTGAGGGTCAAAGTTTTCCTCCGGTGCCTCCGTCACGGGAGAATTATGGACAAAGCCAAAAGGGCCCGCATCTTGAACCTGGAGGATACTAGCTGCAACAGATGCAACAATGCGGAAGAAGACGCCGAGCACCTTATCTTCAAATGTGCTTGGTCAGCGAGGGTCTGGTCGGACTTGGATATTCGATGACTGCAATCGGATGGGATGGATGGGTTTTGTGTTGGTGGAAACAAGTGAATTGTCATTCGAAAGAACCCTAGGCTCTCTTATATAGAGAGACCCCATGGGTAAAATACATAAGAGTCCAGAAAATAAACAGAAAATAAGAAAAGGTACATAATATCATAACATAAGTCTCTACACTCCCCCTCAAGATGGAGCATAGATGTCTATCATGCTCAGCTTGGAAGAACATCTCTGAAAAGGTCCTCTAGCAACGGCTTGGTAAATATGTCGGCTATCTAATCCTCTGAACTAACGTGAGATGTGGATATCAAACCTCTCTGGATCATATCTCTGGTGTAGTGGCAGTCTACTTCGATATGCTTTTTTCTTTCATGAAATGCTGGATTGTTGGCAATAAACAAAGCTACCTGATTGTCACACTAAAGCTGCATGGGTAAAGGTACAACTATATGTAGATCTTCTAGCACAGCTCGAACCCACATCATCTCCGTACTCGCTTGTGCCATGGCCCTATATTCAGACTCAACGCTGGACCTTGCCACAACAGTTTGTTTCTTACTTTTCCAAGAAACTAGAGAGCTCCCAACAAAAATGGCGAATTTTGAAGTAGACTTTCGATCCTTAGGGCACCCTGCATAATCTGCATCTGCACATGCTGAAATAGATAAATCTGTATTCTTTCGACATAGCAACCCCGAGCCTGGAGAAGACTTTAGATACCTCAGTATCATGTATATGGCATCCATATGAACTTGTCTTGGCTGCTTCATAAATTGACTCACCCGGCTTACTGCAAAAGCAATATCAGGTCGAGTAATGGTAATATAAAGAAGCTTACCTACCATCTCTCTATATCGTCTCTTGTCCACTTCTTCACTATCATTGTCATACAGTTTCATGCTTGAATTCATAGGAGTACTCGATGGTCTACATCCAACCATGCCTGTTTCTATTAGAAGACGTGTAATATATTTCCTTTGGGTCATCACCAGACCCTGTGCATTCCTGGCAAATTCCAACCCCAGAAAATATCTAAGGGTACCAAGATCCTTCGTGACAAACTGACGGCCCAAGAATGCTTTTGCTCATGGAAGGACATATCGATATCGGTATCGATATCGGTACCATCTCGATACCGATATATCGCCGATATATCGGCGATATATCGACGCCATATCGCCGACATCGTTGCGAATCTCGCCTTTTTTGCCTGTCGATACCCGATATCGGACATATCGGCGATATATCGGTGACCTGTCGATACCGATATATCGCCGATATATCGGGATACGACCTTCCATGCTTTTGCTCTCTCAACTCCCTGAGCGTCGTCTCCTGTAACCAGAATATCATCAACATAGACCATGACGACAATCGTACCTGTAGGAGTCTTCTGAGTGAATAACAAGTGATCCACATTTGATCTTTTGAATCTCTGTCGTTCAATTAGGTGGGAAAGCTTCTGGAACCATGCCCTTGGACTCTGTTTAAGGCCATAGATCGCCTTGTGAACTTTACAGACCATATGATTCTCCCCCTCAACAGTGAACCCTGGTGGCTGCTGCGTGTCGACTTCCTCCAGCAGATCTCCATACAAGAAGGCATTCTTGACATCAAGTTGAGATATAGACCAGTCACGTATCACTGCAATCGATAGAAGAATGCGAAGAGTAGAGTGACGAGCCACTGGAGAAAATGTATCCAGATAGTCCACGCCATAGGTTTGTGTGAAACCTCTCGCAACAAGTCGTGCCTTGTACCGTTCGAGACTGCCATCTGTATGGTATTTAACCGTGAATACTCACTTGCAGCTAACAATGGATGCGCCAGATGGAGCACTAACCAAGCTCCATGTAGCAGGAGACTGTAAAGCACACATCTCTTCTTACATAGCCGATCTCCAGCAATCAATCTTCATAGCTTCTTGATAGGTTCGTGGTATCTCCACAGAAGACAAAGCCGCAACAAACCTCTGAAAGCCACCTGTCAGACGGTGAAAGGACACTTAGGAAGCAAAAGGATAAGAGGCACAAGTTCTTTTCTGCTTCCGAATAGCAATGGGAACATCTAGATTGTCAGCCACTCTACTGGATGGTGCAACCTCCTCCTGCAGTGAAGAATCCTGCACATGTACAATATCTGATCCATCATTAGTAATGCTATCTGAACATACCTGAGGCGTGATGGATGGCTGACGTATAGTCTGAGCAGGACCCGACCGACGTGTATAGAATTTAGGTAAAGGTGGGATAGGTGGTTGTGGAGGTGGCGGCGGTGGTGGTGGCGTAGCAACAGGAGCTGGATTGGACTCAGGCATACTCAGACTAGGAGGAGGAGGGGGAACATAGACATCTCCATTGGAAGTGGACGTGACCAACCTGTCGCCTGCAGGGAGAAGTACATAACGGACTCAAAAAATGTAACATCAGCACTGACAAAATATTTCTTGTTTATGGGGTCATAACAACGATAACCCTTCTGAGTTCGAGAGTAACCTACAAAGACGCACTTGACCGCTCTAGGAGAGAGTTTGTTAAGTCCAGGAGATAGGTGATGAACAAATGCAACGGTACCAAAGACACGAGGTGTAAGTGAGAATAATTCCTTATCAGGAAAAGTGACGGAAAAATGAATTTTCTCACCAAGAACAGATGATGGCATGCGATTGACCAGGTAGCATGCCGTAAGGACAACATCCCCCCAGAAAGTGATAGGCGCACAACTCTGGATTCGTAGGGTTCGAGTAATGTCAAGAAGATGACGATGCTTTTTCTGCAACACCATTCTATTGGGATGTATAAGCACAGGTGGTTTGATGGATAATTCCCTTAGACGAACGAAATTGAGAGAGAGAACGGGTGCAAAATTCCAATGCATTATCTGTACGAACATATTTGACTGTAGACCATGACCTTAAATTTCGGCGAATTTCGACCGAAATTCGGGCGAAATTCGGTTTCGTGGTGATACCGACATCGAAACCATGTATAGTATCTGTTTCCAGGATTTCGGCCGAAATTTCGGCCGAATTTCGGTCATTTCGGTCCATTTCGGTCCATTTCGGTGGAAATTGTTCACAGATTTCTCGGATTTCGGTGGAAATTGTTCACAGATTTCTCGGATTTCGGTGGAATTTCGGTTCATTTCGGTTCATTTCGACAGAAATTGTTCTAGGTCACCATATGTCATGCCTAGGCCACTTATTGATATTCATAGGTACTATTTGGTCACTAAATGAAATTTATAGGTCACTATTTCAACCACCATTGCAATATAAGCCACTATTCCAACCACCATTGTAATAAATAAGGCCATTAAGGGTCATATTTAAACCCAATAAATATAATGTATATGTTCTCATTCCATCTCACAACTTCACAAGTCACGATTCACAACCTAACTTAAGTCTTGGAGAGCCAAGTTTCCAAATTCCAAGTCTCGTATAACATACATTTTACGATCACAAGCTCTACTATGCATTTATTTTGGCATACATGTTAAAATATTCGTGTTTGTGTGTGTCTTGTTTTATTTTTAAATAAAAGTATTATTATTCTTTTGAGAATTGATAGAAAAATTGAATGCCAAAATTTAACCGTGTACTGAAATATGAAATTTCACTCTGGACGGTCATTGATATGATGACCGAAATTATTACTTTAAGGTACTGAACATTATAATATCTTATTATAAGCAAAAAAACTTGTATTTATGCCTCTTTTATTGATTAAACAACATTACAAATCTTAAATTTTGAAAAAATGAGTTTTCAAGTCGTTTTCCCAATTTCCGGCCATTTCACCGAAATTCCACCGAAATTCCACCGAAATTCCTTTTCTGGGCTTACCGAAACGAAACCGAAATCCGACATTTGAGGCCTTGCTGTAGACGAGAAAGCATTCTACACTTCATTAATCAGATTTTTAATAACATCCCATGCTTCTGGTTTATTCTTTAAAAGAAAGACCCAAGATACACGAGAAAAATCATCAACCACAACTAGATAAAACCCGTGTCCCTGATGATATGGTACACGACTCGGACCCAAATATCAATATGAAACAACTCAAACGGGAAGCTACTGCTCCGACTCTGACGACTAGGAAAGCTAGACCGATGATGCTTTCCCAACTTACACGCTTCACAACGAAACGACGAACTAGGAGAGATCTGAGGTAAGAGATATCGCATCTTCTGGAGCGGGAGGTGGCCAAAACGAAGATGCCAAGTGTACGGAGAGACTGATCCAGCTGAATATGAGGAGGCGTCAGCAAAAGGATTCCGGACCAGACGGTAGAGACCATACTGCTCAGAGCCACAGTGACCGTTAGTATGTCCTGAAAAATAAGAGATGATGGGTCAAATATAGCACGACAATGCAAATCCTTTATAATTTGACTAATAGATAATAAATTCATAGAGAACTCAGGTGCATGTAGAACATCCTGTAGATGCATAGAAGATGATAAGGTAATCTCCCCCTGTCCAATGATGGGGGAATGAGACCCATCTGCTATCAACACTGAGCGACCTGGTGGGATGCCCCTGTATGACTCAGGGCTCTCTCTGTCACGACAGAGATGATGGGTGGTGCTAGAATCTATGATCTAATCAGAGAGATCGTGAGAAGACATAAAGGCAGTGGCACTACTTGAGGTACTGGCAGCGGCAGACGAACTAGCTGAAGCTATAGCAGCAACATATGAAGATCCACCTGGAGAATCAGTAGACGATTGAGGCATAATATCTCGTAGGCGTGCCACAAGCTCTTCGAACCGGTTATCTGTAGTGGATGCCGACTGAGACGTGGCGTGCTCGGCTACACGCACAGATGCTGGGAACCCATGCTTAGAGTAGCATGTATCTTTGGAGTGGCCTGTGCGATGACAGAATGAACACGGCTGGCGAAAGCGACCTCCTCGTCCACGAGGTCCACATCCACGACCTGAAAACTGACCACCTCTCCCACGCGATACTGCCATCGCCGATGGAGGTGCAGTAGATGAGCTGGACGAGACAGATATGCGACTGAGCCTCTGGTAGACATCCTCCATAGGAGGAATAACGACATCAGCCAATATCTGAGAGCGGACTGCCTCATACTCAGGATCGAGTGCTGCAAGAAGTCACCCACCATGGTAGCATTCCGAAAGGTCTTCTGCTGCTCTGGAGTCGCCGTGAGCGGTATGATGCTATATAGTTTCTCGAACATTCCCCTCAGGGATGTGTACAACGAGTGAAGTGGCCGCCCATTCTGCTTCATTGTAAATATATCACGCTGAAGTTGCAACATCGTGGTCTCGTTCCGCACTTGGGAATATGTAGCGGCCAGAATATCCCATATTGCCTTGTCAGTGGGCTGATGGAGGACATCATTGGCAATCTCCATCGACAGTGTTCCTGATAGCCAAACTTTGGCATATGAATCATCGGCCTCCCAAGAGGCATAGATCCCCGTCTTCTCTTCCGGCTCATCCTCGGTAAGTATATGCTTCTTACCGTTTGACTTCATGAGGCTCATGAACTGCATCGTCCAGAGCTCATAGTTCGTCCCATCCATCTTGACTATCGGCGCAGGACCTTTGAAGGCGCCTATGGAGGGCATGTCGACTTTGCTTTTTGACATTTAGCCAGAGATGAAAACTAGGGTTTGTAGACAAGATAAGATGCCTACATCAACTGGATAGGATTTGAGTGCATATGTAGACTTTATGCACTCAAATTCATGTCACGATATCGACCGCTGACGGGGACTTGCGCCATTGACAGGGTCGGCTGGGGGGGGGTCTGGCGGATGATTGGGGGGTCCGACGGCGGCCTGGCGGGGCCTAGCGGTGACCTGGGGTTCCGGCTGGGACCTGGCGGCGTCCTGGCGGGGCCTGGAGATGGACCGAGAGGGTCTGGTGGAGTTCGGCGCGGCCTTGTGGGGCTTGGCGGTGCCCTATGGAGGGCTGGCGGAGGGATGTGCTGCCTGGCGATGGCCGGCGAGTACCCGGCTGGGGTTGGGCGGCACCGTCGAAATGAAAGAGGGAGAGAGGGTAGTCGGCGGGCTTAAGGGATTAGGGTTAGGGTTTTGGCTCTGATACCATGTTGGTGGAAACAAGTGAATTGTCATTCCATAGAACCCTAGGCTCTCTTATATAGAGAGACCCCATGGGTAAAATACATAAGAGTCCAGAAAATAAACAGAAAATAAGAAAATGTACATAATATCATAACATAAGTCTCTACATTTTGGAACTCGATTCGAAGGGTGGCGGGAAACTCCAGTGATGATTGCTCAAAACCGCTAATTGCTCTTTGGGCTATCTGGATAGGGCACAACAAGCTAATATTCAAGAACTTGCGCTTCTGTAGTGAAAATGTAGTGGCACAATGTAACACTTTGCATAACTTCTGGCTTTTACGATGATGTATTGTGAATTAAATTACCGAATATACAAAGTGGTGATCCCTGCAGTGGGGACTCACCCATTTTTCAGTCAGAAAAACAACAGAGAGGAACCCGTAAGGTGGAATGACGAGCTCTATGATAAAATGTATCAAGATAATCCACTCCGTAAGTACGAGTAAATCCGCATGCAACTAGGCATGCCTTGTACCGGTTAATGCTACCATCTGCATTTTGCTTAACTGTAAACACCCATTTACAACTAACAGTGAAGGCACTGGGAGGAGCTGGTACAAGACTCCAAGTGCCAACAACTGTCCCTCAAAGCCTCCTGATAATTCCGTGGAATACCCACAGCTGATAACGCAACTGCAAAGGATCTGAAGTCACTAGTCAAGCGATCAAAGGATACCACTGATGCTATCGGATATGACGCACAACTACGCTTCTGCTTCCGAAGAGCAATAGGTAAGTCCAAGACTGCATCCTCCAAATCCGTCCCATTTATAAAGTCCTGCACAGGTAGATTGTTAGAGCCATCATTAGGAAATTTGTTATCAGAACATACCTCATGCGTGCTTGATGATGAGCGTGGACCATGAGCAAAAGTAGGTCGGCGGGTATAGTGGTGTGGCAATGCGGGAACTGGGACCGGTATAGGTGGTGGAGGTAGCATAGATAATGGTGAGGATGATGGTGAGGGAGGTGTTGGTGGTAGGGTGGTAGGTGCTGGTGGTGGTGGTGACATGTATATGTTATCGTCAGTATCTGAAGGTGTCAACGGATCTCCTGTAGGTGAAAAGAACATTACAGACTCAAAAAAGGTGACATTGGTACTGACGTAATACTTTCTGCACAAGGGATCATAATACCTGTACCCTTTTTGTGTCCTGGAGTACCCAACAAATACACATTTGACAGCTCTAGGAGAGAGCTTATCAACGCCTAGAGACAACTGGTGGGCAAAGGCGACGGAGCCAAACACACGAGGAGTGAGCGAGAACAATTCCTTGTCAGGAAATGCAAGAGAGAAATGAATTTTCTCACACAGAACTGATGAGGGCACGCGATTTATAAGATAACATGTCTTAAGGACAACATCTCCTCAAAAAGAATGAGGATCACGACTCTAAATGAGGAGAGTCCTCGTGACATCAAGCAAATGACGATGTTTCCTTTCTGCAATGCCATTTTGTTGGAAGTATATCCACATGAAGTTTGGTGAATGATACCCTGGGTTGAAAAATATGTGGATAGGGTATGCGTACACAGTTCCAAGGCAATATCAGTTTCTCACAATTTTCACAGAAGTAGAAAAAATATTTTGAACTTCTGTCAAAAAAGTTTTGATAACATCTCCAGCTTCAGATTTATTCTTTAATAAAAAGACCCACGACATACGAGAAAAATCATCAACAACAACTAGGTAAAACCTGTGCCCCTGGTGATCGGGAACACGACTGGGACCCCAAATATCGATATGAAACAACTAAAAAAATGGAGCTGCTGCTCCGACTCTGACGACTGGGAAAGGTAGAGCGATGGTGCTTTCCCAGCTGACATGCCTCACATTGGAAGGATGTGTGAGGCGAGACCTGAGGCAGAACACGTCACAATTTCTGGAGCGGGAGATGACCAAAGCGCATGTGTTATAGAAATGATGAAGCAGATCCGACAGATAAAGAGGAATGCCTAGCATAGTGAGTTCGAAGTAGGCGATATAGACCGCCCTCCTCATGACCATACCCAATCACCTTGCTCGTAAGGATGTCCTGAAAAATAAGAGAGAAGGGGTAAAAAATGGCTCGACTATGTAAGTCCTTCATAAGCTGACTAATGGACAACAAATTCATAGAAAATTCAGGTGCATGTAAAACATTCTGTAAATGCATAGAGGGTGTCAGATTGATCTCCCCGTGTCCTGTAATCGGGGAATGAGTTCCATCTGCAATAACTACTGTTCGTCCTGGAGGGATAGGCTTGTATGCTATAAGCAAGGAAAGAAATATCGGTATCGATATCGTTTCGATACAATGTCGATACCGATATATCGCCCATATATCGGCGATATATCGACGCATATCGCCGAAATCCGGTATCCATTAGGTATTTTCTCCTGTCGATACCCGATATCGTCCATATCGGCGATATATCGGTGACCTGTCGATACCGATATATCGCCGATATATCGACGATATATCGCGATATGGCGATCCCTGGCTATAAGCTGATTCCTGTCTCCACACAAGTGAGGTCGACTTTTTCTATTTGGGGTAAAATGGAGGATAAATGCAATTGACCTTTATACACTTCAAATGTAAATTTAACGGGGTTATAAAATATAAAGTAACTTAAATATGTAGTTAGAAATGATTTCAATAAAATCGTTAATGCTGCGGAGAAAAGTAATATGTATTGAATACTGAACTCTAAGTTCTCGTTATAAGAGATTACTCAGGTGAGGAATCTTAGGGGTAAAGGAAAAAAATAGAGGTCCAACATGCATAAGACAAACACAAGATAATCTAATATTAACATACGAGCTTAAGTTGGAGCATAAGCGTTCATGCCCAAATCGGAAGCTAGGAAAATGTGCTTAGGAAGTGTCTCACTAGATATATATGCTATTTTGAGATTAGTCAAGATACAAGAAGTAACTTTTCATTGCTTCTTGGTATCACATGTAGAATGACAATCAACTTCAATGTGCATCATGCACTGATGGAAGATTTGATCTTAGGCAATACATATAGCAGACTTTATGTCATAGCAACAAAGTATATGTGCAACCATTGAGAATCGATTATCTCCAATAGGGGCAAGTCTGTAGCGGTTCCCTTTGGCCTTTCGGATCAGGAGGCGCAAAGAACGGCAATGTTGTTGGGATGTCCCATTGCTGCATTGCCGATCACTTATCTGAGGCTGCCATTGGTGGCGGAGTGGTCCAAGAAGAGGGACTGGGAGGCACTGCTGGATAGGATCGAGAACAAACTCGCTGGTTGGAAGGTTAGGATGCTATCAAGGGGTTTGAAGCTGATTCTGCTGAAGCATGTTCTTTTGGCCATCCCAATCTTCTTCTGCTCTGTGAGGTCACTGACTGCGGGGGTGCGCGCAAGAATTGCAGTGGTGATGCGCAGATTTTTCTGTCGGACAGGAGGCAGTCTAAGAGGGGATTTCATTTGGTGGATTGGAATAAGGTGACGACACCAAAGAAGAAAGGTGGGTTGGGTGTATTGCGAGTTGGAGAAATGAACAAGGCATCCATGGCAAAATGGGTTGTTCGCTTATGGGAGAGGTCGGAGGATTTGGTATGCAGGGTGATGAGGAAAATCTATGGGATATCCATGTCGCTGGAGGTGGTCGCAAGGCAAGTACCGTCGTCTTTGTGGAAGGGCATTACGCAGGTGATTCCAGATATGACTAGTCAGTTGATACCTATGCTTGGGAATGGTGCGCTTTTTCGATTCTGGCGGGATGACTGGTCGGGGGAGAGGTCATTAGGGGACCGGTATCCATGTCTACTGCAATTGGCAATGGATAAGGATGAGGCGGTGCATAAGGTATGTAAACATGGGGTGTGGTTTCCGATTTTTTCTTCGCGGTTGTCGTATCAGAGGGTGGAGGACTTCTTGGCCCTACATGTGGAGCTGGCATAGGTGGAGAGCTCGATGTATAGAAGGGATCATTACGTTTGGGGGGACGGTAGATTTATAGTTAAGAAGGCTTACCATTTTATTTTTGGGCGGGGAGGAAGTGGAGGAGCTGGTCTGAGTGGACTTGCAAATGATATGGAGAAGCAAGGTGCCGAATCGAATCAAGATCTTCTTGTGGTTGTTCATGATTAGCAATCCTCACCAAGGAGCGTAAGGGACAAGTGATGGGGCTGGGGGATGTGGCGTGTAATAGATGCATTTCAACGATGGAAGAGGTGGATCATTTGTTTTTTTCATGCCCATCCTTGGCTCAAGTGTGGAGTATGACGAACATATCTTGGCTTGCCAGGAGGGATATCTTAAGTTTCTGGAGGGATATCAGATCGGTGTGTGGTTATGACCATGAAGATTGTGCTTGCACTGATTTGGGCTATATGGTGTGTCAGGAATGAGGAAGCAAGGAGGATGCTAATTTCAGCTGAATGCAGATGGGGCATTGGGTCCGGACGGGTTTCCGGTGTGTTTCTATAGGGAATTCTCGGAGGTGGTCAAGTGGGATGTGATGGAGGTGCTGCAGGAGTTTCTCCATGTGATTAGGGGATTCGAGATATTGAATAAGGCACATATCTTTTTGCTCCCTAAAAAGGGCACCCCGATCAGGGTGGAGAATTACTGGCTGATAGCATTGTCAAATGCTATCTATCTTTTGATCTCGAAGATTCTTGCTAACCGTTTAAGGGGGGTACTACAATAGATCATTTTGCTTGAGTAGACTACTTTTGTTCTGGGAGAGATATGATAGATGTGTTAGTGATGGATTTGGAGGTGGTGACGGATTGAAAGCGAAGTAAGACCAAAAGGTTTGCTTTGGAATGTTGACTTTTCCAAGGCATATGATTGTGTTCATTGGGGATTCCTGTTGGTATCATTGAAGAAGCAAGGTTTCCTGAAGCAGTGATTGCTTGGATCTAGCGGTGCGTTACATTTGCATCCCATGCCGTGCTTGTCAATGACAAACCGGAAAGGGGGGGGGGTTCTTCCAGCCACAGAGGGGTTTCATACACGGGTGCTTGCTGGCACCGCTCTTATTTGTGATTGTGACCGATGCGCTTGCGGTGATGATGAGGTTTGCGATCGGGGATGATTGGTGTTCGAGATACATGAATGAGGAGATTTCCATCTCGTTCTTGCAGTACGCGGATGCCACTGTTTTATTCCTGGGGGCTGAGGCAGACATGATGCGTTGGGCTTCACTTGTTATGGAAAATTTTGGGGTCGTCCGTGCCTTCGAATTAATAGGGAAAAATCGGCGGTGTTCCTTCCACACAAAGTAGGAGCTGCGGATCATGAAGTCGATGCTGGGATGCTCCACTGTTGTGTTGCCAATCACGTACTTGGGGCTCCCCTTGATGGCTGGGAAGCTGAAATCAGAGAATTGGAGGGCATTGTTGGAGAGATTGAAGGGAAGACTGGCCAGTTGGAAGGAGACGATGCTCTTTTTTTTGAAGTCAAAAGAGGGGAAAACACGCTTTGGTGCCCACCCCAAGTTAATTTATTGAACTAAAATAAAAAACAACAAGTATCCAAATACTCTTACAAAAGCCATGACTCAAGGAGAACCCGAGAATGGACACAAACCTTTTTAGGGTAGAACCTCTGGGAAGAGAAAAGAAGAGCATTCCATGCTAGCCAAATAGCCCGGAAGACAGCCATGGGCTTGAGCAATTCACGCCTTTGATGATGCTTCGCCACTACCACCGAAGCGCATAAAGAGTCGAAGCCCCAGACATCTACTCAACCTAATCCAGATTCGGCCAATATGTGTGCAACAACCAGGCATAGGAAGAAAAGATGTTCCATCGTCTCAATCCTGCAGTCACAAAGGAGGCACCTGTCAGAGACCACGAGGAACAATCTGGCACAACGATCTCTTGTCATGATTTGCTTACGTCTGAGAAGCCATAAGAAGAAACCCAACCTCTTTGGGAGCCCAAGCGCCCATATGAATCCGCAATCCCGATCCATGCTATCCGATCTCACATGTGACGGCCTGCAGATCGCACCGTAGCCTTCTTCACCGAGAAGGAGCTACCTTTCTGCACCCAGTGATCGCGACCGTCAGAGGGTCTGCCAAACTACCGCAGGGAGTCCAGCAAACGAAGGAACTCTTCCAACCGCTAATCAGAAAAATTCACCACGAAAATAGGCATCCAGTTTCCATCAATCCAACAATCTGCAACAGGCACCCCGCGTACCGTAACCAAGGCAAAGAGTCTGGGAACACGAGTGCACAGAGGACCAACACCCGTCCAATTGTCCGTCCAAAAAGCAAAAGATGTACCATTCCCTAGGATGGGACGAAAAAGAGCAGGGGAATGAGGGCAAAACCTATACAATCCTCTTCCAGAAGGTCGAGGGATGTGGCTCGGGGTGGCTGACCTGCTCAGCCGGATGGGAGACATTATCGATGCGATGTATGAGGATATAACAAAGATCATCGCTCGACCCCCAATTTATGCTTACGCATTTCAGCAACAGAGCTACATTCATTAAGTCCAGACGTCTAATCTCGAGGCGTCCATCTCCCTTACTAAGCGTAACAGACTCCCAATCAGCCAAGTGAATACTGTTACTCTCTTGCCCAGAGTTACTCCATAAGAACCTTCGCATCAAACTCTCAAGGTGCTTTCTGATCCGCACAGGCAAAATACGGGACGAGATGAAGAACATCGGGATTGTAGCGAGCATCACCTTCGCCAACACCAGGCGACCGCCCCTAGACAGAACAAAGGCCTTCGAACTTGCCAATTTTCTCGTGTGCTTCTCCACGTCCAGGAACCAGTTCGTGAACTTGATTCTACCATTCGTCAGAGGCAACCCCGGATACCGAATAGGGAGGGAGCCGCACTCCGTGCCCAACTCACTGCCACACAGCCGAACCTCCACTTCTGATATTGCAAAAGGGATGACCGTAGATTTGCTGTGATTTAGAACGAGGTTGGACATCTCGCCAAATAATTCCTCCAACGTGAGGGCCATGCCATTTGCTTCCTCTTTCTCCCCCTCAACAAAGAAAATAGTGTTATAAGCGCATTGGAATAGAGGGATCGACTAATCACCTAACGAGTAACCCTTCGTGACCCACCTACATAGAATCTTGTCCACCATGCTGGCCAAGATATCAGAAGCAATGACTAATAATATAGGGGCAATTGGGAACCCCTATCTGACGCCCTGCTGAGGCTGGATGAAATCTCCCTCCGGATGCCTGTCAACATGTACAGACAAAGAAGCAGTGGTGACACACCTCTTCATCCAAGACACCTACAAATCCGGAAACCCCTGCGATGGAGGGTCGCCTAAAGAAACTTCCAATCCAACGCGTCATATGCTTTAGCAAAATCCACTTTCCAAAGCAACGCCTTTGTCCCTCTTCTCTTTGAATCCAAAATGATCTCAGACGGCACCACCAGACTGTCTGCAATCTGTCTCCTGGGGACAAAGGCCGACTGTAAAGGGGACACAATCCAACTCCCGACTAAGCCTGATCGCAAAGACCTGCAGTGATCAGGTAGATGGCATTTGAAAGAGCAATGGAGCTATAGACTTATATTCTGTCCGCTGCCTTCCGCTTAAAAAGGAGAAAAATCAGGGCCCTATTTAGCTTCTCAAAGCCCGCATTACACCGACAGAACTCTTCTGCCACCTCCAACACCTCTGCACCCACAAGGTCCCAAAACTTCTTTGTAAAAACAGACAGGGAAACTATCCGTCCCCGACGCACCCTTTGCATTCAAGTCCCAAACTACTGAACAAAACTCCTCAAGAGTCACCCTCTGGATCAAACTGCTGGAATGCCCATCTGACAGTCGAGAGGCACCAACACCATTCCACCTCCAAGACCTGTTGCCTGTTCTTCTAGAGAAGTCCTGGAAGTGATTCGCAACAGCTCACCTAATCTCTCTCTATCACCCTGCACGGTTCTCCCATTCATCGCCCGCTGGCCATCTTGTGAAAAAACATTGTATTCACATCCCCTTCCTTAATCCAAGTTTGTTTGGATGTCAGCCTCCACTCCACCACCCATTTCGAGTCCTCCAACGCAACAACCGTTTGAGCCGCCGCTCTCAGGTTCGACTCCTTCGCATCCAATGCCCTCTTGTCCTCCACCCCATCGAGCCTCAAAATCTCCCTTTCCGCCCCCACCCTGCACACATGCCGAGCCTCCCTGGTTTCATTCTTAAAAGCACAAAGCCGCCTATGCAAAGAAGCTAGCTTTCCAAAGAACCGAGACGCAACAAAACCATACACGATCGTTGAAACCTAGTGAGAAGAGACCAAAATTCTGAACGAGTCCTCCTAAAGTCAGGCCTTCTCAAATATGAAAAAACCTCTCGGCAAGAAAACTCCTGAGTTCCAAATAAGCGGCGTATGATCCGACCTTGACCTGGTCCTGCTGGAGGCAAAGGAAAGAGGGAAGAGTTCCAAAAGCTCAGTTGATGCAAGAAAACAATCAATAAGGGATCGAGATCTCGTGCTGCGCCATGTGAACCTTGTGTTGCTGGCATCAATTACCTCCAAATCCAACTCCTCGATGATTTTTGAAAAATCCATGGATCTCGGATCCTGGCCACCACGACTCCTCAGACGATCCGTAGAGAGAAGTGTAACATTAAAATCTCCACCTAATAGCCGCGTACATCTTGGAAACTCAACACTAGTTGACCTATTGTTGGACCAGAGCTCCTGCCTAAGAGCCTGCTGACAAGGCCTGTAAACACGCGAGAAAGCAATCACCAGAGATGACAATACTCGTGAGCATATGAGTGCCCCTAATCTCCGCACGAAGATAGAAAACGGAGTTCCTTCCAGGCCACCAGCATGCTGCCTGCACTACCTGATGCATCCACTGTTCGGAACCCCAAGGGGATCCCACACCAAAGGACCTCCAAACAACATCAGTGCATGAATCAAACTTCTTCTCCTGGAGAAGAACCACATCACAACCCCACTCTACAAACTGCAAAGCCAACACCCTTCTTTTTTCCATGTCACCCAGACGCTAACATTCCAGGATAAGATCTTCATTGGAAACTTGTATGAGAACCCCTTGTAAGCATTTCCCCTGCCAGTAAGGCAACTTGTTGCACACATAAAGAGAGGGCGGTTCCCCCTGATGGCTATTAGAACGCTGCCTCCTCTTGTAACACTTGACAACACTTCTGTTCTGCCCCCGGCCGACAAGGTGGCTAGGACGAGCTCCTCCCCTACTGGCCCAACTATCTCCTTAGCGGTTCCCGCAACAAGCTCCCACCGCTCTCCTGCTTCCCTCAGAGGCAAAAGAGAAACATCCAAAATAACCATACGATCACCCCCATAAGAGTGGGCTTCACTGCCTTCGGTCGCGAGACACATCGATTCAACAGCTGGTCCAGAGTGCAGAAATTGCGAGGCCTCTAGACCACCCGACTGGAATCTCCAAACCGGATCAGGTACCTGGTGAAAAGCAGTACATTTGGGCCCAAAATGGCCTCGACTCTCGCATGAAACGAGGCCTGACTCCACTGTTCGGGTCAAGTTGATATTCACCCACCCGAAATGAGCATTCATACAACCAATGCGTAGGTGCAGCAAAAGGGAAAAGATGGTAAATGAAGGAGCCCTAATGAATGACACAACCAACTCAACAGACAACTGAATATCCCGAAAAGGTAAGCATCGAGTTCTCGAGACCGTTGAATCATTCTCCCTCCAAAACGACGCTTCGAATGTCGGGTCTTCTATAACAATCGAGTGATGATGTGGTACCAAAACCACCGACGAGACAACGACGCCTTCCTCCGAGCTACTCGACGACTACAAAGGGAGTAAGAAGCGAACCGACTGTGCGAAGGAGAATCACCCTACCGTCAGTGAAGCAAGCGACTCCCACTGCGTGTCGCGAGGGCTGTCAATGAGCACCACAATCGCCAATGGGTTTGACCATGGTGAGTTACCATCCTCCACGATTTTCAGAATCGTCCCCAGGTCAGAGAGAGCTCGACTCAGAGCCGCCAAACTGCGAGATAAGAAAGGAATACCGACCACGCCTTTACCCGTCTTTCGCAGCCTTCTGAGACACCAACGGAGGCATCTTCATTAGCAAACCGGGGCAACCTTCTACAAACATCGCTCTTGTCAACATAACCCTGCAAGCGGCCCATCTGAACCTTCGACAACCCACGAATAAAGCATCTCCCCCCTCCCCCCCAACTTCACAATGTCTCCCAAAAAATCCCCTCCCAATTGCAAGATAAGAGCCGCCCAGATCGATGTGATTGATAAGTTTGCCTGCAGATGAACGTCTATAAGAAGACCAGACCTCCCCTCTGACAAGGACCCCCCTCGTACCACCGAAGCATAAGAGCGCTTTGATGCAGGGTCCGTACCACAACTTTTGTCTGAGGCTATCGCAACCGTAGTAGGTAGGGATGAAAACAGTCGGATACATATACAAATATAAGTATAATCATATCCTTATCCATTTTAAAATACGAATACAAATGTGGATAACAATTATTGACGGATGTGAAAGATATGTTATTTTATCCTTAAAAACTAATATGAATGTAAAACGAATACGAATCGAATACGAATAATAACATAAATATTTAAAGATTAACACAAACGATCATGTTCAGAATAGTTTACACATAAAATAGATATATCATATGTAATAATTCCATAGCAATTATATCAAAAATAGTGAATGCAATCATAAAATGTTGTTACATATAATTATAAAATAAATTTATCACTATACTTATATACGAAAAGGAATATACGAATATGAATGCATATATTAGCGAGTGTCAAAGTGATATCTATATCCACATCCATTTGAAAATGAATATAAATATGAATGTCAGAATAAGTATAAAACGAATATGATAGCGGATCCGATAAGAATATATTCACATTCTTTTTCATCCTTGGTAGCAGGACCAACTACCGCTACCATAACCCCCTTTGCAAGTTTTAACCGCATAGGGAAACCAAACTGCCTGTACCCTATAGCTCCACAAGAGAAGAAACACGGTGGTAGGGGACACACTGACGCCAAGTGCCCCCCTCCGACGCAGCGAAAGCAGTGTCACCTCTTCTTCTTATGCGACACGACGCACCAACCCTCGTCAACAACGCCATCACTGCCTAACCTCTCCGCCTCCGCACGCTACGCCCTCCGCCAAAGCGTGCACCCCTTCTCGAACCTCCCGTTGCACTCACTCTCTTCGACGCCACACAGACTCCACGCTCGAGCACTTTCCTCCGCTCATCCCTCCGAATCCCACAATGTTATTTCAATGTGGGAAATTTGTGCTTCTGAAGCATATTCTCTCGACCGTCCTCAAGAAGGGATTCCACCTGGTGAACTGGGCCAACGTGACATCCTCGAAGAAAAAGAGGTAGATTGGGTGTGCTGGGGATGGGGGAGATGAATAAGGCTTTTATGGAGAAATGGTGGTTCGCTTATGGGGTAAATCAGAGGACTTGGGGTGCCGTATGTTAAGGAAGATTTATGGTATATCTTTGTCGCTGGAGGTCGTACGTGGGCGGCTGCTGTCTTCATTGTGGAAGGGAATTACTGACGTTTTACTGGAGTTGTATAATAAGTTGCGATTGGTGCTTGGGGATGGAGCAGGGTTTCACTTTTAGTTGTGTGGAAAAAGAATGAAAGAAGAGAAAGGCGTGTTTTATTAAAGAGGTCTAGGGATCCTTATATATAACACAACCCTAGAGTACTCAAAGGAGAAAAATACATAAATACCCTTAACATGGTTACAAGAATATACTCCTGGCAGTCCTGCCACATAGAATATTCTCTTAACATATTTACTCCTAACACTCCCCCTCAAGTTGGAGCATATATATCAGTCATGCCCAGCTTGAAAACTATCCAGGAGAGTCGCTTCTTGGGTAGTGATTTTGTGAAGATATCTGCAAGCTGAAGGTCAGTGTTGATGTGAGGAGTAGTAACCCTTCCAATCCTGACAACATCCCGACCAAAATGGCAGTCAACTTCTATATGCTTGGTTCTCTCATGGAACACCGGATTTGTGGCAATATATGGAGCAAATTTGTTGTCACAATATGGTGCAATAGGAGTAGTGACAACAATATCAAGTTCTTGCAGAAAAGATAATAACTACGTGATCTCACAAGTAGCTTGAGCCAACGCCCTATATTCTGCTTCTGCACTGGATCTAGATACAACAATCTGCTTCTTACTTCTCCAAGTAACAAGATTTCCTCTAACCATCATAGCATAACTTGTTGTGGAGCGCCGATCCTCTAGTGAGTTTGCATAATCTGCATCAGCATATGCAATAACATCGGTTTACCCATTTGCCCCATAGATGATGCCACTTCCTGGTGATTCCTTCACGTATCGTAGAATCTGAAGAACATCCTACCAATGTCTGTAACAAGGTTCTTCCATGTGTTGACTAGCTCTGCTCACTACATAAGAAATATCTGGTCTGGTGACAGTAAGGTAAAGAGGTTTGCCAACCATACTCTAATATTGAATAACATCTTCGAAGATAGGATCAGAGGATGCGGAGTGCTTCTTAGGATCTGCAAGAATACCAACGGGCCAACATCCAAGTAATCTAGCTTCCATAAGAATGTCCTGACAGTATTTTCTCCATGAAAGATGAAGAATCTCTGTGGTGCGTAGTACTTTTATACCCAAGAAATATCGTAGGAGACGAAGATCCTTGGTAAAAAAATCCTTCTGAAGGAAGCCCTTGGTCTCTAGTATATCCCTTTATCATCATAACCTGTGATAACCATATCATCCTCATAGACTGGAAGAATAACAGTACCATCTGTTCATCTTTTGATAAACACATAATAATAAGAGGTTGTTTTCTGGAAGCCAAGAGTGCTGATCTCTGCAGTAAGTCTGTCGAACCATGCCCTTGAGCTTTGCTTTAGGCCATATATTCCTTTGCGAAGTCGACATACACCCCCCTCGACTTCATAATCCGGAGGCTGCATCATATATACTTCCTCATCAAGATCGTCATATAGAAATACATTTTTCACATCTAACTGAAAGATTGGCCATGCCTTATTTGCTGCCACAGAAAGGATAGTCCTTATTGACCCCAAACACACAACCGATGAGAATGCCTCAACCGATGAGAATGTCTCAAAGGAATCTACTCCATATGTTTGTGTGAAGCCTTTTGCTACAAGATGAGCTTTCAACCTTTTAATCGACCCCTCTGGTGATGGTTTGGTCGTAAAGACCCATTTACATGACACGGGTTTGGTCCCTTTGTGACATTGCACTAGATCCCATGTTCCCTAGAAATAAGAGCACCCATCTCGTCATCCATGGCCTTTCGCCATCCTGATTCCTGCAAAGCACTATAGTAGTCTCTTGTAATAGACTTGATCATGAGAGCATCTGCATATCTTTTGTCAGTGGTTGATAAACTAGCAGTAGAAGTGAAATGAGACATGGGATGAAGTGTGCACTGCCTCTTAGTTCTGCATAGAGCAATGGGAAGCTCCTCAGGATCATCCCGGACAACAGAGGGGACACTTGAATTAGGTATATCATCCTGCAATAAAGAGATTGGTAACAGAACATCTGGTGATTGAGATTTTTGTTTTCACTTATAGACAATGGGTGGAGGTGGGAGTTCAAGATATCGGTAACAGATTGTGTGAAGAAGCTGGTCTGCTAAAAAAAGGTTACATCTGCAGATATATAATAGCGACGTTCAATTAGATCATAATACTTGAAACTTTTTTGAGTACGAGAATAACCAAGAAAAACACATTTAATAGGACGAGGAGAGAGTGTGTTAGTAGTGTGAAAGTTATGAAAAATGCAACACATTCAAAAATTCGTAAGGGTAGAGGAAAATGTAGCTCAGGTGGGTAGAGCAGAGAGAAGGGGGAGGATCCATTTAGGGTTGGAGATGGAACCCTATTGACAAGATGGACAACAATCAAAACAACATCTCCACAACAGGTTTTGGGAACTTTCATCTAGGTGAGGAGGGATCATGCTATATTTAAAAGGTATCTTAGTTTCCTTTCTGCTACCCCATTTTGTTGCGAAGTGTAAGGACATGATCTTTGGTGAATGGTGCCTTGAGATGCAAAGAAGTTGGTTAGATCATGCTGAGTGAATTGCAAAGCATTATCTGTGCGGAAAATTTGAATAGAGGGAAAGATATTTTTGGCATAATGGAAGCAACTCTTAATAATATTGCTAATCTCCGATCGTTCTTTTAACAGATAAACCCAAGATAATCAACTGTAATCATCGACAAAAACAACAAAGTCCTTATGTCCACTCAGAGTACGGACTGGATAGGGTCCCCAAGTATTACAATGGACTAGAGAAAAAGGAATTTTGCGGTGAGGTTTAGAACGAGCAGGGAAGGATGCACGGTGATGTTTCCTAAACTGATATGCCTCGCAATCAAAGGGCTTGAGCATAGAAAGCTCAGGGAACATTAAAGAGAGAGCTTTGTCCGATCACGGATGGATGACAGAGGCGAAGAAGCCAAAGAAAGGGATAAGTGGCTTTAGATTCAACGCCAACAAAACTAGAATCAGAGGGGATATCAAGATTATTTAGGTCGTTCTTCTCATGTCTCCCACCAGAAATCAATCTCGTCCGGATGTCCTGAAAATAACACAACTCATCAAAAATCACACGACAGTTAAGTTCCTAGCATAACTTGTGAACATATAAGAGTCTAAGCGAAAAATCAGAATTGGACAAAGTTCTTGGCATAACATCGTGCACGGTGTTGCTAGTCCATACCACTCATAATCGAATGACATGGCAGGGGTGTCGAATAGGGAGGTAAAGGGCATTTTTCAGAAGTTAGTCTGCCTTGACAAGAGCCGGTCCCAACTATTAGACCAAGTTCTATGGGCATATCAGACTGCTTACAAGACTTTGCTTGGAACCTTTCCATTCAATATGGTATATGAAAAGCCTTGTCACTTGGTCATTGAGCTTATTCATAAATCTGAATGGGCATTGAAGAAAGTGAACTGGAATAGACATGAAGGACAACGGAAAAGATAGATGAATTTGAATGAACTTCTAGAAATTCGAAACAAGGCATACTATAACAACATGATCTATAAGGACAAAATCAAGCATTGACATGCTCAGCATATCGGGCACAAGAATTTTATCCCAAGGCAGAAAGTATGGTTATTCAATGCCAAGTTGATGATTTTCCAAGGCAAGTTGAAGTTCAAGTGGACGTGACCCTTCATCGTGATAGAAGTGCCCAAGAATAACAACAGATTCATCTGTGTTCCTACCTTCGAGAGGCAGAACAATTGGAGCCCCCAACAGAACAGGTGCTCGGATTGTGTAGACGAAGTAGCTCTCCCCCCCGTAGGCCAGAACTCCTCCATGATGCGTCAACCCACGAGACCAAGCACCTCTGGGGTTTATGCATCTCCGAGCTACATCAACTACCTCCTTGGAACCTTCTCCTTCAACTTCATTGAGCCGCTTCCAGCACCTGTACAACCCTTACTCATCTCGTTGACGGTCAACTATGAAGACCTTGATCTGATCTCCAGTTGTTGTTGCTTCTTCACTGTGTCTCACACGGAAGGACCTTGGGAGCATCATGGAGCTTTGCCACAGTTCGTCATCCATTCTTAAGCGTGGAGACATCCGTTCAGCCCCGCCTTGTTTTAATCGTCATCGAGCAACTCAGAGCCCAACTATGTGCGAGGATTTCGAGGGCCACATCTATAGATCAGGTCCCCCTTGGTGCTACTCTAGCAGCACTGCCTTGTCTCGATCCTCCTCACGGTGGAGCATCGGAGATCGAGGCCAACCCTCCCAATGCTCCATCGAATTAGAAAAAGGGCATCTCACGTGCAACGTACGCCTTTCCTGGTGAAATAGCAAAAAGGCCCTCGCTTTATCTCAGAATCATGAAGAGGCCCCACCAGGAAGGAGCTCTAGCACATGTCAAGTGGATGCTTGGAGAAGTTGCTTTCTCCACCTTTTTTATCTTGGTAATCACAAAAGTGCCCTTAGCCATATTTGTTCTCGTATTTCTTTAATTCTTATTCATTGTTTTGCATTGTTAACCCTGCATTTAAGATTTAGTTTGGAGTCTTTGGACTTTCATTCATCATCCTATTTATTTTACAAAATACGCACTTTGTTGTACAATTTAGATCCTATTGTTTGAGTATTTATTAAGAAATATTTATGAAGAATGTTCTGAAGTTTGTTTGATTTATAAAAAATATTATAGAGAAATATCATATTTTGCCATTCCGTGATGATTATTGCATAGTTAATCAACCTTAGCTTGAAAATTTTTTCTAAAATTAATTGATATCTGTAATGTACGCAATAATCTCATCATTTACATGGGTCATTTGTCTGAAATAAAACAATTGGTGATCTGGGTAACTTATTTTTAATTGCCTGTAAAGTTAATATTTTAAGGATTTAAAAATTTTTCTGGATACCTATTAATATATACATATCGGATAATTGGTCTTTTACAAATAGTAAGTTTTCCTTTTTATAAGAATTAATTTATACTCTAGATCGCTAATTGTGCATCATTTAATTTACCATAAGTTTATTTTGCGTCAGAAAAATACTAAAAATTCACAGTAGCTTAATTTTGTATATTTTCACAATCTGGCCAAATTTTAAGATTTTTCGTCATCATTTGATTGAAAAATTGCATTTTAACCAGTGAACTGAGCCACATTTGCATTCACGTTTAAATGCATAAAAATTCTAAAAAAAGCTTTTATGAAAAACCTAGCGACTTGATTATTTGAAAGTTAACCTAAGGAGACAATTGTCTCCCTAAGTTTGACCTTCGGCGTGTCCAAGTAAAAAAATAAATTTGATCACTTCTAACTGAATAGATTTGCATTAATTAGGTGGTCTTTTTGGTAAATTACGATTTTCCTGCCTGCAACGAAACAAACATTAAATAATTCTCATGAATTAAGTTAGGGTAAATTAGCATTTTTCACATCCATTAATTGCTCATTGTTTAAACTAGTTGAGTTGCTTTTGCGTGACTGCGATATAGATTCATTATTGCAAGCTTGTTAACTAGACTTCAGTTTATTTGAGAAACAAAGACATCTAAAGCAAAGTGCGACTAAAAACTTGATTAAGTTTAAATACCACAAGAAATATCGTCAGATGGTCATGTATGAATATCCAAACTCTAGGCATCTTGTGAACATTCTCGACATCTCTGATCTTCAAAACATTTGTAAATAGTTGTGTCTTCTTCATCGTCCTTATTACAATTAGGGATATTGACTATTTTTAGTATACCGGTCGAATGAAATGTGTGCAGTTGATTGATGTATTCTTTTTTGAAACGTGGTGATCTTGAGATCAATTTGAAATATTGATAAAAATAGGTTCAATACTCTATATGAGATTTATTAGTATTGCCCTTTCTATGCATAACAAAACACTTGCATATGAAATGTCTAAGGTAGTAAATCTTATGGAGCCTATTAAATAAAGTTCCCATAGATTTTCTTTAAAATTAATTGCAAACACTATTCAAAATAAAGTATACTCTACTAGAAAACCTTAGCTCGAATCTACTAGCTACTCTTGATTAAGTATCACTTGAGCACATTCGTGTAGGATTTGATTTTACATTAAATTGTCCTATTTTTCTGTGGCTCTAACAAATGAGTAGCTCTCGAAGAATTCAACAGGAATAAAACTTGTTAAACCTTTTATTTGATAATTGTTCGTGATCATTGCAATGTATAGAGATATAACATCCACCTTTTTTACTATTTTTTACACGATGTGGTTAATTCTTTAAATTTTGGCCCTTCGGGTATAAAAATAACATCCAAGTAAATTACTGGAAATAATTAACTAAACTGAGATCCAAAGCTTATTTTTCTCTAGAAGGAACTAAAGATGTTTAGATGGAAAAGCTCAAGACGTATTTTGATAGAGAGAAAAATTATTTGTGTAAAGGTTTCTCTTATTAATTTACTTAATTTACATACTGAACACATAGTTAATTTTTTGAAAGATTCTTTGGTTTTTTTTATTATGCTTAGTTAATTTACTTAGTTGTATTAATTTAGTGTGGTCTAATCTTTTGTAGTAAATGTTGGACATGTAAGACCCATGCGAGCCATTTAGTTATAATTGTTACTGCACTTATATAATTTCATATCTAAAATAAGATGCATTTATGTTTGCATTATTAATCAGGTCCCTTTCAATGAATAGCGATGCGTACCATTATCACTTTGGGAAGCAAACAATGGATGATCTATATACTTAGATCATATAAGTTGATATATAGTTATTAACTAAAAGAGTCAGATCTAGGACATAATTAGCATCGTATATATTATTCAAGAAGGATTCACAATCTGATAAGAGATAGTAATCTTCTCGAAATATTGATGTCTAGCTGACACTCTTGATGAATGTCTCTCAATAAGAATTGAGATTTCGAGGTGTTGGACAAGTTAAGTTAAAGAATTAACTTGACAAGATTGAGATACTAAGGCTTGTGTTGTAGATTGTCACGAGGTAGACATTTTTCCTTTGAACATAATCATATATACATCTACAAATTTGAGTATGTATAGACCAATGAGTTGATGGATTGACGAGGTTTATATACTAATGGTTAGTGTGCATGTAGGCATATATTTGAGATGTGTGATATCTCAGAAGAATTATATAGAACTCCACTGATGGTTATCCTATTTATATTATAGGATACGAAATCGAGATTATTAATAAACATTTAAAAGGTGTAATATTGATGTTGTTGCCTTATAATCAATTGAGAAATTCTCTACTTGACCCTAGAAGGAGAAAGACAAATATAGAACATATACTATGTGTTATCCAAGTCTTCCAATATGTAGGATGCATGACTATTGGGAGTACGTGAAATTGATGTGATCATAATAGACTGTATACCATGAGTCTTCCACTTTGAGGGCATAATGAACACTATGGATTTTAAATAATTCCATTTAGAGGTAGGATGAAAGAGATCTAGTTGAATTAAATGGTGCGTGGTCCATTGAGCCATATCAAATTCCAGATAGTTGGATATTGATAGGAAATAGTTCGGATCATGATCTATATAATCTCCTTAACAATATACTCAAGTATCAATGGTTGTTTCATAAAATGTTCTAATTCAATAAGGAGTCACATTCGATTAGAAGTCTTAATTCGTTTAAGATTCCCATGTTGATTAGGAGTCTCAATACCAATAGGAGTACATTACGTTTGGGACTTCCTTATCATTAGGTTCTGATAACAACATAAAAATACAAAAGTGTTTTTCGAATTATAAGTAAATCCTCAATATTTACGTTATGAATAAATAAATGAAGCCAAGTAGCTATAAATTTAGGTCTGTTTCTACCATCATGTAGTTTAGTAGTTAAAATTTTGTTTTTATTTTATATAAGATGGGCCTTTTCACAAGGGATTTGATCCATTTTTTCATGATATGTGAGGTTGGACCCTTTTTAGAAATAGTATCAAAGGTTAGGTTAAGGATTCAGATTCATATCTGAGGTCTCTCGTAGGTGCTAATGTTCTTGTTTAACAGGTACACTGTTTTTCTGATACTTTCGTGTTACTAATGTTTTCATAGACATATGATGTTGCTGATGTTTACCCAAGTACATAAATGTATTTCAGGGGTTTGGACTATGTATAGATGATCTACACACTATCCTGAATAGTCTTCCATAGATTAACATTCGACGAAAGTTTCGGATGCAAGTTCAGCGGAGTCCTTTCCTTCGGGTCTGAACCATGCACCAAGGATGACTGCTCCCTTCTTCGCCCAAAACCTAGGGAAGGCATTAGCTAGAGCACATCAAGGGTCGATAGGCACATGGCCTAGCTAGTATCCATCCTTTATGACTAAGATATGTAATTCCACCCCTGATCTCTGTCCACCTCTCGACCTTCCCATCTCTAGGCCCACGTTCCATTCCCTCTCTCTTCCCGCTTGACTTATATTATAATAGCGAGTTTATGCTCGTAAACTCTTTATTTCGATAAAAATGTAGTAGATCAATGTAGAATCTTTCACTATCACTTTTTCTGTAATACTGCCATTTTTTATAATAAAAGTTTTTAAAAGTAATAAATAAATTCCATACATCGACTTCTTGAATAGCAAGATTTTATTTTGTGCAATTCTAACCTTTATAGCTTGAGAAATTGGATTTCCTTTGTTGCCAAGTTGGAATATGATCGGACAAAGTAGATGACTGATTTAAAGTCAAATTAATGATGAATATATGCGATATTTTAATATCTAGAATTGAATCAAATATTTATGGATTATTATGGGTCTCAATAGCTTTTGAGTCTTTGTTATAAGATGTGGTCATTCAAAGTGTGAAAATCGCAGCTTGGGAATTTAGGGCTTTATTTCATTGTGTTTTTCATATTTGATTTTATGTTTAAAGTAGAATGTGTTTTTCTTACATAATCTCTAAAGTGAATGTGCGTTTATATGATTAAGAGTCATGGATACCTAAAACAAATATGTTTAGGATTAGTTATTAGTAATGGACTAGTCTTGCACCAATAGTTGAATTAGGTGTTGAAGCAACACTATATCCCCTCATATGCGATATGATTGTACCCAATTACATGTCGATGTGAATGATAAATGTGATTTTATAATGTGATTGTGGAAAACATATGTTATTTCATTTATATGCCATGTAATTATATATAATGGAGTGATAAATGAGCGACTTCTTGAATTGTAATTATATATTTTGTGCAATTCTAACCTTTATAGCTTGAGAAATTGGATTTCCTTTGTTGCCAAGTTGGAATATGATCGGACAAAGTAGATGACTGATTTAAAGTCAAATTAATGATGAATATATGCGATATTTTAATATCTAGAATTGAATCAAATATTTATGGATTATTATGGGTCTCAATAGCTTTTGAGTCTTTGTTATAAGATGTGGTCATTCAAAGTGTGAAAATCGCAGCTTGGGAATTTAGGGTTTTATTTCATTGTGTTTTTCATATTTGATTTTATGTTTAAAGTAGAATGTGTTTTTCTTACATAATCTCTAAAGTGAATGTGCGTTTATATGATTAAGAGTCATGGATACCTAAAACAAATATGTTTAGGATTAGTTATTAGTAATGGACTAGTCTTGCACCAATAGTTGAATTAGGTGTTGAAGCAACACTATATCCCCTCATATGCGATATGATTGTACCCAATTACATGTCGATGTGAATGATAAATGTGATTTTATAATGTGATTGTGGAAAACATATTGTTGACGCATATAAGCTATTTGTATCTCTTTGTTATTTTATTCTCTTGCTATTCTCTTTATGTAATTTACCCATAGGCTACTCTCCTATATAAGAGAGCCTAGGGCTATGGAATAGATCATCTCATTCACGTTTCCCAACATGGTATCAGAGCGACGGTCCTAGACCGGAGTTCTCGAAACCCTAACCCTAACCCGCCCCACCCGCCGGCCTCTCTTCTCTTTCTCTCCTTCTCTCTTCTCGGCGCCGCTCCTTCTTCGATCCGATCGCCGACTTCTCCGATCGTCTGCGGTGCATCTGCGCATAGCGCATCTCGCGCGCAGCGCTACTGTGCGCCTGTGCGTCTCGCGCGCATCCAGCGCCTAGCGCGGCGCATCCAACGCGCACCACTGTAGCGCCTCCAGCGCATCCAGCGGCGCACCAGCATCCAGCGCCTAGCGCGGCGCATCCAGCGCGCACCCAGCGCCTAGCGCGCCTCCAGCAACAGTGCGCGTCGCACCTCTGTAGCGTCTGCATCAGCCTGATTGTGCGCATCTCATTGTGTGTGCACGTGCGTCTTGCACGTGCCTGCGTGCCCTAAGCCCCAAAACACTAGGGCACAGATCTTGATATACATGGGGTTAGTTGCTTGACGTCTACACACGCAACTAATCCCGTCTATGTCATTGTAGACAAAGATTGTCATCTCTCAGTCACTCCAGTCTTCCATCTCCCGTATGACAGAAAGCAAGGCAGATATCCCGTCTATGGGCGCATTTCGTGGTCCAGCGCCCATTGTCAAGATGGATGGTACGAACTATGAACTGTGGGCAATGCAGTTCATGAGTATGATGAAGTCTACAGGTAAGAAGCACATTCTTACCGAGCCCGAGCCTGCAGAGAAGACTGGAGTTCATGCCTCATGGGAGGCCGATGATGCATATGCCAAGGTGTGGCTATCTGGCACATTGGCTATTGAAATCGCCAATGACATTCTACATCAACCTACAGCCAAAGACATGTGGGATATCCTAGCAGCAACGTATTCTCAAGCAAAGAATGAGACGAAAATCCTACAACTACAACATGATATATTCACGATAAAGCAGAACGGTCGTCCTTTACATTCTCTTTATACATCATTGAGAGGGATGTTCGAGAAGCTCTATAGCTTCATGCCTCTTACTGCCACACCAGAACAACAGAAGACATACAGGAACACGACGATGGTGGGTGTGTTTCTCGCTGCACTTGACCCAGAGTATGAGGCAGCACGTTCACAGATTCTGGCAGACTCGACTATTCCTCCTATGGAGGAAGCTTTTCACAGACTGAGCAGGATCACAGTACCTTCAGCAGCAGCGAATCAGAATTCCTCAGCTATGGCGGCCAACAGAGGCCGCGGTTTTCATCATCAGGGCTGTGGACGCACCCCTCGTGGAAGGGGTGGCCGCACTAGGCCAACATGCTCATATTGTCACCGGGTCGGACATACTGAAGACACATGCTACTCGAAGCATGGATTCCCTGCATCTGCACGAGCCGCTGAGCAGATAAAGCCCCCGTCTGCTTCTACACTGGATCAACGATTTGCTGACCTGGTTGCCCGCCTCAGGGGTATTATCCCACCATCTGGTCCAGCACCGACTACAGAGAGTCATACTGATGCTGCTGCTTCTGCTTCCGCCTCTACTAGTACTTCAGGTAGTACACTTGCACTCCATAGTAGTAGATCTGATACATTGCCATGGATCATGGACTCGGACGCTACACATCATTTATGTGGCGACCAGAGTCTACTTACAGGATACACTCAGATTCCTCCAGGACGGACAGTAGTTATTGCCAATGGCACGCATTCTCCTATCATGGGTCAGGGGGAGATTAGACTGACGTCGTCTATGCAGCTCAAGAATGTCCTACATGCACCGCAATTTTCTATGAATTTGTTGTCAATTAGTCAGATTACGAAGGATCTTCACTGTCGAGCTATTTTTGATTCATCTTCGTTGATTTTTCAGGACATCCGTACGGGCAACGTGATTGGTCATGGCTATGAGCAAGGAGGCCTTTATCGTCTGAACCAGACCCCGTTTGCCGGAATCACATCTTCTCCCGCTGAACGAGTATCTCCTCTCCTGTGGCATTTGCGTTTTGGTCATTTACCGCTTCAGAAGTTGCGTCTAGTTCTACCTTATGGTGTCTCTCACACACCTATCCAGTGTGAGGCGTGTCAGTTGGGAAAGCATCACAGGTCGTCTTTTCCCAGTAGTCAAGGTCGGAGTAGTAACTCCAAGTTTGAATTGTTTCATGTCGATGTCTGGGGTCCGAGTCGTGTTCCCGATCATCAGGGACACAGGTTTTATATTGTTTTTGTGGATGATTTTTCTAGAGCATCATGGGGGTTTTTAATGAAAAATAAGTCTGAAGCAGGAAATATTGTTATCCACTTCCTGAATGAAATTCAAAATATTTTTTCCACATCTGTCAAAATTGTGAGAAGTGACAATGCCTTAGAGTTGTGCACCAACATTCTAGCCAATTACTATTCTTCAAAAGGAATTATTCACCAAACATCTTGCGCTCATACCTCTCAACAGAATGTGGTTGCTGAAAGAAAGCACCGTCACCTACTTGATGTCACAAGGTCTCTTCTTATTCAGAGTCATGTTCCGTACTCCTACTGGGGTGATGCAGTCCTTACTGCATGTTACCTTATCAATCGTATGCCTTCTTCTGTTTTGAATGAACAAATTCCTTTTTCACTCATTTATCCTGACAAGGATCTGTTCAGTCTTACCCCTCGTGTGTTTGGGTCAGTTACATTTGTTCACCAGTTGTCGCCTGGTACTGACAAGCTCTCTCCTAGGGCTGTCAAGTGTATCTTTGTGGGGTACCCCAGAACTCAAAAGGGGTACAAGTGTTTTGATCCTGTGCGTCGGCGGTATATGATCAGTGCAGATGTTACATTTTTTGAATCTGTTATGTATTTTTCAGATTCCGGCCACATGCAGCTACCACCCATATATCCAGATGCCGTATTCATGGAACCACCAGGGTTCACGAAATCGGTCTGTGCGGCCGCATATGCGGCCGCATATGCGTGTGCGGGCCTTAAGGCGCACCGCATTCCTGAAGCCCCGTGTTATGCGGGTCTGGCGCATATGCGGCCCGCATATGCGGGATGTGCGGCCGCATATGCGGACCAAGCGCCGCATCGTGTCCCATTTGGTCCAACCCGATTACCCGATACCCCCATTTGCCCTAACCCTCCTACCCCGATACCCCGATACCCATTTGCCCTAAGCTCCTAACCCACTATCGCCTCCTCCGATACTCCCTGCGGGTGCCTGACCTCCATCGCCTCCTCCTCCAAGCGCCTCCGCCTCCTCCTCCAAGCGCCTCCGCCGCCTCCTCCAAGCTCCTCCGCCTACTCCGCTTCCTCCTCCCAGTCCCAGTTTGTGCGCCTCCTCCGCCTCCTCCTCAAAGCTCCTCCGCCTCCTCCGTGGCCTGTGAACTCCGCCACCTCCGCCTCCTTGTAGCTGTTGACTCCATCGCCTCCTCCGTGGCCTAGTCGTGGGAAGGTATCCATTTTCACTAAAAAAACCCGTCTCCTGTGTTTGAATTTTTTTGGATTCTTATGTTTTCAGTTGCTACAACTAAACTTGTTTTCAGTTTTTGCAAAGTGTGATTTATGTTGTGTATGTTTTTAGTTTTATAAGTGGTAGATTTCATAAAGTTTCTAGTAATTTAGTCAAAATTTCTGTATGGTTTGAATTGAAATGCACGTTTCAAGTTTTTATGCTCAGTTTTTAGTTCATGTTATCAATTCAACATTATATAAAAAATGTATGTTTGTAGGGAATTGTTACCTAATCTTTTTCTAGTTGTATATTTCCTATTCCCTGTGTAAAAAAATGACATCTAATACATCCTTTTTAGTGCTCTGCATCTGCAGTAATTAAGGGAGCTCCATCAGACATATGTTGTGTTTATGTTATAATTCTATAACCGGTAGTTATTGATTATCATCATGTATAAATTTATAATTGATTATAATCATGTCTAAATTTACACTTTAGTTATTTTGAAATGGGTAACTTGAAACTCTTTATATGATCAAACTCTTTTTATGTTGTAATTCATGTCAGATTGTTTATTAAATATTGATTGCTCAAGTCCTTAAAATTTCAGAGCTGCAACATTATCTTGTGTTTACTGTAGTGGATGTTAAGGTGTACTTAAATTAAGTTAATCTAGTCCATGCCATATTAAGGTGTTCTTAGAACTTCTGTTGGACCACAACTATACATAATTTTTGTTCAGTTGTAGCCACTTTTGCATATATTTATTTATTTTTAAATAAAAAATTAGAAAACCGTGTAGAACCGCATATACCCCGCATATGCCCCCGCATACCGCTTAATCGCTATTCAGTGACCTGACCGAACGCATACGCATACCGCTTTCCTGAACCTTGGGAACCACCATCACCATTGCCACAGTCACCACCACCGCAACAGCCACCACCACCACCACCACCACCATCATCACTAGTATCCCCGCTACCATTTCATTACACCCGCAGGCCTCCTCCAGCACATGGTCCTGACCCGTCAACTAGCTCGCCTATGGTATGTAATGAAAATATTAATGTTGATGGATCTGACGACATTTCTCAGCAGGATACATTACAGGAGTATGGTGATAACATAGGTGACCTGGAGGTTCCAATCGCTCTACGCAAGCCGAAGAGGAGTTGTGCCAAATATCCATTATCAGCAACTGTGTCTTTTGAGAGGCTATCAGGAGACTTCAGGACGTTTGCATTGGCACTTTCATCTACAGACATTCCACGGAACCATCATGATGCTTTGCAGGATGCTAGATGGCGGCTAGCAATGGAAGAAGAGATGGCGGCACTTCAGTCTAGAGGAACCTGGAGTTTGGTTCCTATACCTCCAGGTGTTAGCCCGGTGAGTTGCAAGTGGGTGTTTACAGTTAAGCACAATGCAGATGGTTCCATTGACAGGTACAAGGCACGCCTAGTTGCAAGAGGCTTCACACAGACATATGGGGTTGATTACCTTGACACGTTCTCTCCTGTGGCACGTCATTCCACTCTACGGGTCCTGTTATCAGTTGCGGTTGCTAAAGACTGGCCACTCTATCAACTGGACGTGAAGAATGCATTTCTGTATGGGGACTTGCAGGAGGAAGTCTATATGCAACAGCCACCTGGTTTTGCTGTTGAGAGGGAGTGTTCCAAGGTTTGCAGATTACATAAGGCCATCTATGGCCTTAAGCAGAGCCCCAGAGCATGGTTTCAGAAGCTTTCAGACCTCTTTGAGAAACAAGGATATAAACGCTCCAATGCTGATCATTCCTTGTTCCTGCAGAAGACGGCGAGAGGTATCATTGTAATCATGGTTTATGTTGATGATATCTTGATTACAGGTGATGATGACCAAGGCATTAAGCAGGCAAAGGAAAGGCTGGGGACCGAATTTGTCACCAAGGACTTGGGAGTCCTTAGATATTTTCTGGGGCTGGAATTTGCTAGAAATCCATATGGATTAGTCATGACACAGAGGAAGTATGTCACAGATCTACTGAGTGAGACAGGTATGCTAGGGTGTCGACCTGCTACGACACCAATGGATCCTAGCATGAAGCTGTATGATGATGACACAGAAGAGGTGGATAAGAGAAGGTACAGAGAACTGGTAGGCAAATTACTGTATGTCACGATCACTAGACCTGATATGCAATTTGCAGTGAGTCGTGTGAGCCAGTTCATGGAGCAACCACGTCAGGCCCATATGGATGCAATACACATGATTCTGAGATATTTAAAATCATCTCCAGGTGCAGGATTGCTATTTAAGAAAGGAAAGGAGATTTCTGTCACAGCATGTGCGGATGCAGACTATGGAGGATGCCCCAAGGACAGGAAGTCAACATCAGGGTTTGCAGTCTATGTTGGAGATGCTATAGTTTCGTGGAAGAGCAAGAAGCAGACAGTAGTAGCTAGATCCAGTGCTGAATCAGAATATAGGGCTATGGCCCAGGCTAGCACAGACATGATGTGGGTGAAATCCTTACTTGCAGATCTATGTCTTGATATACCTCTTCCTATGATGTTGGAATGTGACAATCAGGCCGCCTTGTTCATTGCAAATAACCCAGCTTTTCATGAGAGGACCAAGCATATTGAGGTCGACTGTCACTACATACGTGACATGATTCAGAAGGGGTTCATTGCTACATCTCACGTCACATCAGAGAATCAGACTGCTGATATTTTCACCAAGGCATTACTTAGAGGCCCATTCCAGAAGTGTGCGTCCAAGCTGAGCATGATTGATATCTATGCTCCATCTTGAGGGGGAGTGTTGACGCATATAAGCTATTTGTATCTCTTTGTTATTTTATTCTCTTGCTATTCTCTTTATTGCTATTCTCTTTATGTAATTTACCCATAGGCTACTCTCCTATATAAGAGAGCCTAGGGCTATGGAATAGATCATCTCATTCACGTTTCCCAACACATATGTTATTTCATTTATATGCCATGTAATTATATATAATTACGTGTATGTGCATCTGATGTATGATGGGGATATACTCCTTAAATGTCATACGTATAAATAATCTAAGATTAGAATGTGATTCGAATATTAAAGTATACTATTTAGTAGTCTTAATAGTGAAATTAAATTGTTGATGTTTATTAAAATGACATTGTCATCCTGGGAATAGATTCCCCTAATTAGTTATATGACTTCGATTCCCTTAAATAATTACAAATTTAAACATTACATGAATGTTATCATTTGGATAATGATCGATGGTCTCCCATAATTACTTAGGATCCTTTCACCATATCTTGTGCATAGAAGATGTTTCAACAAAGTCAAAGCTCCATAATACAAGAGTACATGGATCTAACTACTTCGTTTGCCAAATGAAACGGTTCGTATACATGAAGATCCCAAAAGAGATCCTTATATAATTAGGAAGCTCTTGGAGTGCATGTAGTGTAGCAATATGCACATTGACAGTTGACTTAGTTAATAACATGTCAAAGCAGACCTTCGCGATGGTGGCATGGGTTATTAAAAATGGAATCATTGGTAATGCAAGTTGGAATTGCAATGAGGAAAGAGCTCCAACTTCTTTCATTGTAGTTGCATTTTCTTATATTATTGGGATATAATGAAAGTAGAAAGAAGATATCACATCTTAGTTGAGGCATTTTCGTTGGCGTACCTCGTATTTTGCAAGTTAGAAAGGAAAATAATTTTCAAATTAGATAACGACCAGATCTTTTATTTTAAAGTACCTTAAACAAAGTTTTCTGGAATGCAAACTATTTTTTTAATTATAGATAATGAAGCATAGCCCACTCAATTAATAATATGAAATCACCCCCAAAACATATGTGTCTATGCAACTCGATCTTTGATATTTTAAAAAATGATGTAGAAGTAGGACAATCTCATGATGAGAAATGCATTTGCTCTATTTTGAATTAATTTTATTTTTATTCTTTTTATCTTTTGAGATTTTAGTTTGATGTATGTTTTGAAGTTGTTCTATGTTTTTATGTTGTCGGAAAACTCTATGTGAATCCCCTCAAATCCGGGTACCCGTTAACAACACTTTCGCGGCATTATATTCGCTAGAGATCGCACAAGCTGCTAAAAATGTGGGGAAATTTCGCGCATTTCTGACATGATATTTACATTCAAATAAATAAACCACTGTAGACAAGAAGAAGAAGAAGTGCCACCATTTTTTTCATTCATTTCCATATAACAATACATGTAGCAAAAGAATGTATTACAATGTACATGAAGATCCCAAAATAGATGACTGAAAAGGAAGGAAGTATATTACATCATAAGCTGAACTAAAAACTGAAACAAAAGACATCATACCTTCTGCTATATACACGATCGCCAGATGTCGTCATCAAGTACTACAGTGCTGCAGGCTCTTTGCCTGCCAAAACATGTTAGGAAGATGAGGCATCAACGACCTGATACACCAATGATTCATTTTATAAAATAAGTAGGCATTAATCTAGATACAAAATAAACAAGTACAAAGGCATAAACATCTAAAATTTATTTCTACTTGCAATGTAAAAAGGTTTCCAAGTGACTTGTATGTACCTCCCCTTGTTTACCCTTTATTCCAACACTTCCCATATAAAGTATTTTTATATTGTAATTGATTGCTCATAAGTGTGCGTATGTATATATATATTCTCATATTATTCAGCCATCATTTTATAATTTTTGACGATGGGAAAGGTAAGATTGTAAAGGTTTAATGATTTATTTAATTCTTAAGTCTAGTAGATAGTCTGTGTCTTGGTCAGTGTGCAACCTCACACTATGACTCTAAAACGTGGGGATTGCCTTAGGGTTGGGGTGCCTCTGTTGGTATGCGGTGTTGTATAACGTATCCTAACTAAATTCCCAACACGCCCACTAGCTTATAATAATTTCGAATCAAATTTTATTATAATCACTTCCAACAAACTTAACTTTTATTATAACTCTTCCAAACCTCAATTACAACTATCTCAGATGTAACTCTAGATGACTTTGATGTAGACGTGGATGATTTGGTTGTAAAATCGCCAAATCTGCTGTCGAAAATAAACAAAACTCAAACGGTGAGGTACCCTACAATAGGGCTCTTCCGTCTCGCCCTCTAATTAAGTGCGGTCCAAAAGAGGGAAATGTCTACTCCAAAACTACGCCACAGAGACGGGTGAGAGAGACTCTTCGAAAAAGTCACTCTAGAAACTGTCCCGACCAGTAACGGGAAAACGAGCTCGTACGAAAAACTAAAAATCGAGGATCCCCCGCATGGGTATCCTAAAACAGAGGGTTAGCGGAGATGGTCTAAAGTCGGGATACCAACAAGGCGTAAAAACACTGCGAGCTCGCGTAAAAAAACCGAATAAGGGACTGGGATCCTAGACCCGCACACTTGGCGACCGCTGCCCTATCTGGACTTCCTATTTCCTACCCAGTTGAGGCTTACCGCATCCTCGCTCGATCAGGTGTAAAGGTTACCATAACCAACACTATTCATTATCCGTCACCTCTTATTCTTATTAACTATGTTGTTTCATTGATTCTGTTTTCATACTTCCATATCTTATATGATTAGCTTCACAGATCTCCGTGATTGGTCCATACTATCAATTTTCATCATTTAAAAACCTGATTCTTAGTCAAATGAAACTTAGATGTGATGGTATTTAAATCTTCATTTTGTTACATGGATTTTTGATATATTTAGCAAAATATAGAAATAACTACGTTATTCACAAACTTCCTAAAAACCAAATTTAAATACATAAGAAGCATAACAGTCTTAATATACATCTATTACATTTGGATTGTTGATATCTCAATTCCACTAAAACTATATAATTACTAAGTTATGACCCTTATATCTGAACTCCCGCTGTCATCAGTAACAAAGATTTACCAAAATATTCATCCCCTTACAGTTCCATTCACACTTCCTTTTTCACTCAATATATTATCATGAATTCTTCAATTTTTAATCAATCATAGTGCGACACTATAGTGCGACACTGTGTATAGAATTGTTGTATCACTCGGTAATTACTAATTTCAATATATATATATATATAAGGATTTCTCAAACGACACCATCAATCAAACTTCAAAAGGATTAATTATAAATACGTGTTATGATATTACTCTCTTTAGATAATTATTGAATAATTATAAAAAAACGAATCATGTTGTCATAAAATCTGTCTTGGCTTATCTTGCTAAAATTTTCAGCAACTTCATAATGCATATTCGAGTCCTCTTATTCCCCGTCAAAGAATCCCCTGCATCAGCTCTTTTCATCCTGATTCGAACCCTTAAATTCTGATATTCTGATAATAAGAAATTTGCACTTGTTCCATAATATTTCAGGATTTTCCCGATATGCCTCATGGAATGCTAAGATACGCTTCTATTGAATCCATCATTTATATAGTCTTTTTATTTAAGCTTTAACAATGCTTCCAGGAGCCATTACTTGATCCATTACCCTTTAAAAAAAATTTCCAGGAGGCAATTACTTAGTCCATTCATGGAATCAGTCACCAATGACTATTCAATTATAAATATTTATACTCTACCATAGTAGGTAAATTGAAATCTTCGATAGATATATTGACAGTAACTGTGCTAGCAGAAAGCAAACAGAGCAGATTTTTTTTAAATATTATCAATCATCTTCAGTTTATATGTATATATATATATATATTTAACTTTTAACAAAAAAATACAACAAAACAAGCAGAACAAATTGTATATATATTAACTGTATGCTGAAATTACAGAATTTCTGAAAATTTCGTTCAAACCTCCATTTTTCTTATCATACTTATTCAGAAAAGGTATTAATTTGGAGTGTTTAGACGATTAGAATACCATGCGTGGCAGCAATGAAATGAGAAATGGGTTGTACACATGTATGACAGCAAGAGATAGGGAGGGAATGTACTTGGATTTATTCTTGTGAGGAGTATGTTCCAAAGCCTCATTGGATTAATAGCAGCTCCAGCCAGGAGCTCCCAGGAGTTCTTCCAAGTGATCGAGATGCCTTAGAGCAGCAGCAACATCTCCAGAATCTACTGCATGTAGCTGTCGATCAATTTTCCAACAAGAATTGAGAAGAAGGCTGGAAACCCTCTCCCGTTGGAGTTTTTGGGGGAAAATTGGGGAGAAAAAAAGTGACGAAAAGAAAGAGGTGAAGATTTTCTCATGTTGGAAATTGGTTAAATAAGAAAAGAGGAGGGAGGAAATCGGAAAGTGCAAGGAAATTTCCTCTTGAATGATGTCAGCCATGACATCATTAGCATGATGTCACATGGTGATATCAATAGTGACATCATCATTATAATAAATTTTTTAAATAGCGACTGACAGGAAATTTTTAACATTTTTTAAACCGTACAAAAGCATAAATTGAATTTTTTTCTAAACAAAACTCTCTTTATTTGAAAAAACTTTTAGTGGATCATACGCGAACCTTGAGTATTGGATTTCATGCGCAATATCTCGTTTTGATCGTCTCCAAAAGATGATCAAAATGAGTATAATATTTATACGCTTTCGATCAGGTTTGAATCCCCGATTTTTCGAGATTCGGTTTTGATTTGGGCTCAAATTTTGCGATTTAAAAATATCAAACGACCTCCGATTGATGAACGGTCGATTCTGTTGATCTTATTTTGTCGAATCAGAATTTTTGGTGGTCTTGGTCTATTTTGCGGTTTTCGAATTTGCGTCGCGACTTTTTTGGATACGCATTACGATGTGACCGAGTTTTGGTCGATTTTCCCGAACAACTTTTGATTCACAATCAATTGATTGTTTTAAGTCATTTAATGCTGATTGACAACTTTATTGGGTTAATCGAATCCTAATCGGATCAAATTCGGTTTTAGTTGGAAATAAGATGTTACAAATATACAAACATAAAAGGGAGTCTTGTCATCGAGACTCGAGTCAAGGTTATTAGGTGTCTTGTTTGGATTTTATATGGTTATAAAAACCTCAAAGGGTTTTGAATCCATAAAACCTTAAAGAGAAAACAAGTTATATTCTTTTAATATGTATATAATTACAAAGGCTTATTTTAATGATTGCCATAGAAAAGCTGAGGGTATCATGCCTGCATGTCAGCTTCGATCTCCCATGTCGGCTCTTCGACACCGTGTCGGTATCACAACATCTTGACCAAGGGAATCTCCTTGTTGCGAAGCTTCTTCACTGCACAATCTAGTATCTGCACTGGTCCTCTTATGTCAAATCTGATTCCACGACAATATTCTCGTAACTAATGACGTGTCGAGGGTCGTGCACATACTTCCTCAAGTTAGATACATAGAAGACATTGTGAGTAGTTGATAGATGTGGAGGAAGGGCTACTCGGTGGGCCACCTTTCCCATTCTAGCTAGAATCTCGAATGGGCCAATATATCATGTCGCCAACTTGCTACGAATGCCAAATCTCTATATTCCTTTCATTGGAGATACACGCAAAAATATCTTATCTCCAACCTATAATTTATAGAAATGTCATCAGTATGAGATTGAGTAAATTTATAATAAATGAAAGAGAACAAGATTGGATACCTGAAACTCCCAATCTCTTCTCCGACGGTCTGCATAGCTCTTCTGGCGACTTTGTGCCGTCAGAAGCCTCCATCTCACAAGATCAACAGCTCTCGCTGTCTCCTCCAAGAGATCTACGTAGTATAGAGCATGATCACCTACCTCACGCCAACTGAGAGCGGTGAGGCATCTTCGCCCATATAGGGCTTCGAATGGTGCCATGCCTATACTAGAATGATAACTGTTATTGTACGTGAATTCAACCAATGGAAGATGGTCCTTCCAGGACCCTTTCCACTCCAAAGTGCAAGTGCAGAGCAAATCCTATAGTGTCTGAATGGTGCGCTCACTCTGACCGTCGGTTTGTGCATGATAAGCAGAACTCATCTTCCGTTCTGTCTCTAGTGCCGACATGAACTGATGCCAATAGTGCACTGTAAATCTCGAATCCCTATCAGACACCACCTCTCGTGGTATACCATGCAGCCTAATGATATTCTGCACATATAGCTTGGCCAATCTAGATGGAGTGTAAGTCGTATTGACATGTATGAAATGGGCTGACTTGGTCAACCTATCAACAATGACCCAAATGGAATCCTGGCCACCTGGTGTCTTCGGCAATCCCGTGACAAAATTCATAGAAATACTTTTCCATTTCCACTTGGGAATGGGGAGAGACTGCAATAATCCTGGTGGTCTCATGTGCTCGGCCTTACCCATCTGACAAATCATGCATCTGCTGACATTTTGCGCCACATCGCGCTTTATTCCATCCCACCAGAAATGTCGATGCAGATCACGGTACATTTTTGTGCTGTCTGGATGGATCGATAACTGTAAACTGTGTGCCTCATCGATAATGTCTCTGCGAAGCTGCTCGTCAGTGGGTACAACCATAGTTTTAAAAGGCGGCGCCTCGAGGCGCAAAGGCGTACGCCTCAAGGCGAGGCGGGCCTAAAACGCCCCGAGGCGCACGCCTCAGGTATAATCTTAGGGGCGTACGCCTCAGCCTCGCCTGAGGCGCTCGAGGCGTGAGGCGCTCGAGGCGAGGCGGAGGCGTAAGCCTCGAGTCATGAGGCTTTTTTACATTTTTTTGTTACACATAACCCTATTTTTTTAGCATTATATTTTTTATTTTTGTATTTTTATTTTCATGTTAAACCTTGCATATTTCTATATATATAGCTCCATGCAAAGAGAAGAGATAGCTTGAAACAAGCGAGTTACATAATCTTGTATACATCATATTCAATTTATCATACATCTACACATACTAGTTCTATTACACATATTTTTGTTTGAATTGTAATAGAATTTTATATTAGTTGCAAGTTTGCTACTTGATGTTGTTGTTTGGTTGTATAAGTTGTGAACTTACAATAGTTATCACATATATGATATATGAAGTAATGTTGAAAAATAAACACGTGAAGACTGAAGTAAAATAATTACTACATTTTATTGTGAGTAGCTGAATACAAATAATATCATTAGCAGCGAGACCCCCGTCTTGTTGGGGTATGATATGGCAGGAAGGGATGCACATGACAGTTCTCCAACTACGTCCAACAAGACAATTGATTGGGATTCAAGGCATATTAATATTTTTTTATTCGCACTAAAGATTATGGTTTCTATTTACTTTATTATTAAGTATAGACTTTAGTTTAATACTCATATAGAGTCATTGAAGTTGGAATTGGAACTTGATATTCTGTAATCTGTATATTAGTGGCTTAGTATTAGTTTTTTTGAACTTCAATGCTTTCATCGCTTATGTATTGTATCTTTTACTAGTTTTAAATTATTCCTAAATGTGTTTTTGGCAAAATGTAATAGTATTATATATTTTTTAAATGTATTTTGCTTTAATTTTAATTTTTTTCCAAAAAAATTGAGGCTTACGCCTCGACCGCCTCGAGGCTTACGCCTCGCCTCAATTTCAGAGAAAACGCCTCAGACCGCCTCGCGCTTTTTTAAACCTTGGGTACAACGACTCGTTCTGCCTTCCATAAAATAGACTCCGCCACAACAAAGTCATCAACCTCATCCTTGACGCGAGCATGCATGTATCTTGGATCCGAGTATATGTCTTCTGGCCTTTGACGATGCGATCCCACAAACTACTGAATCGTGGAGGCATAGTGGTAGAAGTGGATGCACTCTCCTGTGGATGCTAATCAATTAAAGTTGCGAGCATATCCCATGTGTATAGCTAGTTTGCCGTACCCTCTGCATGAGCTCTCCTGCTAAGCGCATCTGCCACCACGTTTTCCTTACCAGGATGGTAAGAGATCGTGCAGTCGTAATCCTTCAGTATCTCAAGCCACCTGCGTTGCCTCATGTTCAACTCCATCTGATCAAAGATGTATTCCAGACTGTTATGATCTGTGAAGGTCTCGAAATTCACCCATAAAGATAGTTGCGCCAGATCTTCAATGCGAAGACAATTGCTGCTAATTCAAAGTCATGGGTGGGGTAATTCCGCTCATGCGGTCTCAACTATCGTGATGCCTAAGCAATCACATGACCTCTCTGCATTAATACTGCTCCTAGACCCTCTTCAGATGCATCTGTATAGACTGCATAGTCCTGAGTGCCTGAAGTAAGAGTAAGAATGGGTGCGGTAGTCAGTCTCTCCTTCAGTGTCTCGTAGGCTTGCTCACATAAATCATCCTAAATGAATAGAACTCCCTTCTGCGTCAATTGTGTCAAAGGACGAACAATGCGTGAAAATTTGTTGACAAAACGTTTGTAATAATCTGCTAGCCCAAGGAAGTTTCGAATCTGAGTAACTGTCTTGGGCTGCTCGCAAGACATAACTGTATCTATCTTCGCAGGATCAACTGTGATGCCTGCTCCAGAAATGACATGCCTTAGAAATGAGACATGGGATAACCAGAACATACACTTGCTCAATTTGGCATATAGCTTGTACTCCCGCAAGATATCCAAGACAATCCGTAGATCATTCGCATGATCTCATTCATTTCGTGAGTATATGAGCACATTATCAATGAACATCACCACAAATTTGTTCAAGTATGGACGGAAGATCTGGTTCATCATATCCATGAAAGCCGCACGTGTGTTGGTGAGCCCAAACAACATCACCACAAACTCGTAGTGTCCATAGTGCATCTTGAAAGCGGTCTTCGGACTATCAGATTCTTGAATCCTCAGTTGATGGTAGCCTGAACAAAGATCGATCTTCGAGAAAATCGATGATCCTTGGAGCTGGTCGAATAAATCATGGATGCACGACAAAGAATAACGGTTCTTCACCGTTCTCTTCTTCAGCTGCCGATGATCGATGCACAGTCTCATGGATCCATATTTCTTATTGACAAATAGAACCGGAGCACCCCAAGGTAAAGTGCTCGACCTCGCGAATCCCAAGTCAAGTAACTCCTGTAACTGCACCTTCAGCTCTCTCAACTCAGCTGGTGCCATGCGGTATGGAGCCATCGAGATAGGCTGTGTATCTGGTAGCAATGTGATCTCGAACTCAATCTCTCTCTCAGGAGGTAATCCTGATAGCTTATCAGGAAAGACATCTGGGTAGTTTGATGCTACTCGAATATCCTGTGCCATAGGCTCATGATCAGCTACCTCTCGAACAAATGCTAGATATGAATCACAACCTTAATCAACAAGTCTCTTAGCTCGTAACATCGAAATAAACTCCATTTTGAAGTCATGTAAAGTACCCTCGAAAGTGGACTCAGGTAAATCTGGAATCCTGAAGACAACTGTCTTCTTAAAACAATCAACAAGTGCATGATGAGCATATAACCAATACATTCCCAAAATCAAGTCGAACTCATCAAGCTGTAGGAGTAGAAAATCTGCGATCATCTCGTGACCACCAATCAATACTGGCAAGTGCTGGACTATGATGGAAACGATAAACAACTGGCCACCTGGCCCTCAGATGTGATATGGAGAAGATAGTCTTTGCAACTCTACCTAAAGAAGCTAGTAGCCTTGAAGCAAGAAAAGAATGCGTCGCAACAGAATTAAATAGAACATGGATAGGTCGGCCCAATACTGAGACCATTCCTTTCACCACAGTAGCTGCTGAACGTGCTTGGTCCTCAGTAACTGCTTGTAACTGACCCTGCCTAGCTGGTGCAGTACTGGATCCTGCCACACTCTACGTCTGTCTCTGCTGCTGTCGCCTAAAGTTGGAGTTCCTGCCATAAAAACTCCCTTAACGCTGTGCCTGAGGCTGCGAGTGTGAAGGCTGTGGCTGAGGCTCACCAAATCTCTGGGAACACTGATGCCGGTAATGTCCCCACTCATGGCACAAGTCCTGCTGGTCCGAGCCAGTCTTGCTGGTAAGAAGTGAACATCGACTAGTGCTTGTTAATAGTAGAGTACACATGTGCGTCCTCATCTGCAAGGTCTACAGGGTCATGCTCCTTGTCATAGTCTACATCCTCAGCTCCATGCTTTGGTATCTCCTCAAGTGGATCGTAAAAATGAGGCCGATGTACCTCTACTGACTGTCGCTGGTCTTGGCGTGTGCCGTCGTGAGATGGACGGTAGATGGAATCTGACAGCTCCTCAAATCTCATCTCTATATCCGTCAGTTTGTCAGCAATCTCTGTCTGCCGAGCCATAATCTGATCCTGCTGGCCTCTCATAGCAGCCTGCTGCTGCTGAAGATCAGTGAGAGCGGTCAATATGCGAGCTAACTGGTCAGTAGTCTCTTGGCCTGGTCGGTATGCCATGACTCTGCATGAGAACCATTTTTAGTCATAAAAAGTGCCATTTGGAGATACTTATTATCTATGCATTTTCTCTTCTTGGGATATAATATGAAAATTAATGAAATCGGTGATATCTGTGATGATTGGATTCAAATGTCATATTTCCCTTCTCGGACTCACGAAAGTCGGATGACTGTTGCTATCCGGAAACTTAATGCGATCGGAATTGTAATACTACGAATGTACATATCGAGGTACCTCTACTTTGATACCAAACTGTGAACCCCTCAGATCCGGGTACCTGTTAACAACACTTTTGTGGCATTATATTCGCTAGAAATTGTAGAGACTTATGTATGTTACATTTTATTGTTCCGTAATTTCTATTTATATTTTGTAAGACTCTGTAATTTACCCAAGGGTTTTCTCCCTATATTAGAGACCCGAGGGCTCTATGGAATAACACATCAGAGTATCGATTACTCCAACATGGTATCAGAGCCAAAACCCTAATCCTAGGGTTTTGTTCTCTCCACCCGCCACCCCCCTTCTCTTCTCCTGCCGCCACAGGGCCTCCAGCCCTCCGCCGAAGGGCTCCCAACCCTCCGCCAGGGCTCCAGCTCTCCGCCAAAGGGCTCCCAACCCTCAGCCAGGGCTTCCAGCCCTCCGCCAGGGACCCCTCCCTTCCAGCCCAGGCGCCGCCAACCCTCCGTCAAGCCCCTCCCTGCCGCCCCCGGTGCTTCCAGCCCTCCGTCGAGCATCTCCAGGCCGCCAACAGTGCCTAGCCCCACTGTTGGGTACCCCTAGGTGCCGCATATCTCTTCCGCTAAGGCTTCCATAGCCACTACTCGTCCTCGGGGCGGCTCACGTTCGGTCGGTTCCGGATAGATGATGGATTCAAGTGCATAACGTCTACATGTGCACTTGAATCCTCACATGTCGTGGTAGACACCGGTTTCTTGGTCTATCATCCCTAGTTGATTCTTCTCCGGCAGTATGTCAGATCAAAAGGTCGATATGCCCGCCATCGGTGCCTTCAAAGGTTCGGCACCTATCGTCAAAATGGACGGGACGAACTACGAACTGTGGGCTATGCAGTTCCTCAGTCTCATGAAGTCGTATGGTAAGAAGCATATTCTTACCGAAGATGAACCGCCGGAGAAGACAGGAATATATGCCTCATGAGAGGCCGATGACGCGTACGCAAAAGTCTGGTTGTCAGGTACGCTCACAACGGAGATAGCAAATGATGTCCTTCATCAACCCACCGCCAAGGCGATGTGGGATATTCTGGCCACAACGTACTCCCAGGTACGGAACGAGACCAAGATGCTGCAGTTGCAGCATGATATTTTTACCACGAAGCAAAATGGGAGGCCTCTTCATTCTCTGTATACTTCTCTTCGTGGAATGTTCGAGAAACTTTATAGGACAATTCCACTCACAACCACGCTGGAACAGCAGAAGACGTTCCGCAACGCTACTATGGTTGGCGTCTTACTTGCTGCCCTTGATCCTGAATATGAGGCATCACGCTCTCAGATCCTTGCTGATGCCACCATTCCACCAATGGAAGAAGTCTACAGACGGCTCAGTCGTGTCCCTGTTGCATCGAACACCACGACTACACCTCCCTCGGCAATGGCTGTCTCCACAGGACGAGGTAGTTTCTCCTCATTTCGTGGCAGAGGAAGTAGTGGACGTGGCCGTGGAGGCCACATACGTTCTACGTGCTCATTCTGCCATCGTACTGGTCATTCGGAGGAGACATGCTATTCCAAGCATGACTTCCCTCCTTCTGCACGTGTCGCTGATCATGTTCAGGGTCCACCAGCATCTACTCGAGATCACAGGTTCGAGGAGCTAGTGGCAAGGCTTCGTGATATCATGCCACAGTCATCATCAGAGGATGCTGATGCGTCTGATGTTGCGGCTTCAGCATCAGCGAGTACATCTTCCTCAGCCAGTGCCTCAGGTAGTCCCTCCGGCTCATATCATAACCATGATCTCACAGGATGGATTGTTGATTCTGGAGCCACCCATCATCTCTGTCGTGAGAAAGAGATTCTACAGTCCTATAGAGCTGTCCAGCCTGGTCGTTCTGTACTCATTGCTGATGGCACTCATTCCCCTATCATCGGTCAGTGGGAGACAGCTTTGCTACCATCTATGCACTTACAAAATGTTTTACATGCACCAGAATTCTCGATGAATCTTTTATCCATTAGTCAGATTACACGAGATTTGCATTGTCGTGCTATTTTTGACCCATCGTCTGTTATTTTTCAGGACATACTAACGGGCAAGGTGATTGGCTGTGCTTCTGAGCACAATGGCCTCTATCGTCTTGTACGTAACTCTTACATTTCCAGGGCTCCGTGTCTCCGTATACCTGGCATCTTCGATTTGATCACCTGCCACTACAGAAAATGCGTCACCTCCTGCCTCAGATTTCTCCGAGTTCATCCTTTCGTTGTGAAGCTTGTCAGTTAGGGAAGCATCATCGGTCCAGCTTCCCCAGTCGTCAGAGTCGAAGCAGTCGCTCCCCATTTGAGTTATTTCACATAGATATATGAGGTCCCAGTCGTGTCCCAGACCATCAGGGGCACATGTTCTATTTAGTTGTAGTCGATGATTTTTCTAGAGTGTCCTGGACTTTTCTTCTCAAAAATAAATCCGAAGCAGGAAGCGTTATTAAAAATCTTATCAATGAAGTTCAAAATGTTTTTTCGTCTACTGTTAAGTATGTGCGTACTGACAATGCATTGGAGTTCTGCACTCGTTCCGTTGCTAGTTTTCTTTCTTCTAAAGGCATTATCCACCAAACAACATGTGCATACACATCTCAACAAAATGGGGTTGCAGAACGGAAACATCGCCATTTCCTTGATATTGCTCGCACATTACTTATTCAGAGTTGTGCCCCATTATCTTTTTGGGGGGATGCTATTCTTACAGCATGCTATCGGGTCAACCGCATGCTTACAACTGTTCTTGGGGAAAAGTCTCCTATCTCTGTTCTCTTTCCTGACAGAGATTTGTTTACTCTTACACCTCGGGTCTTTGGCACTGTTGCTTTTGTCCACCACCTGTCTCCAGGACTTGATAAGCTTTCTCCTACGGCTCTCAAGTGTGTTTTTGTGGGCTATTCCAGGACACAGAAAGGATATCGTTGCTATGACCCCGTTCATGACAAGTACTATGTGAGCGCTGATGTTACATTTTTCGAACCCGTCATGTACTTTTCTCCTACAGGTGACAGATTGGTCTCCTCCACGTCCACAGATTCTAGTGTCTATGTACCGCCACCTCCAAGCCTGGGTCAATCCTCTACTCCACCACCACCACCACCACCTCCAATTGAACCTTTTCCTAAGTTCTATACAAGGCGTACAGGACCAGCTCAAGCTACATGTCAACCATCCAATACGCCTCAGGTATGTTCTGATGTTATCACTAATGATGGGTTAGAAAATGCACCAGTGCAGGAGCCTCCACAGCAGGACGAGGATCATCCGGTCGACACAATGATAGATGATCTGGATCGGCCCATTGTTCACAGGAAGCAGCGAAGACAATGTGCTTCATATCCTCTTGCCTCTCAAGTCTCATTTCATCGTCTCAATGGGGACTTCCAGAAGTTTGTAGCTGCTGTCTCGTCTGTTGAGATTCCACGGACCTATCAAGATGCCATGAAGATTGATTGCTGGCGTCTAGCTATGGAAGAGGAGATGCGTGCTCTGCAGTCTAGAGGGACTTGGTCTCTTTTTCCCATTCCTCCAGGTGCCTCCGTGGTGAGTTGCAAGTGGATCTTTACGGTGAAATATCATGCGGATGGACGTCTTGATAGATACAAGGCAAGACTTGTAGCACGGGGATTTACCCAGACATATGGGGTAGATTATTTGGATACTTTTTCACCAGTGGCTAGACACTCCACTCTTCGCATCCTCCTATCTGTTGCTGTGGTACGTAACTAGACCATTTTTCAGCTTGACGTCAAGAATGCTTTCTTGTATGGAGACCTGCAGGAGGAAGTCTACATGCAGCAGCCACCAGGATTTGCTGCTGAGGGGGAGACTCAGATGGTGTGCAGACTTCATAAGGCTATCTATGGCCTCAAACAAAGTCCCCGAGCATGGTTCCAGATGCTTTCTCAGCTAATTGAACAACAGGGGTTCAGGAGATCAAATGCGGACCATTCGTTGTTCATTCAGAAGACCCCTAGAGGTACAGTAGTTGTTATGATATATGTTGATGACATCTTGGTCACAGGAGATGATGCTCAGGGGATTGAGACAACCAAGTCCCTATTGGGAAACCAGTTCATTACGAAGGATCTGGGCACGATACGATATTTTCTGGGGATAGAGTTTGCACGAAATGCACAAGGAATGGTGATGACTCAAAGAAAATATGTCACAGACATGCTAGCTGAGACAGGAATGACTGGATGCAGACCTTCAAGTACACCTATGGACCCAAGCATGAAGCTGTACGATGATGATACCGAGGAGGTGGACAAAAGAAGGTACAAAGAGATGGTGGGTAAGCTCTTATATATTACTATAACTCGACCGGATATTGCCTTTGCAGTAAATCGGGTGAGTCAATTTGTGGAGCAGCCAAGGCAAGTTCATATGGATGCCTTGTATATGATATTGAGATATCTGAAGTCTTCCCCAGGCACAGGGTTGCTATTTAGGAAAGATACGGATCTGTCTATTTCAGCTTGTGCAGATGCAGATTATGCAGGATCTCCAAGGGATCGTAAATCCACTTCTGGATTTGCTATCTTCATAGGAAGCTCTTTAGTTTCTTGGAAAAGCAAGAAACAGACTGTTGTGGCGAGGTCCAGTGCGGAATCCGAGTACAGAGCCATGGCACAAGCAACTGCAGAAATGATGTGGGTTAGAGCAGTCTTAGAAGATTTGACTGTAGATGTCCCCGTGCCCGTGAATCTCCAATGTGACAATCATGCAGCATTGTTTATTGCCAATAATCCGGCTTTTCACGAGAGAACAAAGCACATCGAGGTGGATTGTCATTTTACTAGAGACATGATTCAGAAGGGCTTCATTTCCACCTCTCATGTCAGTTCAGAGAATCAGACTACTGACATATTCACCAAGCCACTGCTCAGAGGACCTTTCCAGAGATGTTCTTCCAAGCTGAGCATGATAGATATCTATGCTCCATCTTGAGGGGGAGTGTAGAGACTTATATATGTTACGTTTTATTGTTCCGTAATTTCTATTTATATTTTGTAAGACTCTGTAATTTACCCAAGGGTTTTCTCCCTATATAAGAGACCCGAGGGCTCTATGGAATAACACATCAGAGTATCGATTACTCCAACAGAAATCACACAAGCTACTAAAAATGTTGGGAAATTTCACGTGTTTCTGCCATTACATTCACATTCAAATAAATAAACCACAGTAGGCAAGAAAAAGAAGTGCCACCATTTTTGCATTCATTTCCATATAACAATACGTGTAATAAAAGAATGTATTACAATGTACATGAAGATCCCAAAATAGGTGACTGAAGAGGAAGGAAGTATATTACATCATAAGCTGAACCAAAAACTAAAACAGAAGACATCAGACCTTCTGATATATACACGATCACCAGATGTCATCAACAACTACTATAGTGCTGCAGGTTTGTTGCCTGCCAAAACATGTTAGAAAGAAGAGGCTTCTGAGAGCGCTGGTACACCCATGATTCATTTTATAATATAAGCATGCATTAATCGGGATACAAAAGAAAAAGTAGAAAGGCATAAATATCTAAAATTTATTTCTACTTGTAATGTAAAATGGTTTCCGAGTGGCTTGTATGTATCTCCTACTGTTTACCCTTTATTTCCAACAATTCCCATATAAAGTATTTTTATATTCTAATTGATTGGTAATAAGTGTGTATATGTATACATATATTCTCATATTATTCAGATATCACGTTTATGTATTTTGACGATAGAAAAGGTAAGATTGGAAAGGTTTAATGATTTATTTAATTCTTAAGTCTAGTGGATAGTCTGTAGTCTTGGTCAGTGTGCAACCTCACACTATGACTCTAAGACGTGGGGAATGCCTTAGGGTTGGAGTGCCTCCGTAGGTATGCGGTCTTGTATAATGTATCCTAACTAAATTCCCAACACGTCCACCAACTTATAGGGATTTCGAATCAAATTTTATTATAGTAACTTCCAACCAACTCAACTATTATTGTAACTCCTCCAAACCTCAACTGTAACTGTCTCAGATGTAACTCCTCCAAACCTCAACTGTAACTGTCTCAGATGGATAATTTGGATGTAAAATCGCCAAGTCTGCTGGCGAAAATAAACAAAACTCAAGCGGTGAGGTAGCCGGAAAAGGGCTCTTCCGTCTAGCCCTCTAATTAGAGGTGCGGTCCAAAAGAGGGAAAGATCTACTCCAAAACTATGCCCCAAGACGGGTGAGAGAGACTCTCTGGAAAAGTCACTTTAGAAACTGGCCGACTGGTAACGGGCAAACGAGCTCGTACGAAAAACTAAAAATCGAGGATCCTGCGCATGGGTATCCTAAAACAGAAGTTCAGCGGAGCTGGTCTAAAGTCGGGTTCCCAACGAGGCGTAAAAATACTGCAAACTTGCGTAAAAAACCCGAAGAAGGGACTGTGATCCTAAACCTGCGCACTTGGCAGCCGGTGCCCTATATGGGCTTCCTATCTCCTGCCCAGTTGAGGGTCACCGCACCCTCGCTCGGTCAGGTGTAAGGGTCACCATAACCAACACTATTCATTATCGGTCCCCTCTGATTCTTATTAACTGTGTTGTTCATATCTTATATGATTTGCTCCACGGATCTGCATGATTGGTCCATACTATCAATTTTAATCATTTAGAAACATGATTCTAGTCAAATGAAACTTAGATGTGATGGTATTTAAATCTTCATTTTGTTACATAGATTTTTGATCTATTTAGCAAAATATAGAAATAATTACGTTATTCACAAACTTCCTAAAAACCAAATTTAAATACATAAGAAGCGTAACAGTCTTAATACAAATCTATTACATTTGGATTGTTGATATCTCAATTCCATTAAAAGTAAAACTATATAATTACTAAGTTATGACCCTTATATCTGAACTCTCACCATCATCAGTAAACAAAGATTTACCAAAATTTTGATTCCCTTACAGTTCCATTCACACTTCCTTTTTGACTCAATATATTATTAATTAGAGTCATCTGCATGAATTCTTCAATTTTTAATCAATCATAGTGCAACACTGTGTATAGAATTGTTGTATCACTCGACAATTACTAATTTATATATATATATATATATAGAGAGAGAGAGAGAGAGAGCCGGGAGGCTGCTGCGTGTAGCAGCCAAGCTGGCTGCTACATGTAGCATTCTCCCCCAATTTTTTTTTATTTTTTTGCTAAATTTCGCCATGTATATTCATCTATAAGGTATTTTTTTTGCTTTCCTAAGCCGTCCATCTAGAAGGGGTAGATTACAACAAATTTCAGACCGTTAAAAATTACCCGGTCTAGATGGAGGGCTTAAGAGTCTTTGTTTCTCGCGAAATTTGAATGACATGTAGGAGGGATATATAGATGAATACACATGGCGAAATTTCGCAAAAAAAATAAAAAAAATTGGGGGAGAATGCTACATGTAGCAGCCAGCTTGGCTGCTACACGCAGCAGCCTCCCTTTTCTCATATATATATATATATATAATGATTTGTCAAACGACACCATCAATCAAACTTCAAAAGGATAAATACATGTTATGATATTACTCTCTTTAGATAATTATTGAATAATTATAAAAAAAACGAGTCATCTTGTCATAAGATTTGTCTTGGTTTATCTTGCTAAAATTTTCACCAACTTCATAATGCATATTCCGGCCCTTCTCTTATTCCCCATCAAAGAATCTCTTGCATCAGCTCTTTTCATCCTCATTCGAACCCTTAAATTCTGATATTCTGATAGTAAGAAATTTGCACTTGTTCCATGATATTTCAGGAGTTTCCCGATATGCCTCATGAAAAACTAAGATACACTTTTATTGAATCCATCATCTATAAAATCTTTTTATTTAAGCTTTAACAATGTTTCCAGGAGCCATTACTTGATCCATTACCATTTAAAAAAACTTTCCAGGAGGCAATTATTTGGTCCATTCATGGAATCAGTCACCAATGACTATTCAATAATATATATAATATTTATACTCTACCATAGTAGGTAATTTGAAATCTTCAATATATTTATCTTTGAACAGTAACTGTGCAAGCAGAAAGCAAACAGAGCAGATTTTTTTTAAAAAATATTATCAATCATCTTGAGTTTATATTTATATATATTTATATTTAACTTTTAACAAAAAAATAACAGAACAAGCAGAACAAATTGTATATATATAAACTGTAAGCAGAAATTACAGAATTTCTGAAAATTTCATTCAAACCTCCATTTTTCTTATCATACTTATTCAGGTGGTATTAACTTGGAGAGTTTAGATGATTAGAATCCCATGCATGGCAACAAAGAAATGAGGAATGAGTTCTACACATGTATGGCAGCAAGAGATAGGGAGGGGATGTACTTGGATTTATTCTTGTGAGGAGTATTGATCCAAAACTTCCTTGGATGAATATCAGCTCCATCCAGGAGCTCCCAAGAGTTCTTCCAAGTGCTGGAGATGCCTTAGAGCAGCAGCAACATCTCCAGAATTTACTGCATGTAGCTGTTGATTAATTTTCTAGCAACATTTGAGAAGAAGGCTGGAAATCCTCTCCCGTTGGAGTTTTTTGGGGGGGGGGAATTGGGGGGAGAAAAAGTGGTGAAAAGAAAGAGGAGAAGGCTTTCTCATGTTGGAAATTGGTTAAATAAGAAAAGGGGAGGGAGGAATTGAGTAAAGTGCAAGGAAACTTCCTCTTGAATGATGTCAGCCATGACATCATTACCATGATGTCACATGGTGATATCAATAGTGACATCATCATTTTAATAAATTTTTTTATAGCAGCTGCCAAGAAATTTTTAACATTTTTTAAACCGTACAGACAGTAGCAGAAATTGAATTTTTTCTAAACCAAGCTCTTTTTATTTGAAAAAAACTTTAAGTGGATCGTACGCGCACTTCGAGTATCGGATTTCGATAAGCAATATCTCGTTTTGATCATCTCTAAATGACGATCAAAATAAGTGTAATATTGACAAGCTTTTGCGGGTTTGAATCCCGGAATTTTTGAGATATGATTTTGGCTTGGGCTTAAATTTTGCGATTTAAAAATATCAAACGACCTCTGTTGGAGTATAAGTTGTATGCGCCTATTGTGTTGTAGCCGGGTAAATGGATCCTGGAGAAGATCCATTTACCCCATCCAGTGTTTAGTCCCACATGGACCAGTGGTGGGACTTGGAGGCTCTGGGAAGTCTATATAAGGAGCCCCAGACCTCCTGTACTCATTGAGAAAAGCAATAGAAAAACACGCCCCTTAGAGGGCTTCTCCGGTGGTTTCATCCCGCTCCTCACGGAGTAGGGTTCCACGTAAAATCATGGTGTTCCCATGTCTATCTTTCTTGTTTATGCTCTTTTTATCAATCGCTTCCGCATTCTTCATATTTTATAACATGGTATCAGAGCGGGTTCGATTCTCGAGAATTTCATGTTCTTTAGTTGTTCGAGATTCATTTTATGTTGAAGATCTGCTGTTCGTGTTCAAGATTTTTTTTCAGTCTTGCTCTACGGCTGGATTTATGTTCTAGGGTTTCTTTTTTGAAACCCTATTTTCTACCGTCAAGCCTCTCTGTTGTGCCTCCAGACATAATCCTCTTCTCAAGGATGTGGTCGTGCATCCCTTCGAGCAATTTCCAGAGGCACACATCCCAGGCGCGGTGCCTCTTCTCCTGCCGCCATCCTCTCTAGTCACACGCTGGCGGCACACCTTCTAGTTGGCGAGTCGCGTCATGTATTCCAGACGAGGATGCCCTCCAGGCGGAACCCATCATAGGCGGCGATGGCAGTCCTAGTTCTACTCGCGCATCGCAGGTGGCGCCACCCAGACATACAACTCTCCTCCTTCGCGCGGCTCCAAGGCCGCGATCTCTCGCAAGCCACATCCTCTCCAGGCGGCAAAGGCCGCTTTCCCATCTAGACACCTCCACAGCCCTACGCGCGCACAGGCGCGACATCAAGACGGTTCCCCCTCGCGTGAAGGGCTCCAGGCGGAGCCATCCTCGCGCCCACGGGCGACACATCCTCTGCAGGCGGAGGTGGCGGGCTCCTCCGCGCCTTCCCAGGCGACGCGCCATCGATCTTCAAGCCGCACAACAGGCGGCGACTCCAGGTGAGCCGCTTCATCTCGGCGACGTCATCTCGGCGGCGCATCCAAGCACCCAAGCGCGATGGCGTAGGACTCCAGTAGGCGGCGCAGCCCTTCGTGCCATCCTCCAGAGCCAGGCGGCGCCGCCGGCCCCATCTTCGAGATCCTCCTTGGCGATTCCCATTGCCTCCTCCTTCCAGGCGCAAGGCAGCGCCTCCATCGAGCGCCAGGAGGCCCCCAACGCGCAGGCGGGCCAATCCAGGGAATATGCGGCGTTTTTTTAAGGGTCCCACGATGGGAACCCTAAATAGGGCACGATCTATTAAAAAAAACTTTAAGGGCTGCTGTTTGTTAGACCCAAGTGGGTTGTACACGTAAAAAAAAATGGGGTTATTTTGTTAAGGCTCATCATGAGCCGAGTGGGCCAGCAGAGATGTTTTGTTAAAAAAAAAGGTATGAAAAAAAATTTAAAAAAAAGAGAAAAAGAAAAGGCGCGTGCATTAAAAAAAAAGCCGCGCGCAATTAAAAAAAATGATTAAAAAAAAGGCGCGTACGAAAAAGAAGAAGAAGAGAGATGTACGCAAATTGAAAAAAAAACTGTGAAAGCCGAAAAAATTTTAAACGGCTTTAAAAAAAATTTAAAAAAAAAATGATGATGACGGCTTAAAAAAATGGAAAGCCGCAAGTATGTTTTGTTTTCCCCTATTTACCTTGTCTTCTCCCAACTTTGTCGATGTTCATGTTCCGACAAGTAAGGGAGAAAGGGGGAGTATATGTAGAGTCACAGGTCTGTTCATGATCCAGATTCCAGATTCAGATGTCAGTCTCCAGACCAGCCAGTTGATCAGACTCTACAGTTGTTCAGACTCGACGATCATTGTTTCCGAGTCTCCAGTTTCAGACACGCACGAGTGTGCAGTCATTGTCAGATGAGCATAAGTTGCCATCTTTTGTTTCGCGGTCCCCATCATTCTTCTAGTTGTCAGGCCAGAGTTTTCATGTGAGCCATAGGGACTCCAGAGCAGAGGACCATTCCCTTGAGGGTAAGGGTTTTCATGTGGTATCATAGGTACACCAGAGCAGTGCACCATTCTCTGAGTCAGATGGGTGAGACCCAATTCTCCGACGAGGAGACTTCATGCGCAGTTCAGACTCGATGGTCAGATTCCGAGTCTTCAGTTGACTCACACTCCAGCCCGTTCGTCCTCCTCACATGCATGGCATGAGAAGCAACGTCCTCGACTGCAGCAATGTGCGCGTTGGGTTGATATTGTCCGTAGTGTCCTGTAGCGTTGAGTTGAGTATCTTTCTGTTTGTCCAAGCTGAGCATTGTATGCTCCAGCTTGAGGGGGAGTGTTGGAGTATAAGTTGTATGCGCCTATTGTGTTGTAGCAGGGTAAATGGATCCTGGAGAAGATCCATTTACCCCATCCAGTGTTTAGTCCCACATGGACCAGTGGTGGGACTTGGAGGCTCTGGGAAGTCTATATAAGGAGCCCCAGACCTCCTGTACTCATTGAGAAAAGCAATAGAAAAACACGCCCCTTAGAGGGCTTCTCCCGTGGTTTCATCCCGCTCCTCACGGAGTAGGGTTCCACGTAAAATCATGGTGTTCCCATGTCTATCTTTCTTGTTTATGCTCTTTTTATCAATCGCTTCCGCATTCTTCATATTTTATAACAACCTCCGATTGACGAACGATCGATTCCGTTGATCTTGTTTCGTCGAATCATATTTTTAGGCGGTCTCGGTTCATTTTGCGGTTTCCAAATTTGCGTCACGACTTTTTCGGACACACACTATGGTGCAACCGTTTTTTGGTCCATTTTGTACGAACGACTTTTGATTCACGATCAGTTGATCGTTTTAAGTCATTTAATGCTGACTGGTAACTTTATTGGGTTAATCAGACCCTAATCGGATCAGATTTGGTTTTAGTTGGAAACCAGATGTTGCACTCTAGAGGAGAATACTATACAACACTAGTTACTATAAACACAATATTTTATGGGGTTGAAAATAATTTTTGATCTTTTTTTATTGAAAAGTTTTTAGAGTTTTATTATTTTTATTTTATTTTAAGTTTTGAAATCATAGAAAAGAAGCCATTTGAAACTGATTTACTATGTAGTAATGTTAGTGTGAAGCGTTGAATTAAGCGTGGATTTTGACGAGTGAATCAGGTGATTAAGAAACTTCAAAACACTCACGAATCACCAAATCTAAATGCGAACTTTGAAAGCTGTAGAAAATCAAATCCTCAATGAAATCACAAAAAGTCAATCTCAAATCAAAGCTAGGGTACTAGCAATATGCTAACAAGTGTTGAAAATCTGTAACCCACACTATTAGTGGGTTTTTCCTCATTCATCTCAAAGTTTGACATGTGGCAATGCCCCCCTCTTTCTCCCATTCCACTACTCTCTCTCCTCGCTCTTCCCACCTCCTCCACTATCGATATCTCCGTCATTCACTCTCTCTCCCCCTTTGATTGCCACAATACAATACGTCTCCACCGGCCCTATTCTCATTTTGTCTCGCTCATTTCCTCTTTCTAAACTTAGACTTCCACTAACATTAATTAAATACAAGATATAACCTTTATAATATTTGAAAAATATAGATTTGAATTTTCCTTTGAAAATTATTATTTTCCTTTTAAGCCAACTATCTTAAGAACATTGAATATTAATTTTCAAAATTACTCTTGACACCATTTTCATATGTAGTTATTTTTAAATAGAGTTTAATGGGGTTGCCCCCGCGCCGTTTTCGGCAATTTTTTTATTTTTATTTTGAGAAATATCGCCATGTATATTCATCCCTATATCTCTCCTATATGTCATTCGAATTTCGTCAGAAACAGAGACTCCTACGGCCTCCATCGAGATGATGTCGATTTAAAAAATCCTGTTACCATTACAAAATGACTATCTGGATGGAGGCCGTAGGAGTCTGTTTCTGACGAAATTCGAATGGCATATAGGAGGGATATAGGGATGAATATACATGGCGATATTTTTCAAAAAAAATGCCGAAAACAGCGCGGGGGAAGCCATGTTGCTGCCCCAAGGGGGCAACCCCATTAAACTCTTTTAAATAATATACTTTTTCATATTAAATGAATCTTTCTGAATAAAATAATTTAGATGATTCTAACTCATGAGTATAATTCTTTTGTAACATTTTTAATTAGTGATTGATATATGATAATAAGTTCCAAATCATCTATAATTCACAACAATTTTATTATTATAAAATTTAATATATATATGTATATAAGTATTAAATATTGGAAAGTTTGATAAGTAGTTTAAGTTTGTAGATTTAGTTTGCAAATACATGAGTTAAAATCATTTAATGAAATCACTTCATTTTAAAAACAAGTTTTAAAATCACTATAATAGTATCATATAAGTATTTAAAATCAATAACAAAATTTTTTATAAATATGAGCATTGATGAAAAAAATTGTAAATACTATAATTACATTTGTTTTTATCAAAATAACCAAGAAGTTCAATATTATGAATATGTTTATGTGAATATTAAATAATTGTGATAAAAATGAGATAAAAGGTCTCCTAAATCATGGATTTATATGCTAATAATAAATTGGTTGTTGGGCGTGTCAGCTCGGGAAACATCATCGAGCGTCCTTCCCTGCTCGTTCTGAAACTTGCCGCAAAATTCCTTTTTCTTTAGTCCATTATGATAGTTGGGGACCCTGTCCAGTCCTTACTCTGAGTAGACATAAGTACTTTGTTGTTTTTGTCGATGACTACAATCGATTATCTTGGGTATATCTGTTAAAAGAACGATAAGAGATTAGCAATATTATTAATAATTTCTTCCATTATGTCAAAAATATTTTTTTCGATGTTCAAATTTTTCGTACAGATAACACTTTGGAATTCACTCAACATGATCTAACCAATTTCTTTGCATCCCAGGGCACCATTCACCAAATATCATGTCCTTACATTTCGTAACTAAACGAGGTAGCCGAAAGGAAACTCAGACACCTTCTAAATATAGCCCAATCCCTTCTCTCCCAGATGAAAGTTCCCAAAACCTTTTGGGGGATGCTGTTTTGACTATTGTCCATCCTGTCAACAGGGTTTCATCTCCATCCCTAAATGGATTTACCTCCTTCTCTCTGCTCTACCCAACTGAGCTACCTTTTCCTCTACCCTTACGAATTTTTGGATGTGTTGCATTTGTTTATAACTTTCACACTACTGACAAACTCTCTCCTCATGCTATTAAATGTGTTTTTCTTGGTTATTCTTGTACTAAAAAAGGTTGCAGGTGCTGCGATTCAATTGGACGTCACTATTTTATATTTGCAGATGTAACGTTTTTTGAGTAGACCAGCTTCTTCACACAATCTGTTACCGATATCCCTCTTGATCTCCCACCTCCACCCATTGTCTATAAGCGAAAACAAAAATTCCAATCATCAGATGTTCCATTACCTATCTCTTTATTGCATGTTGATATACTTAATTCAAGTGTCCCCTCCACTGCTGTCCCGGATGATCCTGAGGAGCTTCCCATTTCTCTACTCTGAACTAAGAGACACTGTACACTTTTTCCCATGTCTCATTTCACTTCTACTTCTAGTTTATCAACCACTGACAGAAGATATGCAGATGCTCTCATGACCATTTCTATTCAAGAGACCACCATAGTGCTTTACATGATTCAGGATAGTGAAAGGCCATGGATGACGAGATGGATGCTCTTATTTTCAGAGGAACATGGGAGCAAGTGCAATGTCCCAATGGGACTAAACATGTGGCATGCAAATAGGTCTTCATGGGTCAATTGACAAGTTGAAAGATCGTCTTGTGGCAAAGGGCTTCACACAGACATATGGAGTTGACTACTTTGAGACATTCTCACCGGTTGCACATATGGGTTCAATAAAGACTATCCTTTCTGTGGCAGCTAATAAGGCACGGCCTATCTTTCAGCTAGATGTGAAAAATATGTTTCTATAGGATGATCTTGATGAGGAACTATATATAATGTAGCCTCCGGGTTATGAAGTCGAGGGTGAGTGTGTATGTCGCATTTGCAAGCAATATATGACCTAAAGCAGATGCCAAGGGCATGATAGACGGACTTACTGTAGAGATCAACACTCTTGGCTTCCAGAGGACAACCTCTGATTATTCTGTGTTTGTCAGAAGACGAACAACTAATACTGTTATTCTTGCAGTCTATGTGGATGATATGGTCATCACATGTGATGATAATAAAGGGATACTAGAGACCAAGGTCTTCCTTCAGAAGGTATTTCTTATCTAGGATCTTGGTCTACTACGATATTTCTTGGGCATAGACTACGCACTATTGAAGATCTTCATCTTTCATTGAGAAAATATTGTCTGGACATTCTTACGAAAGCCAGATCACTTGTATGCAAGCCCGATGGTATTCCTGCAGATCCTATCTTCGAAGATGTTACTCGACATAGGAAGTTGGCAAACTTCTTTACCATACTGTCACCAGACCCGATATTTCCTATGCAGTGAGCAGAGCTAGTCAACACATGGAGCAACCTTGTTACAGTTACTGGCAAGATGTTCTTCATATTCTAGGATACGTGAATGAATCACCAGGAAGTAGCATCTTCTATGGGCCAAATGGGTACACCGATATTATTGCAATGCTGATGCAGATTATGCAAGCTCACAGGTTATGCTATGATGGTTGGAGGAAATCTTGTTACTTGGAGAAGCAAGAAGCAGACTGCTGTATCTAGATCCAGTGTGGAAGCAGAGTACAGAGCAATGGCTCAAGCTACTTGCGAGATCACACAACTATTAACTTTTTTGCAAGAACTTGGTATTGTTGTCATTACTCCTATTCCACTATATTATGATAACAAATCTGCTACATATATTGTTACGAATCCGGTGTTCCATGAGCGAACCAAACATATAGAGGTTGACTGCCATTTTGTTCGTGATGCTGTCAGGATTGGATGGGTTACTACTCCTCACATCAACACTGATCTTCAGCTTGCAGATGTCTTCACAAAAGCACTTCCCAAGAAGCGACTCTCCTGGATTGTTTCCAAGTTGGGCATGACTGATAAATATGCTCCAACTTGAAGAGGAGTGTTAGGAGTATATATATGTTAAGAGAATATTATATGTGGCAGGAGTAGATGTTAAGAGAATATTCTGTGGCAGGAGTATATGTTAAGAGAATATTCTATGTGGCAGAAGTATATGTTAAGAGAATATTCTATGTGACAGGAGTATATTCTCATAACCTTGTTAGGAGTATTTATGTATTTTCTCCTTTGAACTCTCTAGGATTTTATCCTATATAAGGACCTCTAAACCTCTAGAATAAAGCAAGACTTTCCATTCTTTCATTTTTTTCCACATAAAGCAACCAAACACCATCAACAATCCAGTGAAACAGGAGAAGAAACGCCATTGATACATTTTTAACATCGAAAACCATTCAACTGTAGGTTATTTTCACCACTATGCAATGCAAGAGAAGATAGAGGCTACTTTTATGTGAAATCAACATTTCTTTTGTGAAATCAAAATATGAACTATTTTCCTCGTCTGAAATGCTCCGGTGACATGTGGCTGTTTAAATGGCATCAGTAGGGCTCCGTGATCATCTACGAGCTCTATCGGGGAAGTTCCCACCTCTTCGTCCTCGTCAAAATTCAGTACAACCTACCTACATTTGGGTTTTTTTTCCAAGTTTGGTAATGAAAGTAACCTTTCAGGATTCAGGGGACCCCACAATAACTCCAGGGCTAAACAAGAGATTGGATTGTGAAGTTCCAGTCTCCTGATATTTTGTTTATATCTATATTGGACAACTGAATAATATTTGTTGATAGTGTCTGTCTTTCTACGCTGGAGTTCATTTATTAGCTGGTATGAGCATGCTCTTGCATCTCTTCAGCACTCGTGCAAGTTCTTGTAAAGTAATTTGGGAAGGCACCTTGCAACTGGTGTCAAAAATCTTTTGGCTTCTCGGAAAACATTATGGTGCAAAAGCTGAAGAGGTGGACTATCTAAGGCATAGAAATAGAGACTGTTTGTTTATTTGTGGTGACCTCTAAGGGGACCACGCCGCCAACTCAACATTGAATATTCTGTACATAGATCAGTACCACTGAACAGCTCTCCTCAAAAAAACTGTATCGAGGTAGGTGTAGGGGGATGATGGGAATCAGTGTCTTTGCTGTTTGTATTTTGCTGTTCCCGATTTTACTAAGCAACCATCTCTTTTTGTACGTTTCAAGGAGGGACTTTTAGTTCCTTGAACTCCCTTATATTAGTTTTTCTTCTTGTGCTGACTAATATCAATATTTGAACTTTCGTTGTCTCAACCTTATTGACATAATTATTACGTCAAATATTCTGCAGGTTGAAAACTCCATGCTGGCAGATAAACAGAGAAACGAAAATGAACTAAGTGGACTTAGAAATCAAGTTAGTACTCTGCTGCAATTAGAGCAAGAACAGAAATTGCTGATACAAGAGCGTGATCTGACTATAAAGAATCTGCAGGTATGTGTTCGCATTGTAGCTTGCTCGTACAAAATGTTTTGTGCATTTTTTAACTGAGATTTAGCCTTTAAATGTGTTACCTGTTTCATTCTCAATATCTTGTGGCCGGGGATTACCTATCAATAGATGGGGAAACTCATCTACTTGCTTCAATGCTTTGGTCTATCTTGACATGGAACATGCTTGGTTAAGAAAGAAGTGGTTTGTGCAATGTAGGAGCCAACTTGATGGTTACCACGTCAATTGGTTGCTATATAATTGCTTTCCATGCAATTTCCGGGTAACCGGCTATTACAAGGTTTTTGTTGAATAAAACACTTTTCTCCACTAAGAAAGAATTCAATTCGTTTGATGTACCTTTGAGATGTAAAAGGTAGGAGTATCCAATTGAAGTTAAGATCTGCTTCCACGAATATTGTTCAATTTCCAAGAAAAATCCATTTTAACCTAAATAAGGAGCACCATCTTTCCATAGATATTTTATTGTGTCTATAGAAACTGTTTGCAGAGTTTCTTACTTGCATTGCAGAGTGCCAATCCTATGGAGGGGAACAGGGTACTCTTAGGATCGATGGTTGTGATGTTAAACTTTGCTGACGTGTTATAACAAGAGCAAATGAAAGCGTAATTGTGAGAGTGGATATATAGTATAAATGCTCATACCTTATCCTCGACTGAACTCGCAAACAAAAACAAGGATGAATGCAACAAGAAACAAGAAACTGATCAAATTCCTCTTTTGCGAAAGTGGAGGTAGAAGTTACCCTCCTTATATCAAAATTTTGGATATCAGTGAGTTGGAATCCTCTTCAATGGAAGTAGAGGAGATGGGGAGCAAGAAGTTGCAACCAGAGGGTCATTCAAAACAAAATCATGTAGTTCATATTGAATTGGCAGTGAAACAAGGATCTAGTTCCTATTATTTGATGATGCAAGAGGGAGTCTACGTTTTCTATTTTCTTGGTCACGAACGGGAGATAAAGAATACCTCTACACAGTGACTCAATTCAGCATGCAAAGCCAACGAATGAGATAGATAATAAAAAATATATGCAACTATACCTATAGGTGGAGGTGAAGATTCCATTGCCCATCCAAAAAAAAGAGAAATATGCAACAATCCCTAATCTCAGCATGCGAAAAGAACCCATACCCTATCTTTATTTTAAGAGGAAAGGACCACAATGGGTTAACGAGAAGGAACAACTCGCAATCAAAGGGTCATCCACAACAAAAGCATCTAGTTCTGATTGTATTTGACAATGAAAGTGGAATCTAGTTCCTACTGTATTTGACAATGCAGGAGGGAGTCTACATTTTTTTATTTTCTTGGTTATAAATGGGAAATAAAGAAGCCCTGTACACAGATTCAGATAAACATGCAACACTAATAAATGGAAACATAATACTATCGCCCATATCAAAAAAGACAAATATGCAACAACTCCTAAAATTAGCATGCGAAAAGAACACATACCACATCTTTATCAGAAGGAAAGACTACGATGGGTGGAGTAGGGACCAACGCAAGCTGGGTATATATAGAAATTGCTAGTGGCATCACCCATCGATGAACAATGGTGCATGCACATGGGATGGATGAACAATCAACAAGTATTACACAGAAGGGCATCAGGAGCAATTAGGGGATGGTTGGGAGGGGGAGATGAAGGTGGTGAGGGAGGTTATGTGGGGACAGTTGGAGGGAGGCAATTGTGGCGTTGGAGGGAGGCAATTGTGGCGTTGGAGGGTGGGCGTTGATGATGGTGGGAGGTGCTAGTGCTGGAGGGATAGGTGACCAAACTATATCTGTCATTTCTTGCAATAAATAGTGTGTCCCCACCCCATCGAGGGAGCCACCTTTTGTGGGCTAAGGGTGGTTTTCTACTGTCTATCCCACAACTGCACATGGCTTATCAATCTTAGAGATCCCTAGTTATGGGCTTTGAGATATTCTTAGATCTATATTTTCTTAAATTTTCTACTATATTCTTAGATCTTAAAGTGGATATGTAGTCATACACGAAAAGATCAGATTCAGAATGATGTGATAAGAAGGAAAGTTGGTGTAGCTCCGATAGATGATAAGATGAAAGAAAACTGCTTAAAATGGTTTGACCATTTGTAAACGAGGTTGGTTGATACACCAGTTAAAAGACGCAAGATTTGGGATGTTGAGTCGGTTAAGAGAGAGCGAGGAATGTGCAAGACATGTTGGAATAAAACTCTTCGAAGGGATCTTAGTTATTTGAATTTAAGCCTGAGAACGACCGAAATAGATCTGAATGGATGTAAAAAATCCATGCAGGCAACCCTACTTAATTGTAGGAAAAGGCTTTGTTCTTGTTGTTCTACTATGTTTATCTATTCCTGTTTTGACCTCTTTATGCTTATGAGCATAAGGTAGAGTTTTAGTCACGATAAGTCTTTCATTTCTTTCGATGATTTTGATGGTTGATTTCTTTAATAAGAAGCCAATGACTTTTTCAAAATAAGAAAATGTGTGATCCCAAGTTGGGGTTTGCCCATGTAAAAGTTTGTTGAAGACAAACATGTGCTGGGATAAAAAACACTAAGCCTTGTACTCCTAAAGCAAACCTAACAAAGGCGACAAAAATGAGATTGAGAAAGACATCTATTTATGCATACATCATAAATAGATATTTACGAAAGCACTTTCAAAAAACGGCTCGTTATTGGCACCCATGTTGGAGACGATTAATAGATATTATCCAACTCGAGGGGTCTATTGCTGTTATTTATTATTGGACCTGTTGAGACAGTTTCTATCTCTTTATATGTTATTATGTATTTCCCTATTTTCTTTGGATTTCTATGTAATTTTCCCTAGAGCTTTTCTCCTATATAAGAGAGCTCTAGGGTTACGAGTAATACAACTTTTCTTTCTCCCTCTCCACATGGTATCAGAGCCACGGTCCTAGATCGAAGCTTGTGCCCTAAATCCGTGCCCCCCACCAAAAGCCCTACGTGTCGGCACACACACTCACACCTGTGCCGCCGCCTTCGCCTCATCGCTCCAGCACGCGCTCCTGCGCCTCCTCCGCCTCGCACGTCTGTGCGCAACAATGCGCCTAGCGTGCCCCCGCATCCTGTGGTGTGCCTCTGCGTACATCTGCATGCGCGCCCCTGTGCACACATGTAAGGATCTGCACGCGACAGAGATTACTCGTGTTGTTCCCGCGCGCCTGTGAACATCAGCCCAAGCCCCTCGTTGGGCTTTGGTCTGATCCTCGAGGGTGTTTCTTGATCGTCTAAAGACACCCTAGCCTTCCGAAGGAGTCTTTAGAGAATGGGAGTGATTGTGCTATGAGTCTACACCCACAATCATCTTCCCATATGTCTGTGTAGCCGCTCTTTGTCCAAGTTTGCAGCCCTAGTTTGAGAGATTGTTGTCGTCATGTCAGACAACAAAGCAGATGTTCCATCCCTGGGTGCCTTCAAAGGTCCAACACCCATTGTGAAGATGGGTGGAACTAATTATGAATTGTGGACCATGTAGTTCATGAGTCTAATGCAATGCAATGGCAAGAAGTGCATCCTCACACAAGAGGAGTCTGTCGACAAAAATGGGGTTAACGCCTCATGGGAGTCAAATGACGCGTATGCACGAGTATGGCTTTCTGGAACGTTGTCTTTGGAGATAGCTAATGACATTTTGAGCCTGCCCACGACAAAGGCTATGTCTGACATCCTCGTCGCTAAATATTCTCCGGCGAAGAATGAGTCCAAGATTCTCCAACTACAACACGATATCTTCACTTTGAAGCAGAATGGTCGTCCTCTACATACACTTTACACTTCGTTAAGGGGCATATTTGAGAAATTACACATTTACATTCCCTTGACTGCTACACCAAAGCAACTCAAGGGATACTGGGATTCCGTGATGACAGGTGTCTTTCTAGCGGCACTGGATCCTGAGTATAATTCATCTAGAGTTCAGATTCTTACTGATGTCACTATACCTTTGATGGAGGAGGCATTTCACCGGCTGAGCAGGCTCTCCATATCCTCTAGCAGTTCTACCGCATCTCAACCTTCTTCAGCTATGGCAGCATCTCGTGGCAGGGGAAGCACTACGCAGTTCCGTGGCCATGGTGGCCGTGGAAGCGGGGGAGGCAGTAGACCCCCTCCTCAGCCTTGCACTTATTGTCATAGATCATGTCATTCCGAGGACACGTGCTATTCTAAGCATGGTTTTCCCACCTCTGCACGAGTGACAAAACATATCCAGTAGGGCAACAATTCGTATGGCACATTTGACTAGCGGTTTGATGAGTTAGTTGTACGACTTAGGGAGATTATGCCTTCTCCCATGTCAACCAGCACACCGTCAGGATCGTCGGAGGTAGAAACCTCAACCACCACATCTACATCAGGTATTGCATATGCTTTTACTAGTTGTTATAGGGCGGGTTGTCAGAGTGGATCATGGATTCAGGTGCGTCACATCACCTTTGTGGTGACAGAGGGCAATTCAGTACCTATAGCCCCACTTAGTCAAGTAGATTTGTGCTAATAGCGGATGGGACACATTCTCCCATTACTGGTCAGGGGGAGGTGCAGTTAACCCCTGAAATGAGGCTTCAGAATGTTCTTTACGCTCCTGAATTTTCTATGAACTTATTATCTATTAGTTAAATCACCAATGATTTGTATTGTCGTGCCATATTTGACCCCTGCTCTTGTATTTCAGGACATTCTAATGGGTAGGGTGATTGGTACTGGCCTTGAGCAAGGAGGCCTATACAGATTGGTGCAATTTCTATACGTTGCTGTCTCCTCTGTTCGCACTGGATCTATCTCTCCGTATATGTGGCACCTTCATTTTGGTCATCTTCCTCTGCAAAATCTGTGTCATGTTCTTTCTCAGATTTCTCCTCGCTCTACTTTCCAGTGTGAGGCCTGTCAGCTTGGGAAGCATCATTGGTCCACATTCTAGAGTCGTCAAGGTCAAAATAGTCATGGTCTCTTTGAGTTGATTCATTTGGATATTTGGGGTCTCAGTTAGGGGTGGGCATTATATGGGTCCGCCCATATAACCCAACTAAATCATTGAAAATGGATCAAAATGATTTGGGTAATTTGGGTTTTGGGTTGGGTTGGACCCAAACCATATTCCTTCAATGGGTATTGGGTCGGTTGGTGGGTCTAATATCTTCAACCCAACCCACCCAAATAAGCCAAACTATTTCTTTGGATGACAAAAGGTTTAATCCCACCCAATCCAACTGATATATACTTAATATATAATATCAAAGATTCTAAACTCTAATATATTTGTAATGTACAACTCGAATTCTCCAATCCAAGTTATGAACTTGTTAACAATATTGTCTCACTGCACATTATTCCAGTTATTATGTGTTGTACTCAAGGTATCATTCTTAATATGATGACATACTTTAAACAACTGAGAGCATGTCTTATTACCCCACAACTATGATCCAATCTATACCCACTTCTGGTGACATAAATTATTCTTGAAAATCACACAATCTATACTAAGCAACTCCATATCAGCTTGAACATATCCCAACCTTCTTCATCCATGTTGAACATATTCCTCCAACCTTCTTCTTCTCTATTGAGCTTAATACATGCTTACTTTGATATATTTTTCATACATCAATAGCCCTATTATTATTTGACCTTCAGTTAACAAGATTTTCGATATAGATAATTTGCTCTTCACCCAACCCAATCGGCCCAATCAGTCACCCAAACATCTCAACCCAACCTAATTTGGTTGGGTGATGGGTATCACTTTTGAAACCCAAACCGAATAACCCAGACCCACCCAAACCAGTCAAATACCCACCCCCCCAGTCGTGTTCCTGATCTTCAGGGACATCATTTTTATCTTGTTGTTGTTGATGAGTTTTCTATATTATCATGGGTCTTTCTGCTTATGAACAAGTCAGATGCTAGTCCTATCATTCAGTCCTTTGTTAATGAAATAAGAAATGCTTTTTCTGCCAATGTCAAGTATATATGTTTTGATAATGCACTTGAATTCTGCAGTATGCAACTTTCTCAGTTTCTTAGATCTTATGGTATTGTGCATCAGACGTCGTGTGCTTGTATGTCCCAACAGAATAGAGTCGCGGGGAGGAAACATCTCCATCTCTTGGATATCAACCGGACCCTTGTCATTCAGAGTCGTGCTCCTCATTCCTACTGTGGAGACCCTGTTCTTACTGCATGTTATTTGGTGAATTGTATTCCTTCATCAATTCTGGGAGAGAGGATTCCTTTCTGAACTGCGTTTCCCGAAAAGGATCTTTTCTCTCTCACACCTCGTGTTTTTGGATGTGTTGCTTTTGTTCATCAGATGTCTCCAGGTCTTGACAAGCTCTCTCCTACAACAGTCAAGTGTGTTTTTGTTGGGTCTTCTAAGACCCAAAAGGGGTATCGCTGCTTTGATCCTGCTCGACGACGGCACTATGTTAGTGCAGATGTCACCTTTCTTGTATCCATAATGTATTTTTCTCCTACAGGTGACAAGTTTACTTCGTCAGAACGTGGGGAAGAGGTTTATATACCACTACCTCCTGTCCCTCTTACTCCACCTCAATCACCGCCATCATCACCACCTCCTACTCCACCACCACCAGCACCTCCTCCACCACCATCGTCCGCACCTCCTGCCACACCTAATTTCTTTCCACAGTTTTATCAGCGTTGACCTCGTGCTTATGTGCCTCCACCATCATTCAGCACGCCTAAGGTATGTCCTGAGTATTTGAGTTCCTTTGATGATACCGATGATTTGAGTATGTAGGATGTTGTTGTTGATGCTCCTTCTGGGGATATTGAAGATCTGGATGTCCCTATTGCTTTACAGCGGAAGAAGCGTGCATGTACAATGCATCCTCTTTTTTCTTATGTATCTTTGGCGCGGCTATCTGGCGAATTTCAAAGATTTGTAACTTCCTTGTCTGTAGTTCAGATACCGAGATCCTATCAGGAGGCACTACGGAGTGGTCCTTGGCGTCTTGTTATGGAAGAAGAGATGGCCGCCTTACAGTCCCGAGGCACATGGAGTGTTGTCTTCGCTCCACCAGATGCTTCTGTTGTTGGCAGTAAATGGGTGTTATCTATTAAACACTGTACAGACGGTTCAATGGACAAATATAAGGCTCGACTGGTTGCGCGTGGATTTACACAAACCTATGGGGTGGATTATCAAGACACATTTTCTCCTGTTTCCCGTCACTCTACACTCCGTATCCTTATTGTTGTTGTTGTGATGAAGGATTGTCCTGTTTTCCAATTGGATGTTAAGACTGCCTTCTTGTATGGTGATCTGCAAGAAGAAGTTTATATGCAACAACCACCAAGGTTTACTGCTGAGGGGGAGTCTAGTATGGTGTGTAAACTTCATAAGGCTATATACATCCTTAAGCAGAGTCTGAGGGCGTGGTTTCAGAAGTTCTCAAAGTTGATTGAACTACGGGGCTTTACCATAGCTACTACAGACCAATCTCTTTTTGTTAAGAGAACTCAGAGAGGTGCTGTTGCTATTTTGGTTTATGTTGATGATTTTGTTGTCACAGGTAGTGATAACGAAGGAATTCAGACAACCAAGGATTTTCTTGGACAACATTCGTGACCAATGATCTTGGTAAGCTGAGGTGTTTTCTTGGAATAGAATTTGCAAGAAATCAACAAGGAATGGTAATGATGCAAAGAAAGTACGTCATTGACCTCCTATCTGAGACAATTATGACGGGTTGTAGACCAGCCACTACTCCGATGGATCCCAATGCTCGACTATACGATGATGACTTTGCCGAGGTAGATTAGAGACAATACAGAGAGCTGATAGGGAAGTTATTGCACGTCACCATTACCAGGCCTGATATATCGTTTGCAGTTAGCAGAGTTAGCCAATTTATGGAGTAACCAAGTCAATCTCATATGGATGCAGTTTACATGATCTTGAGGTATCTCAAGTCTTCATCAGGTGCAGGACTTCTATTAAGAAGAGACACTACCCTGATAGTATCAGGTTGTGCAGATGCAGACTATGCAGGGTATCCCAGGGATAGGAAGTCAACTTCAGGCTTCACCGTGTTTGTGGGCAGCTCCTTAGTTTCATGGAAGTGCAAGAAGCAGACAATTATGGCAAGATCCAACACAGACTCAGAATTCAGGGCAATGGCCCAAGGGTGCACATAAATGATGTGGGTCAAGTCTGTCCTGACTGAACTCTTCCTATGTAGTTAAAGTGTGATAACCAAGCTGTCCCATTTATAATAAACAATCTGGCCTTCCATGAAAGGACAAAACACATTGAGGTTGACTGCCATTACACCTGTGATTTGATTCAGAAATGGTTTGTATTCACTTCTCATGTTGCTTCAGGCAATCCGGTTGCTGACTTGTTCACCAAAGCTCTTGCAAAGGAACCATTTCACTGTTGTTGTTCCAAGCTGAGCATGATAGATATTATGCTCCCGCTTGAGGGGGAGTGTTGAGTCATTTTCTATCTCTTTATATGCTATTCTGTATTTTGCTATTTCCTTTGGATATCTATGTAATTTCCCCTAGAGCTTTTCTCCTATATAAGAGAGCTCTAAGGTTACGAGTAATACAACTTTTCTTTCTCCCTCTCCACAGGACCATTGTTGGCCAACTATGTTTTTATTTCAGCACTTTTTATTTTGATATTATCCAACTCGCGGGTAGTAAATGAGAAGTTTAAGATCTGGAGACATGCATTGGAGACTGAAGGATTTCACATAAGTAGGGCTAAGAGTAGATATATGGAGTGCACTTTTGATGGAAGCAATGATGAAAGAATCAAGGTGAAAATTGGTGATGATAACATTCAGAAGAGGGATTCTTTTAGATACATGTGCTCTATTTTGCAATATGATGGGGAAGTTGATGGAGATGTTACTAATAGAATAAATGCTGACTGGTTTAAGAGGAGAGGAGTCTATGCTATTCTTTGTGTTAAGAAATTTTCTTTGAAAATCAAAGGAAGATTTTACAAAGCAGCCGTAAGACCTTCAATGCTCTATGGATTTGAATGTTGGCCTGTGAACCATAGACTTGTGCAGAGAATGGCGGTATCAGAAATAAAAATGCTAAGGTGGATGTGTGGACACACACACACACATAATTATTAGATTCAGAATGATGCAATCCATGTGAAAGTTGGTGTAGCTTCGATCGAGGATAAGATGCGAGAAAACCACTTAAGGTAGCCTGGCCATTTGCAAAGGAGGTTAGTTGATGTATCGGTTAGGAGATGCGAATTTTCGGATGTTGAGCCAGCTAAGAGAGGGCGAGGACGGACCAAGAAGTGTTGGAATGAAACTATATGAAAGGATCTTAGCCTTTTGGATCTAAGTCCGAGAATGACCCAAGATAGATCTGAATGGAGGCAAATAATCCATGTAGCTGGCCCTACTTAATCTGGGAAAAGGCTCTGTTGTTGTTGTTGTTGTTGACTTTCTATTCTGAGCCTCTTCTGTGTTCAGGAGTCATGTTGAGGACTATTATGTACTTCTACGTCCACAGGGCCATAGGTTTCTTGCTATGTAAAAACCCTACATCTTGAATAGATTCATTCTATTGGCTCTCTGATTCTCTCCACAAATATGCATATGGATGCCCCTTTATGAAGTGGATTATTAACTACATAATTTGTTACACTATAAGTAGTTAAGTTATATTAATAGCTTAGTTGGAAACTGAAGTAATCAAATACTATCTAACATCTAGCTGTCCTTTGGTAGTTCAATTTATTATTTTAGTGTATGTAGACCTTGGAGATTTTAATTGTTGATATTCTTGGATATCACTTTCTATTTATTATATGCATGGCTTCTTTTAGTTTTGCGGTTGTCTTCTACCCTAGGTCATGTTTGGATGTGGAAGGGGGTTTAAGCTCTATAAATGTGTGATCTTGATTTGGTCTTCATATTATTAGTATGACTGGTCTGTAATTTACAATTTATTTATCCAAAAAAATATTTTTAAAGGGATTTCTTCAGCATTGCGGATGCCGATGTAACCAAGTCAAAAAAGGATTTAAATTATCTGAATAAACTTATCGACGCTTTTGAGGACACTAAACACAAGGGCATGGCATATTTATGTTATTAATGCAGTTGCAAACTATATTTCGTTTCCAAACAATTGTGGGATTGGCATACTGTTGGTGTGTACCTAGCATGACTTTTTCTGAACCGGCAAAACAACACGGTGCCAGCACTTAAAATCATGGTACCGTTTGACAAGGCTTTTTTCTAAGGACATGCTAATTTGAGTATATGTCAACAACATCCAATTCATGAGACAAATTCCTCAATAATGTCTGGGGACTACATAGTTCCTTGAGTAGTGCAAAATATATTTTTTTTACTTGAGTAACACAACAATATCATATGTTTAAAATGTGACACTCATATCACATTTGGAAAATACAATATCTGCAGTATTGCAAAGTTTGGACATCAAAAAATAAAAAATAAAAAAGTGAATGTCGCATTTGAAACATGCGACATCCATAGTGTTGCAAAGTTTGGACTTAAAAAAAACAAAAAAATGAATGTCGCATTTGGAACATGCGACATTAAAATTGGACAATATGGATGTCGCATGTTCCAAATGCAACATCCATTAAAAATGATAAAAAAATGGTTGTCGCATTTGGGACATGTGACATCCGTATTGTCCAATTTGGATGTCACATGTTTCAAATGTGACATTCATTTTTTTGACGTTCAAGATAAAGAATGTAAGAATGTCACATTTTTTAAATGCAACATGAGTGTCGAATTTCAGATATGCGATATTTATGCACTAAAGTAAAAAAAATTTGCACTACACAGAGAACTATGTAATCCCCGAACATTACTAAGGAATTTGCTTCTCCAATTCAACCACGTTTTGAATTTTTAATTTTGCATGAAAGTTGGCGTTTTTTAAATTCTATATATTGCACGGACATTATATTGAGCATTTTCTAGTCTGTGAATTTTTGTATTCTAACTGGCATTCCTGTTGTTTTGTAGAGTAAAATGAAATCCTTGGAATCACAACTGAATGATACTCTGGAATCTTCTGCTTCTAGGGCAACCATAGGTTCTGCATCTGTAACTTCTGGGTCTATTTCATCTCCAAAATCTCCCGAAGATTCTGCAAATGCTTCAGTAGTTACCAAAAAGCTTGAGGAAGAGCTTACTAAGCGTGATGCGCTGATTGAGGTTTGTACAATTTTAGTTAGTTTTCTTTTGTTGTACAGTGTTTATATATTGAGGAAAACGGGCTTTTCGAGCTCACCAAATTGAAGTAATCTTTAAGTAATTTTTATACTGACATATCAGTATTTGTTTTTAACCAAGCCTGATTTAAATGTAGTTACCCATTTGTTGTGAAGTCCAAACCAAGGTCCTCTAACAAAGCGTCTTCAGGCTCTATAAAGGACTGTTTGTTCCCAATGCTTTTGATGAGTTTGGACCACATACCAATATCTATTGTTGAGATATTTGTTATATTTCTCATATTTTATATATTTTCTATTTTATCTGTGTTATCTATGTAATTTGCCGAACATGTTACTCTCTTATATAAGAGAAACTTAGGATTTCATACATAATCACAAGGGTGCAAAAATTGGTTGTCAGCACTTGGTCGGTTGGGGCACTGACTAAGGATTAATCGGTAGTCGGGCGACTAATCAGATTTAGTCAGGCTTTAATCGGATTTGAATTTTTTTAATTATTTTAAATATATAAATCATTTTTATATAAATTATTTTATATATTTACATTGATTTGTACATTTATTACACTATCATAACTAAAGAAAAGAAGTAATTGAATTTAAATACAACATTAAGCATATTAAAATAATTGCACTTCAAAAAAAATACGGTATCTCCAAGCAAAAATCGATCAACTAGTCGCTCCTAACCGGAATAGTAATACTCGGTCGGCCACCCCACCTAAACTAGTCGGATCTACTAGTCGGGCCAGTCAGGGGACTTTTACAACACTGAATAAACAAGTTATCATTTTCTCTCGAAATGGTATCGAAGAGACGATCCTAGACTAGAGTTCCCATATCCCCCCGTCCCTAATCGCTACCCCCTTAACACGCCACCACTGCCGCCGCCGGTGGAGCCTTCCACGTGGCCCCAAGCCCAACTGCAAGCCACCACATGGCCCTCTAGCCATTGCAGCGGCCCCTAGTGTGGCTTCCTACTGGTGCCAGGATCGGTGGTGTGCCTCCAAGTTGCCACCAACCCTCCCCGGTGGCCACCACCTACTACTACACATCCCAGAACCCCTCTGCTCGGCCCCTAGACACCGCAAGGGCCCCTTGGTGAGTGTCCAGGCCATCGCGGCCTGCCCCGATGGCCGCCATGTGCTGCTGCACATCCCAGCAGCCTTCCTGCGTGGTTCATCACACCACCTTGCACATTCGTGCACCTCAGGACCTGAACAACGGTTTGATTTTAATAGGAAAATGTGATTTCAAACTTATAAATCACATTTTCAACCCTAGCGCGGCTCGAGGAGTGACGAGGATGGTTGTATTAGTCTACACGTATAACCAATCCTCCATTTGATTGTGTAGACTCTCCTAGATCGGTCTACTTGCCGGTCGAGTTCCATTTTTCGGTCGTTATTCTATTATGTCAGAGAACAAGGGTGATATCTTTTCTTCGTCTGGTGTCTCTTCCATCGTAAAGATGAATGGGATCAACTATGAGTTGTGATCCTTGCAGTTTCTTATCCTAATGTAGTGCAACAATAAGGAGTACATTCTGACGAATCTGGAGTTGACGGATAAGATTGGGGATATTGCTTCGTGGAAGCAAGACAACACATATGTACATATTTAGCTCTCTGGGACCCTTACCACAAAGATATCCAATGATATTGTGAGTCAGCCCGCCACTAAGGCCAACATCTACCTATACCCAAGCGAAGAACGAGGCCAAGACTCTTTAGCTTTAGTTTGACATTTACAAGGCCAAACAAAATGGTCATCCACTGCACACATTCTACTCTTCGTTTCGTGGCATGTTCGAGAAGCTTTACGGCTTCATGCCTATTACAGGAACCACTGAGCATCAAATGGCATACACGAACTCTACGATGGTTGGAGTCTTTTTGGCTGCGCTCGACGCCGAGTATGATGCTGCACGAGCGCAACTCCTTACTGATGCGACCATACCTCCCATGGAGGAGGCCTACAATCGTCTCAACAGGATTCTTATTCCTCCTACTGCCACTCCGCTACCCTCTTAAATGATGGCCGCTTCTCGTGACAGAGGAGGGTCTACCCAGTTCAGAGGACGTAGTCCCCGTGTCAAAGGCGGTGGACGCTATTGTGGTCCTTGCACCTACTGTGGTCGTCCATGACACTCAAAGGACACATGCTATTTGAAGCGTGGATACTCCGCATCTGTTTGTATGGCAGAACAAATAGAGCCTTCAGAGACTCCAGCTTCTTAGGCATATCCTCGTCTGGATGACATTGTCTCTCGTATACGAGAGATCATGACTCCGATCGCAACCAGAGTATCTTCGAGCTCCTCAGATATTACTTATGCTTTTAGTCATAGTAGCGGTGCAAATATGATAGAGTGGACCATAGACTCTGACGCATCCCACCATCTGCATGGAGATAGAGCCCTGTTCAGGTCCTACAGGACTATACCTCTTGACAGATGGGTTGTTCTTGCTAATGGAGTCTACTTACCCATCACATGGTAGGGGGAGGTGTATCTGATGCCATCCATGCGCCTTCAGAATGATTTATATGCACCTGATTTTCAGATTAACTTACTTTCTATTAGTCAGATTACTAAGGATCTGCATTACCGCGCTATTTTTGACCATTCATCTCTTGTATTTCCTGACATACTCACAGATCGGGTGATTGGATGTGGGCCGTAAGCAGTGGGGGTTCTATATACTGGTCTAGCCTCCTCATGATGGTGCCTCCACTATTCCCACTGGACCAGTCTCACCGTACATGTGCTCATAGACATTCTCCATCATCTAGCATGCCTCAGGTATGTAATGAGCTCATTGTTTCTAGTGATAACACTACTGAGTTGTCTGTACAACAAGAGTCACTATAGGATGAGCAGATACCCTATCAAGAGGGAAACTTACAGGTTCATGACGTGGCAGATGATCTTGATGTTCCGATTGCTTTGCGAAAGCAGAGATGTTTGCATGCTACATATCCTCTTGCGGACCATGTTTCCTTGTGCAGACTCAGAGGATTTTAGAAGATTTACCTTGGCACTATTTGTCATGGAGATACCACATGCATGTCAGGAGGCTAATCAGGACAGTTAGTGGCGTCTATCCTTGGAGGAGGAGATGGTCGCGTTACAGTCGTGTGACACTTGAAGTCTTATTTCAGCTCCCGTTGTGTTGGGTGCAAGTTGGTGTTTATTGTGAAGCATCATGCAGATGGCAGTGTAGGTCGCTACAAGGAGAGACTTGTGGCATGGGGGTTCACCCAAATATATGGGGTGGACTATTAGGATACTTTTTCTCCAGTTTCCAAACATTCTTCTATGTGTATCCTTCTGTCTGTTGCTGTAACACGAGATTGGCCCCTCGATCAGCTTGATGCGAATAATGCTTTTCTATATGATGATCTACATGAGGAGGTCTACATGCAACAACCACTTGGGCTCGCTGTTAAGGGGGAGTGTCAGAAGGTTTGCAAGCGACAATGTTATTTATGACCTTAAGCAGAGTCCAAGAACATGGTTCCAGAAGCTCTTGGACTTGATAGAGTAACATGGGTTTGTGTGATCGACTGTCGATCACTCTTTGTTTGTGCACAGGACTCATAGAGGTACAATTGTCTTTGTTTTCTATGTTGATGATATCATTGTTACAAGGGATGACGAGCCAGGCATTTAGGTTGCCACGGTTTTCTTAGGTCAACAATTTGTGACCATGGACCTTAGTTGTTTATGCTATTTTCTTGGATTGGAGTTTACCAAGAACCAACGAGGTCTTGTGATGACCTAGAGGAAGTGTATTACAAATATTCTTTCTCAGACATGCATGATAGATTGCAGACCTGCCATTACTCCTATAGACTCGAGCATGAAGCTCCACGATAGTGATACTTAGGAGGTCGACAAGAGGATGTACATGGATCTTGTTTGCAAACTCCTCTATGTGACCATTTCCAAGCCATATATACTTTGCCGTGAGCAAAGTGAGTCAGTTTATGGAGCAACCCAGACATACACATATGGATGCGGTCCATATGATTCTGAGGTATCTGAAGGCCTCACCAGACATTGGTCTTCTTTTCAGCAGAGGTACATCCCTTGCCATTATAGCTTGTGTAGATGCATATTATGTTGGATGTCCTAGGGACAGGAAGTCCACTTCAAGCTTCGCAATGTTCATGGGGAATCCCCTAGTATCTCGGAAGAGCGTGGTGCATGCCCACTTCAAGCAGACCGTGGTTGCCATATCTAGTGCTGAGTCAGAATACAAGGCTTTGGTGCATGCTAACACAATGATGATGTGGGTCAGATCTATTCTTTCTGACATGGAAGTTGAGATGCCTTTTCCCATGAACCATTAATGCGACAACCAGGTTGTACTCTTCATCGCCAGCAACTCGGCTTTTCATGAGAGGACCAAGCGTATAGAGGTGGATCGTCACTACACTTGAGACATGATATATAAGGGTCTCATCTCTACTACTCATGTAGCTCATGAGATTAGACAACATATGTACTTGTGTACTTACCTCGTTTCTAGCTATAGGGCCTTACCAGAAATGTTCCATGCTGAGTATTATAGATATCTTGAGGGCCATCCATTTTTTGACCTCCTCAATTTGTCCAAGTCGACGTGATGGATCCCTCCCATCGTTTGTACCATCCGATCAAAAATTTTTTCTCATGATAACCTCAATCATCTCATGTACTCCAATTAGATGCATCCTGGTATAACAAAAGAATTTGGAGATTGGCGATTGGACATGTTTCAGTGGTACCCATTTCCTCGCTTTAGACAAGACCGCATCTTTCCACTTAGCCATCCTTCTCTCCAATTTGTCCAATAGTCGTTAATTCGACGAGCGAAGTTTTCTACCTACGATAGGGAACCCTGAGTATGTGATAGGGATAGTTGCACTTGGGCTACGCAACACCATGGTGACCTCCAACACCTCCACCTATGAGAGACCAGAAGGTACAATCACCACCTTTTTTCTGTTTATGCAAAGTTTAGAGATTTCCCCAAAAATGTCTACAATCTGAAATGTTTTCCTCGCTTTCTCTACCCTGCCTTCCAAATAGTATCACATCGTTGACATATTGCAGTATGGGAATGGCTACCTCTCCACTGTTGAAACCCATGCATGTATTTGGTCAAATCTTGCTTAGATGCTTGTATTGTATGGAGTTTTTTCTTCTTTCTTTCTTCTATAAATCTTGTGATGTAAGAAGTAACTTTGAAAATAGCTAATCCAATTTACATGTGGAATGGTGAACGCATATAATAAATATTGTAATATGGAATATTATTGTTGGATGCCATTTTGCACAAACTAGATAGCTCGACAACCTAGGTCTAGGTGAATACATGATATGGTAATGTCTGTGGCTTGATATGTCACTCTCTATTGAATCTTGTGTTGATAAAGCACTTATATAATTTAGTCCCATGCTCTTAAGTTACTGGGAATACTGTGCTAAATTACCCGCCGGACCGATGACCATAACTTCCAGCACGTGTTGCAAAGATATTGTGGAGATATTTATCTGTTTCATATTTTGTGTACCGTTTTCTTATTTTATTTTCTTTGTATCCTTCTTATGTAATTTACTTATAGAACTCTCCTCTATATAAGATAGCCCAGGGTTCCCAGAAATAAACAACGCTCTCATTTCTTCCAACATGGTATCAAAGCAGTGGTCCTTGATCAGAGCTCGTATACCCTAACTCTAATACCCATCTGCCAACCTCCCCTTCTCCGCACCGCCGCCTGCCAGGCCTCCCTCCCACCGGCGCCACTTTTCAGGCCTACCTCCAGCCCGTCAGTCTCACGCATCTTCTAGGCGTCGCCACTCCGCCCCTTGACGTCGCCTGCCCTTCTCGACGTCGCCGCCTCGCCTCCCGACACCGCCTACCCTCCTCGACGTCGCCCCCTCGGCACCGCCGATCCTTCTCAGGCCTCTCCTCCATCGGCTTCCATTGCCGTCAGTCCCCATCTCCGTCGTTCTCTCTTCCTTTGCCTTGGTATGGATTGGATTGCATAAGTTTACATATGCAATCGAATCCCCACATGTTCTTGTAGAAATCTATATATTGGTCTACGAATCCCTTGTGATCTTCATCCGACAACATGTCAGAAAACAAAGTCGATGTACCTGCCACAGGTGCCTTCAGAGGTCCGGCAACAATTGTCAAGATGGAAGGGACGAACTACAAGCTCTGGGCTATGCAGTTCATGAGCCTTATGAAGTCTGATGGTAGGAAGCATATTCTTACCGATGATGAACCGATGGAGAAAACATGCATTCACGCCTCGTGGGAGGCAGACGATGCATATGCCAAAGTTTGGCTGTCTGGTACATTGACGATAGAGATCGCCAATGACATGTTGCATCAGCCCACGGCCAAGGCAATGTGGGATATTCTCGCAGCAACCTATTCTCAAGCACTGAATGAGATCAAGATCCGTCAACTCCAGCATGATATCTCCACTGTCAAGCAGAACGAATGGCCTCTCCCCTCTCTATACACATCCTTACGTGGGATGTTTGAGATGCTCCACAGCTTCATGCCTCTGACGACTACTCCTGAGCAACAGAAGACATACATGAATGCTAACATGGTTGGTGTATTCCTTGCTGCACTTGATCCTGAATATGACACTGCTCGCTCTCAGATACTTGCGGATGCTACTATTCCTCCCGTGGAGGAAGCTTTTCGTAGACCTAGCAGGATCACTATCCCGACCTTTTTTATTAGCCAGACTTCTTCGGCAATGACAACTTTCAAGGGCAGAGGCGGGTCATCTACCTTTCGTGGACGTGGACCCCGTGGTAGAGGGGGTCGAATCCGTCAGCCTTGCACGCATTGTCATCGTCTCGGTCATTCAGAGGATACAAGGTATTCTAAGCATGGCTTCCCAGCATCAACACGAGTAGTGGAACAATTGAATCTCCAACACCTTTTACTTCAGATCAAAGATTTGATGATCTCGTTGCATACTAAGGGATATCATGCCTCTTGCCTCAACTCTACGAGGACATTCAGATGTGGCAGCTTCTACTTCTACCAGTACGTCCGCTACATCCAACACCTCAAGTAGTCCTTATGCTTTTACCTCTTGTCACAGATCTGCGATTACATAGTAGATTATGGACTCCGGGGCGACCCATCATTTATGTGGAGATAAAGAGAAACTTACAACATATAAACAGGTTCATCCAGGGAGAATTGTGGTGATAGTCGATGGGACCTATTCCTCGATCACTAAACAGGGGGAGATTAGTTTAACACCTTCGATGCATCTGCAAAATGTGTTACATGCTCCTGATTTCTCTATGAATTTGTTATCTATTAGTCAGATTACAAAGGATTTGCACTTTCGAGCTATTTTTGATCCACCATATCTTGTTTTTGAGGACATTCTTACGGGCAGAGTGATTAGTTGTGGTCGTGAGCAGGGTGGCCTTTATCGCCTAGTCCGCACTCCCTATGAAGTTGCATCCCTTCATTCAAATGGATCAGCCTCTTCTTACACTTGGCATCTACGTTTTGGTCACCTCCCTCTACAGAAGCCGTGTAGCATTTTGCTGGAAATTTCTCTAGGTTCCTCCTTCCAGTGTGAAGTGTGTCAGTTGGGAAAGCATCATCGGTTAGCTTTTTCCAGTCGCCAAAGTCGGAGCAGTTGCTCCCTTTTAGAGTTAGTTCATGTCGATATTTGGGGTCCAAGTCGTGGTCCTGATCACCCGGGATACATGTTTTATCTTATTGCAGTAGATGATTTTTTTCGTCTATCATAGGTCTTTCTATTGAAGAATAAATCTGAAGCAGGAGATGTGATCAAAATTTTATCAATGAGGTGTAAAATCTTTTTTCTTCTTTTGTGAAATTTGTGAGCACCGATAATGCTTTGGAATTTTGTACTCGTGCACTATCAGATTTCTTTTCCTCCTGTGGTATAATACATCAAACATCATATGCTTATACCTCTCAGTGAAATGGTATTGCAGAGAGGAAGCATCGACATTTACTTGATGTCACTCGAAAGTCATGACCCACGCTCGTTTTGGAGTAATGTTGTTCTTACGACATGTTATCTTGTAAATCGCATGCCCTCGTCTGTATTGGGTGAGAAAATTCCTTTCTCTGTAGACTTCCTTGAGAAGGAATTGTTCTCTCTTACTTCCCGTATCTTTGGCTCTGTTGCATTTGTTCACCAATTTGCTCTATGTCTTGACAAGCTCTCTCCTAGAGCTGTCAAATGCGTGTTTGTTGGGTACTCCAGGACCCATAAGGGATATCTGTGCTATGATTCATTACATCGGAAATACTATATCAGTGTTGGTGTCACATTTTTTGAGTCTGTGATGAGTTTCTTTCCTTGAGGTGACAAGTTGGATTCTTCAGAGTCTGATACTGAAATCTACATGCCACCTCCTCCTTTGAGTCAGTTGCCTCCCCTGCCTATTACATCACCACCTCCACCTCCACTACCACTACTTACCTCGTCACAGACGCCTGTGACCATTGTTCCAACATTACCCAAATTCTATACCCGTCATCCAAGTTCTGCTCATGGTCATCGCCCGCCATCCACCACTCCCCAGGTTTGTTCTGATAACATGGTGTCTAACGATGGGTATGGAGATATTTCTGTGCAGGAATCATTACAGGAGGAAGTTCCGGATGACCTTGATATACCCATTGCTGTTAGGAAGCAAAAGCGTGCTTGTGCGTCATATCCGCATGCTTCCCATGTGATTTTTCATCTCCTGACAGGGGATTTTTAGAAATTTGCAGTTGCTATGTCTGTCGTGGACATTCCACGAACTTACCAGGAGGTCTTGAAAGATAGTCGTTGACGTTTTAGCTATGGAAGAAGAGATGGCTGCCCTGAAATCTCGTGGTACATGGATTTTGGTGTGTGCTCCTCCTGGCGCCTCTATTGTCAGTTTACGTGTTCTTCTTTCAGTTGCAGTGGTACACGACTGGCCTTTATTTCAGCTAGATATTAAAAATGCATTTTGTATGGAGATCTACAACAAGAGGTATACATGCAGTAGCCTCCGGGGTTTGCTATTGAGGTGGAGTGTCAACATGTATGTAGACTCCATAAGGCAATATATGGTGTTAAACAAAGTCCAAGGGCATGGTTTCAGAAGATCTCATAACTGATTGAACGACAGGGGTTCAAGAGGTCAAATGCAGATCACTCTCTATTTGTGTAGAGAACGCCTAGAGTTACAGTTGTTGTCATGGTATATATTGATAATATAGTTGTTACATGAGATGATGTGCAAGGAATAAAGATGACAAAAGAAATTCTGGGCCGCCAATTTGTTACTAAGGATCTGGGCACCCTAAGTTATTTCTTAGGGTTGGAATTTGCTAGGAATGCACAGGATCATGTGTTGACCCTAAGAAAATAAGTAACATACATGCTTATTGAGACGTGCATGATTGGGTGTCGACCTTCTACTACCTCTTTGGATCCTAGCATGGAGTTATACGATGATGATACAGATGAGGTCGATAAGAGGAGATACATAGAGATGGTGGGAAAGGTCCTTTATGTTACTATTACCAGACTGGATATCTCCTTTGCTGTGAGTCGAGTGAGTCAGTTCATGGAGCAACCTCGACAAGTACATATGGACGTTATATACATGATATTGAGATATTTAAAATCTTCTCCAAGTGCAGGACTATTTATCAAGAAAGGAGCAAAACTCTCTGTATCCGCGTGCGCTGATGCTGAGTATGCAGGTTGTCCTAAAGATAGGAAGTCTACTTTAGGCTTCGCGGTGTTCGTTGGATGTTCTCTTGTTTCTTGGAGAAGTAAGAAACAAACAGTTGTGACTATATCAAGGGCTGAATCTGAATACAGGGCTATGGCGCAAGCAAGTACGGAAATGATGTGGATTTTAGCAGTGTTAGTAGATTTGCATATAGATGTTCCTCTACCCATGCAGTTACAATGTGATAATCAGGCTGCCCTATTCATTGTAAACAACCCTGCATTCCGTGAGAGTCTGAGAGAACAAAACATATTGAGGTAGATTGCCATTACACTAGAGATATGATTCAGAAGGGTTTGATGTCTACCTCACATGTCAGCTCAGGAGAGCAAACAACAAATATCTTTACCAAGGCATTGCTTAGAGGACCATTCCACAAGTGCTCATCCAAGCTGAGCATGGTTGACATCTATGCTCCATCTTGAGGGGGAGGGTAGAGATATTTATATGTTTTCATATTCTATGTGTACCGTTTTCTTATTTTATTTTCTCTATATCCATCTTATCTAATTTACCCATAGGATTCTATTTTATATAAGAGAGCCTAGGTTCCCAGAAATAAACAACGCACTCATTTCTTCCAATAGTTATCATTTTTCAATGTGAAGCTAGTATTCTTGATTTCATCAAATGTCTCTCTATATCAGTTTATAAAACTAAAGTATATGGTCTATACATGTCTAACATTGTGGTTGAATTGTTGATCCTTGCAGAGGCTGCACCAGGAAAATGAGAAATTGTTTGACAGACTGACAGAGAAAGCTTCATTAGCTAGTTCGGCTCAGGTACGCTCCAACTACACTGCACACATTTTGACCAAATTAAGTGAAGTTTGTTCATAAAATGTTATCTTTCTTTTTTTGTTGGCATTTATCTTTCTTATTCTGTACTGTACCTGAATTATACAATCGATTTTAGTATCATACACGATCTTTAGAAGGTAACAATGTGGTACCCGAACTTTCAGATTTGTCTCAATGTGGTTTTCAGCTATTGTGATTTAAGGTTAGAAAGACGAAACAATCAACTAAGTTTCAATAGTCAAGGACCACATTGAGACAAATTATAAAGTTTGGATACTACATTGTTATCTTTTAAAGATTAGATATGACATTGAAATCATGTTTATAGTTCAATGGCTTTTTTGTACTTTACTCTATTTTGTATGTTATGTTTTTGTTCTTAAATATTTGTCGGTTGATATCGAGAATGTCTTGGCAAGAAATTTAGGATACTAGTCGTTGGAATTACTACATTAAAGATAAGTAAGTTACCACAAAAGGGGAATGGATGGTGATGACGATACTTAAAACATTGTCATAGAGAACTTGCAGTTATATTCTTAACCGAGTGTATGGCTGTCGGTTTGAATATTCGTCTTGTTCACTTAACTTCTCACTTCGAGAATATGGTCCAGTTCTCTTATTACATTATTACATAGGTATATATTGGTACATCTGCGGTTTGTATTGTTGCAAAATTTAAGTCCTGATAATATAATTAAATGAAAATTCTAATTGAATAAATAAGGTAGTTGAAACTTGAAAGCACCCAAGCAAACAAATGTTTTGCAAAAAAACGTAACATTGTAACATTGTTAGATCACCGATTTTTATCTATAGCACTAATAATATACACATGCATCGGACTCCGTAGTGAATGTTCTAGGAAAATCAATAAAATGTCAAATAAATGAAGTCACAGAAAGGAAAGTTGTACTAAATATAATATTTATTCTAAATCAAAGTCATCCGAAATTTATCATTGCTTGCTATTTTACTTACCTGACAAGCAAATGATTTGCAGAAACTGCACCACTATTTAGGTTTATGCCTTGTTTATGCTTTATCATCTTGAGGCATGCCTTTAAACTGCTATGAGGCTTGAGACTTGATGGATCTTGTTGAGTCTAGAGCCTTGAGGAATAAGGACTTAACTAATGTGTACCAATATATTTACACGTAGGACACATTACTTTATCAATCCTCATTTGGAATCTATTGTGAATATGTTTTCCGTGTTCTGCCCACAATTTTTAAGATCCTAGATACATTTTTTCAAAATAAAAAACAAAACTTTAAGAGCATGGTTCAAATCTTCGAATGGGCACATGTGCATGTTCCCCCCTCTTTCAAAAAAAAACTTTAAAAGTTCACTTGGTTTCAACAATCATTGATTATTTCTCTAAATTCCCATTTTTATTAAATTAATGCTTTCTCCCAAGAGTAGACATGCTATTTGGTCCACTTTTGTCAGACGTTCTCATTGAATTTCATTTTAGAAACTTTATTCTGTCCTTTTTATTTGAAATCAAGAAGTATATATTAAGAAATTTGGAAGTATCAATGAAGCATGGTTTAAGACAGTCTACCACAATGATAGTGAATTATTGGCATGTTTAAGAGGGAGCTCTCTGCATGGACAACAATGAGGTGATCTCCTTCCCATCTGCTTCTCCATCCCCTCCTATCCAATGTACGCCCCCTCTTGCTCTCCTCCATCCCTTCTTCACCCTTGCTATTTTTGGGATCCTTTTCTATCATACCCTTTCTTTTGCTTTCAAAAATGGGAGGGGAAGGTCATCGTTCTCTAAGACATCACAGAGTTACGCAGGAGGACTACCTGGAAAACACCCTAGATAGTAAGGCTACTACCCAAACTATACATGTAATCATAAATCAAACTCGGTGTGCCATAAACATTGCACCTGATTCTTGGACAAACAATTGAATCCTCCTGCGTCAAAATGTAGGCGATCCTCTAGAAGCATTATGTGGATGGTTGCTCGGTCCTCTCCTCGATTTGTGAAGGTATTGATCCATTCTACAAGATCTCCTTCCCCCCATTTTCTAAGACCTATATCACCTCATGAGTCAATTTTCCAAATTGAAACCATGGAGAGATCTAATGTTTGTGCCTCGTTCATTTTACCCTCCTCCCTCCCCCAATTGTTTATGGGGGTTGTGGTCGAAAATCAAACTTTGGGGTTTTAGACTTAATTTCTGACAAATTCGAATGGATATATCAATCTGCAACTAGTTTTGTAGGGATTTCCTAAGGGAATTGTGTTTCTCCATTGCTTGAGGTAGAGCCAATCCTATTGGATGATCAAGCTAGTCATACTCATTTCCCCCCTTGATTGTGCTTGAAAAATGGATGCCACGTGTACCAATATATAAATCAATCTTGGGACTATTTCTCTAAAACCCTCCAAATTGGGAATTTTCATTCTTTAGGATAGTAATTTAACATCAACAATGGACTCTTGGGACTCTTCATTGTTGACATTTGATCCCAATCTTTTTCCATTGAGTAGAAACCACCCCCTCCCGGCAATGTTCTTTAAGATTCTGTTGTTGGTGGCTATATCAAATCCTAAATCGTGTGTATCAGATCTGCTGATACCTTTGTCATTCGTTCTGGCGGCAGACACTTTGTTCGTCATGTCTAGGTTGGCAAGGAAGGGTAGTTCTTTAGGGGCTACTCCAGGGAGGACTTTTCAGTGTCAGTATTGCAGTATGCGGATGACACCATATTCTTCGTAGAAGGGGATATGGCGGACTGCAGGGTAGTTAGGGTGGTGCTTGATATCTTTAATGACATGTCAGAGCTTTAGGTTAAAGGTGTAAAATATGCTTTTGTATCTTTTCACTTTTCTTCAGAGGATGCATCGTCTTGTGTGGATAACTTGGCAATGACACATAAGAGTTTTCCTATTAATCTTCGTGGCTTAACCTTGATGAGCGGGAGACATAAGCAGATTGATTGATTGTCGGTTGTGGAGAAGCTTGAGAAGAAGTTAGCAGGTTAGAAAGCATCATATCTTTCGTGAGGTAGGAGACTGGTTCTGGTGAAGGTTGTTCTTTCAGCAATTCATGTCTTCTTGTCAACTAGAGTCTTACCTGTCGACATTCGTAAGAGGCTGGAGGCGCTAATGCAACATTTGTTTTGGTCGTTGTCTCAAGAAGACAAGGGGCTTGCACTTGTGGAGTGGTCGATGGTGATCACACCGATCAAGGATGGTGGTCTCGGGGTGCTACAGATTGGAGATACGAACAAGGCGGTGCTTGCGAAATGTGTGATGAGGATTTGGGATGCTGGGAGTGATCTGCTTTCTATGTTGGTTAGATCTATTTATGGTGTGTCCCAAAGCCTTTTTGCTTGTTCGTATGTCGTGTCTTTGCCAACTACTTTCTAGAGAGAGGTTTACTCTATTCTACCAGTTCCGACTGACTCTTTTGTGATGGCTTTTGGGGGATGGGCGTAATTTTTTATTATGGACAGATGATTGGTCTTAGGAGGGAATTTTAGGTTCGTTTTACCTTAGGCTTTTCGCTTTAGCAACAAACAAGGAGGCATGTCTTGCGGACGTGTGGTTAGATGGTTCTTGGACTCCTAGGTTCGTGGCCGAGTTGTCGGACCATAGAGTTGAAGAGTTTTTTGTCTATCTCGCAGATTGGCAAGGTTTGTGGTGTCGTCGGAAGGACGAGATTCATAGTGCTGGAGAAATGGGACGTTCACAGTCAGAAAGGCATACAAGGTGTTATCTGCTCTGCCTCCAGCGATGGACTCGGAGACCTCTCGGGACTGTGCTAGGATATGGAGTTGGAAGATTCCATTATGCGTTAGGGTGTTCTTGCGACTTTTAATAATAGAGCGGATCTTGACAACAAGGCGAGCGAGGTAGTTTATGGGAGTGGAGGAGGGTTGCAGATGATGTAGAGAGTCGACAGAAGATATTGATCACTGCTAGGAGAAAAAAAGAGTTATTTTTCTTGAGAGCCTAAGGTCCTTCTGTAAAAGAGAGTAACATGTTGGCAAATTATATAAAGAAGACTGAAAGAATAAAGAACGCATAAAAGATATGTAAGATAACTAGTATCTCAACACTCCCCCTCACGCTGGAGCGTAGATATCTATCAAGCTCAACTTGGGACAACATTTATGATAAGGCCCTCTGACTAAGGCCTTAGTAAGTATATCTGATGTCTGATCTCCTAAGCTAACACGAGTAGTGGATATGAGACCCTTTTGTATCATGTCTCGAGTGTAGTGACAGTCTATCATGATATGTTTGGTCCTCTCATGGTTGTCACATTGGAGGTACATGTGAAGAGGAATCTCAACTGTTAGTTCAGTAAGAACAGATCTGACCCACACCATCTCTGTACTCACCTTTGTCATGGCCTTGCATTCTGATTATGTACTGGATCTGGCAACCACTGTCTTCTTCTTGCTCTTCCATGACACAAAGGAACTCCCAGTGAACATTGTAAAGGTTGATGTGGACTTCTTGTCCTTGGGACAACTCGCATAATCTGCATCTACAGATGTTGTAATGGCAAGGGATGTACCTCTGCTGAATAGAAGACCAGTGCCAGTTGAAGACTTCAGATACCTCAGAATCATATGGATTGCATCGATATGTACCTGTCTAGGCTGCTCCATAAACTAACTCACTTTGTTTATTGTCATAAGGATACCTGGCCTGGTGATAGTCACTTTAATGAGCTTCCTAACGAGATCCGTGTGCCTCCTCTTATCTACCTCCTCAATGTCATCATCATACAATTTCATGCTCAGGTCCATGGGAGTAGTGACAAGCATACAATCTGCCATGCCTTTCTTAAAGAGAAGATATGTAACCTACTTCCTCTGGATCATTAAAAGACCTCATTGGTTCATGGAAAACTCCAGTCGAATGAAGTAGCGTAGATTATCAAGGTCCTTGGTTACAAACTGCTAACCTAGGAGATCCTTAGCATCCCTGATGCCCTGCTCGTCATCTCTTGTAACAACGATATCAACGACATAGACAAGTATGTCATATATACCTCTCGGAGTCCTCTTAACAAACAGTGAATCATCGACCGTCGATTTCACGAACCCATGTTTTCTTATCAAGTCCGAGAGCTTCTGTAACCATGCTCTTGGACTCTGCTTAAGACTATAGATCGCCTTGTGAAGCCTGTAAACCTTCTAACACTCCCCCTCAGCAGCGGACCTAGGTGACTGCTACATGTAAACCTCCTCCTGTAGGTGTCCATAGAGAAAAGCGTTCTTCACATCAAGCTAATAGGAGGGGCCAATCCCGTGTCACTGCAACTGAAAGAAGTATACACAGAGTATAATTGCTAGCCATTGGATAAAAGGTATCTTAATGGTCCACCCCATATGTCTGTGTGAACCAATGTGTCATAAGTCTTGCCTTGTAGCAACCTACTCTGCCATATGCTTAGTGCTTTACCGTAAACACCTATTTGCATCCAACAACTGATGCGCCAATAGTAGCTATAACAAGGCTCCAAGTTCCACACGACTATAGCGTAGCCATGTCCTCCATGGCAAGACGCCACTGACTGTCCTGTATGCAAGGTTTAAAAAAACGAAAGGCGGAACGAGGCATTTTCTCTGGAGACGAGGTGAGGTGTAGCCTCAAGGCGGTCGAGGCGTAAGCCTCGATTTGTATAGGAAAGTACTTTCAAAAAGTATAATAAATGTTTTTATTAATTATTTAAATTGACATACATATAATATATAACATTGTAATATATGATGAAATTATGAAGATAAGACCGTCAAAGAAGGATATGTAAGTTTCATAAACCTATCTACTAAATTTCTACCCATATGGTACTTGGAGATAGGGAGATTGGGAAGGCATTGGTGGATCATTTCCGGAACTTCAACAGGCGGTTACAATCGTCTAGGGCTATGTGGTCAGGGAGGGGTACCAAAGTTTTGAGCGCTGAGCAGCGGTTAGCACTTGTGAAGGAGTTTACGAGAATGGAGGTCCATGAAGCGGTTTTTGATCTGAACGCCGATGGTTGTCCTGGACCGGACGACTTTCCAGTTTCTTTCTTTAGGGAGTTTTGGGATGTATTGGAAGGTGATGTCATGACCATGGTTTTGTGAGTTTAGAGGTGATAACAAGGGGCTGGAGAAGCTTAACAAAGCGTTGCTATTTTTGCTGCCGAAGAGGGAGGGGCAGTGAGAGTGGAGGATTTTCGTCCCATTGCCCTGTCGGATGTTGTTGATCTTATTATGGCCAAGGTGTTGGCCAACTGTCTGCGTGTCATGTTGGATGGCCTTATTCTTCCTCTGCAATCTGCATTTATTCCTGGGTGCCAGCTTCTGGATGGCGTGGTGATGACGACGGAGATGGCGGCCGATTAGGAGCGAAGACGGACCATGGGGTTTCTCTAGAAGGTCGACTTCTCAAAGGCATATGATAGTGTGTGTTGGAGGTTCATTTGGGCCTCCCTGGTGCGGAGGGGTTTCCCGGACATATGGATTGACTGGAGGAAGAGATGCATCACTACCATTTCGTTGTCCATTTTGGTGAATGGGAAACAGGAGGGTGGCTTCTTCCAACCGCAGAGATGTGTGCGACAAGGGTGTCCGCTGGCCCCTTTATTGTTCGTTCTGCAGCAGACGCGTTGGCGGTCATGGTCGGGGTGGTGGAGGAGGGAGGCTTCTTCAACGGATACTCTAGAGGCAGTCTTTCTGTGCCTCTCCTGCAATGTGCCGATGACACCTTGTTCTTCGTGGAGGGCGGGGTGGAGAAGTGCAAAGCTATGAAGGCGGTGCCTGATATCTTCGAGGATCTCTCGAGACTAAGGGTGAATGGTGCGAAATCGACATGTGTGCACTTTAACATGTCGGTTGTGGATGAGGAGGCATGTGGTGTGGTTCTTGATACGCTGCTGAGGTCCCTGCCTATCACCAATCTGGGTCTGCCTCTTCTGACGCGAAGATTACGTCAGGTTGATTGGTTGCCTCTGGTGGAGAAGCTGGAGAGGAAGCTTTCTGGATGGAAGGTGGTCTTCCTGTCTAAGGGAGGATGCTTGGTACTAACTAGTGTCTGCCATTCGTGCTTCTTCATGTCTACGAGGGCCCTGTCGATGGGCATCCGGTCGAAGTTGGAATCTCTGATGCGTCGTTTCTTCTTGTCGTCTTCACATGGGGACAGAGGTTTATATTTGGTTGACTGGTCATCGATTTCTACTCCGACTAAAGATGGTGGCTTGGGTGTTCTGAGACCGGGAGATATGAATAAGGCGTTGTTGGCGAAGTAGGTCATGAAGATATGGGGCCCTAGCATGGATCTGTGCTTCGCTCTGATCAGATCAATCTATGGTGTTTCTTCCGCCTTGTCGGTCCGTGCAGGAGGAGGGGGATTTTCATCTACGTTCTAGAAAGGGGTTTACTCGGTCCTCTCGGATCTGATGGATCACATGCACCCGTTGCTTGGGGATGGTTGTAGTTTTCACTTCTTGAGAGACAATTGGACGGATGGAGGTGCTCTTTGCAACCTTTATCCAAGGTTATTTGCGTTGGCGATGAATAAGGAGAGCAGCGTGGCTGAGATGTGGACGAATGGCTCATGGTCGCCTATCTTTGTTTCCGAGTTATCATATCAGAGGGCGGATGATTTTCTGGGTCTATCGGATCGACTGTGCAATCGGGCAGGGCCAACGAAGGGGCGTGATTCATGGGTGTAGCGGGATGGACACTTTTCAGTTCGAAAGGCATATGGTTTGTTGGTGGCCCATCCCTCCAATGTGGAGTCCATGGTCTCTAGGGACTGCGCAATGATCTGGTCCTTGAGGATCCCGTCGAGGATAAAGTTTTTTCTATGGCTTCTTAGAATGGAGCGAGTGTTAACGGCGACGAGAAGAGTGAAGCTCTTCCATGGGAATGTGTATCTATGTAGTAGGTGCGGGGTATCTTAGGAAGATGTGGATCATTTATTTTTTGAATGCCCTGGTTCAGTTGAAGTTTGGCAAAGGTTGTTGGCTTCTGGCTTTGATTACGCTAACAAAGCCAGGTTCTAGGATTCGTGCAGGAGGTGGGCTGGCTCAGAGCAGGGAAGGCAAAAGATTTGCGCGATGGTCTGGTGCATCTGGTTGAACAGAAAGAATGCGATTTTTGAGGGGTCGAGATTCTATCCTGAAAATGTACTTGGGCATGTCGGGGCCCTCCTTGATTCCTGGCAGGTGTAATTTTTATTTTATTATTAATGTATTTGTTAGATGGTCCTCTCAAGGATGTCAATCCCACCGTTTCTCAAAAAAAAATTATACCCATTAAAAAATACAATCATTGGCTATAATTGCCATTAAAGTATCAAAAATAACATATTTTTCTCCAAAAAATATTGCGGTACATAAAAAATTATGATTAGATGTACTTGTTATATCGCTAATATATAAAAAATTACAATAGTGACATGCCTTGAATGTAATCTTATTTTTTCTGATTGGTATATTAAATCGTTCATTATGTCACCTCTCTTAACACTAGCTTTTCTTTAAGATTTATAGATTGTGTATTTAACAATGCAATATTAAGAATTTCTTGAAAAAAATAGACAAGTTTGTTATAAAATACGAAGAATGCGGAAGCGATTGATAAACAGAGCATAACCAAGAAAGATAGAACATGAGAAGAACACCATGATTTTACGTGGAACCCTACTCCGTGAGGAGCGGGTTGAAACCACGGGAGAAGCCCTCAAAGGGGCGTGTTTCTCTATTGCTTTTTCTCAATGGATACAGGAGGTCTGCGGCTTCTTATATAGCCTCTCCAGAGCCTCCAAGTCCCACCACTGGACGATGTCGGACTAAACACTGGATGGGGTAAATGGATCTCCTCCAGGATCCATTTACCCTGCTACAACACAGTGGGCGCATACAACGAATGCTCCAACACTCCCCCTCAAGCTGGAGCATGCAATGCTCAGCTTGGACAAACAAAAAGAGACTCAACTCTACGCTACAGGACACTACGGACAATATCAACCCAACGCGCACATTGCTGCAGTCGAGGACGTTGCTTCTCATGCCGTACAGGTGAGGAGGACGAACGGGCTGGAGTGTGAGTCAATCGAAGATTCGGAATCTGACCATCGAGTCTGAAACTGCGCCTGAATTCTCCTCGTCGGAGAACTGGGTCTCTCCCATCTGGCTCAGAGAATGGTGCACTGCTCTGGTGTACCTATGATACCACATGAAAACCCTTGCCCTCAATGGCATAGGGAATGGTCCTCTGCTCTGGAGTCCCTATGGCTCACATGAAAACTCTGGCCTAACAAGAAGAATGATAGGGACCTCTGACAATGATGGCAACATATGCTCATCTGAAAATGACTGCAAACATATGCGTGTCTGAAACTGGAGACTCGGAAACTCTTGAACGTTCTCTGAATAACCGCTATAGAGTCTCAAAAATCTGGCTGGTCTGGATAATTTGTATCTGGCATCTGATATCTGGAGAAGACCTGTGACTCTACATATATACTCCCCTTTCTCCCATACTTGTCGGAAAATGATCATCGACAAAGTTGGGCGAAGATAATTATGAGTAGGGGGTACATGAACATCCAAAAAACTTGCGGCTTTTCTTCATCATTTTTTTAAGCCATCATTTTCATCTTTTTTTTTAAAGTCATTGCAATCCTTTTTTTCTGGGCTTTCGAAAAACACATTTTTTTAAAGCCGTTTCACAATTTTTTTATACGGCTTTTCCCCCTTTTTTTTGCTTTGCGTATCATTTTTTTTGTACGCAACCTTTTTTTTAAACAATTTTTTAACGGCTGACTTAGCCCACTTGGACCCAACACTCTAAATTCACCTTTTTTTAATAACATCATGACCACTTGAGCTCTCAACAAAATAGCCTCATTTTTTTTAAACGTTGGGCCCCGCTACGGTTCCCAGGGATGGGAAACCCATTCACTTCATCGAGATATGCCGCCGCCCAAAGCATATCTGATTGTCGCGCCGTGCGCCGCGCGCCTGGATGCGCGCTTGAAGGGAGGAGGAGGCGTGCCTGGATGCGTGCCTGAAGGGAGGAGGCGTCGCGCCGCCTGCGCTTGCTGTTGCGGCTCGGAATCTGATGGAGATGCGAGGAGAGAGTCGTGCCGCCGTACGCGAGAGAATGATCATGGAACTCCAGCGCCGCCTGCGCGTGGAGGAGGCGTGAGGATCTGAAGGTTGCGCGGGTTCCCGTGGGGTCGCGCGAGGTCTCGGATGGGTGCGGCGGCGCCGCCTGGAGCATAAGGTTCCGTTGGGAGAGAGGTGCGCGAGTACAGGAGAGGAGTTCCGTGGCATGATGTGTGGGGCGGCGCCGCCTGACGAGAGCAGTGCGCGCCTACGCGCGATGAAGGGAGGCCATTAGCCGGGAACATGGGTCGTCGCCTTTGCAGCTGCGTGGTTGGGAACCCAGAAGTTCTTGCACGACAAGTATGGAGATGCGGCTGTGCCGCTGCAGCATCGCGACCGCAAGAGGAGCGTGGAGTCCAGGAAGATGCACTGGAATCAAAGAGGGCCTGGAGATGATGACGGCAAAAAATCTACCAAGCAGATCTAGGGTTTCAAGAAACCCAGAGGCCTGGAGAACTGCAGCCTGGAGTTCTTCGGATCTTCAAAAACTGACAATGATCTTTGAAACATGCAGAGATTAAGGTTTCAATAGAAACCCTAAAAACTTGGACAGAACTTTCAAGAACATAGAACTTCAAATACGAATCTCAAAAAAATGATGAACATAAAAATCCACGAGAATCGACCCGCTCTGATACCATGTTATAAAATATGAAGAATGCGGAAGCGATTGATAAAAAGAGCATAAACAAGAAAGATAGAACATGAGAAGAACACCATGATTTTACGTGGAACCCTACTCCGTGAGGAGCGGGATGAAACCACGAGAGAAGCCCTCAAACGGGCGTGTTTTTCTATTGCTTTTTCTCAATGGATACAGGAGGTCTGGGGTTCCTTATATAGCCTCTCCAGAGCCTCCAAGTCCCACCTCTGGACGATGTGGGACTAAACACTGGATGGGGTAAATGGATCTCCTCCAGGATCCATTTACCCAGCTACAACACAATGGGCGCATACAACGAATGCTCCAACAAAGTTTAATGCTCAATATGAATGTGAACAAACTTAAAATTCCAAGCATTCTTCTTGTAAATATATATATATATATATATCATCGACAATTATACATTTATAAGCATCTAAAACTACCAATAAGACAATTTAAATCTTTGGAAAATGCTTTAAAATCCAGAAAATGCCTTACGGACCATTTCGTTCTACGTAGACCACCTCACAGCCTCGGACCGCCTGGACCTTCTAAGGTGTACGCCTCATCAATACCATCTAAGGCATCCGCTTCGAGGCTCAAAAGCTCTGCCCCATTCCGCACCGACTGCCTCAGGTTAGTCTTTTCATACCATGGTTGTATGGCATCCTTATATGTCAGTGGTATCTCCACGGCTAATAGTGCCATTGGAAATTTCTTGAAGTCTTCTGAATGCTTGCCCATGGAGACTTAGGCTGCAAGAGGATATGTAGCACAAGTATGTTTCTACTTTCGCAGAGCAATAGGCGCATCTGAATCGTCTGCTACCTCTTGAACCTCCGAACTACCCTCTTGAGAGGGTACATGCTCATTCTGTAAAGAATCCTGCTGCTTAGATATCTCAATAGTGTCATTAGTAGCAACAATGTACTCATTACATACCTAGGGGTGTTGGATAATGGAGAATGCACATGAGTAGGGGAACGAAGTGAGACCTTCGAGTAAACACACATGATAGAAACTGAGTTACGGTACTCGGTGGCGGTCCATGGGCAACCGCAAGAGCAGGTGTATGTACTAGAGGAGGAGATTGTTACCGACCGAAACGGAATTTCCTATCATTGGAGAGACCCATATCTATATCCATTGATTTCATTAAATAATCTAGATATGGATCATGTACTTTCCTTTGATTTCATTTATAGAATGTGGCGTATCGATCTAATGTCAAACCTGATGAGATAAGATGCTTGGTAATATGATCAACTAATATCTCCCGCTCGTCGGTAAGATTCCATGACAATAGTGCAATAAGATAGTATTAGTAGTGGAAATAGTCTGTGGTCTTGATCATTATTTTAGAAGTCCCCCGACTGGTCCGACTAGTCTAGTCGGTGGGGTGGCCGACCGAGTACTGACTAATTCCGACTAAGGCCAACTAGTCGATCGATTTTTGCTTGGAGATACCATATATTTTTTTATTTTTTAAAGCAAACTTATTCTAATATGCTTAATGTTTTACTCAAATCAATTTCTTCTTTTCTTTCATTATGATAGTATAAAAAGCGTACAAATCTATGTACAGAAATGATTTATATATTTAAAATAATTAAAAAAATTCAAAGCCGATTAAAGCCCGACTAAATCCGATTAGTCGCCCGGCTGCCGATTAATTCTTAGTCAGTGACCCAACTGACTGAGAACCGACTACCGATTTTTGCCACCTTGGTCTTGATCACGAGGGTCTCACACTATGACTCCAAGATACATCGTATCTTAGGGTTGGGGGGGGGTCCGTGGGCATGTGTAGAGTAGATGCATCCTAACTAAGTTCCCAACGAGCCAACACTTTCCATTACTAACCTCCCTACATTCCTTCTGGACTATCGTTTGTAGGATGTAGTATTGGATCTCACTAGATGTAGATGATCCATGGTGATTTCCATGTCATGATATTTTTCCTTGCCAAAACCTACCGGGTAAACAATATCCAAACTCAAGAGGTGAAGGAGCCCCTTAAGGGACTCATCCGTCTCGCTTCCCCAGTGGAAGAACGGTCCAGGGGGAAGCTAGGCAAAACTTCAGTTATGGCTCCTGAGACAGGTTAGAGTATTCTTCGGTCCGAGTCACTCCCCTCCTGTTCGAACTGGTGTAGGAATGGACTAAAGAAGCTCGAAGAAAACCAATAGTCCTCCAACATAGGAACCCTAATGGAACTCATTGTCAACGGAACTGGTCAAACGGAAAACATGGATCCCAAGGAAAGCGGAAAAACTGCGAGCTCATGATAAAAATCGAGAAAGAGACTGGGACCTAGACCCGTGCACTAGGCAGTCGCTGCTCAATCTGGACATCTTAACTCCAACCCAGTTGAGGGTCATCACACCCTCACACTATCAGGTGTAAGAGACACCTCGACCGACAAATATTTACCATTACCGATTTACAAGTATTGAAGCACATTGATGCCATGATTACTGCAATAAATGATGGATGATGACTGACAGACCCAAGTTGCAAGTTGATGATAAGCTAAGTATATAGCACTTTGAAATGTCCAATCTCAAACCTATGAAGGCTTCAGTGAAAATTGGAGAGACCCAACATTAGATATTGCTTTGAGATGAGTGAAGCATGCATAAGTGAACATAGTATGGAAATAGTGCAATACTAAATGAAACCTGGGGATCTCTCCTGATCTAATAGAATGTGACCATGTGGAAGAACTATTAGAGTTTCTCAGTACCAAGAAGAACTAGCTTACATGGTTAACTTGGCACAAAATCATACTCTTAGTTATAAGAATAAATTGATCTATTTCTAAACAATACAAGATCATATATAATTGGCTTTTTAGAATACTTGATATATTTCAGTCGATCATTTGGTGGCAAATTATAATATAAAAGGTTATGAGTGGCCAAATCAGGCTTGATTATTAATGGTTCCAATGAAATATCTAATCAAAAGAGGAGCACAACTCACATCAACAACAACTGCATTATGCAAGTTGCATATAATTACGTCTGAATGTGCACTTTGAAGCTTTTAGATAAAAAAACAAAATATGTCAAAGTATGATTAACTTAGACACGAACTACCACACCAATCTCACAGAAATCATTCTTTATACTTTACAACCCTTGAAAATCCTTATATTACGTTACTCCTTTACTGGTAATTCAACCGTACAAAACATTAAGACTTTATAAACAAAGATGCTAAAGAAGGGCAACTATATTAAATTATCCAATCCATCAAAAAATCAATTAAAGCATGTCCAATTTGCGTTCATGATCAAGTACAAGCCAATGAGCCACACCAACTCAAGAGTTTAGGACGTAGCATCGTGAATTGGCGATAAAGGTTAGATGTGCTGTTTCTGTAATAATTTCATGCTTCCTGGTAATATAAAATTTCATTGATATCGTGCTCAAGTTGTAGAGATAGATATTATTATTATATGCCATGTATCTGTTCGTAATTTTTAGTTTCTCTCTGGACTACTATGTAGTTTACCCTTGAGGTCTCTCCCTATATAAGAGAGCCTAGGGTTCCTTTGAATAAAATATTACAGACTTTTCCCAACATGGTATCAAAGCCCAAGCCCTAGGGCTCCCCTCTACACCCGCCGCCCACCCCCACCTCTTCGTTTCTTTCCGCCGCCAGCCCTGCCGCTGGCCCCCAGCGCCGCCGACTCTAGTTTCAACCGGCCCCCAACCTAGCCGGCACCCAGCCCCACCGGCTTCTATTCCGCCGACCTCCAGCCCTGGCGTGTTCTAGCCCGTCGCCCTTTTTTGCTCTAGCGGACTCGTTAGGCGGTTCCTCCTGAAGCTTTGAGCCTAGCCGTCTCTTCCTCAAGGTGTATGGATTTGGGTGCGTAACGTCTACATATGCACTCGAATCCTATGCAGTTTGTGTAGACATCTGTCACTTTGTCTACAAACCCTAGTTCTTCTCCAACGGTGATATGTCAGAATCGAAGGTTGATATGCCCTCCATAGGCGCATTCAAAGGTCCTGCGCCAATAGTAAAGATGGGCGGGTCGAATTATGAGCTCTGGGCGATGCAGTTCATGAGTCTCATTAGTCGAACGGTAAGAAGCACATTCTTACCGAGGATGAGCCAGCAGAGAAGACAAGGATATATGCCTCGTGGGAGGCTGATGACTCGTATGCAAAGGTCTGGTTGTCAGGTACATTGTCGATGGAGATTGCCAATGATGTCCTCCATCAGCCCACTGCCAAGGCCATGTGGGATATTCTAGCTACTACATATTCCCAGGTACGAAATGAGACCAAGATGTTACAGCTTCAGCATGATATATTCACGATGAAGCAGAATGGCAGACCTCTTCACTCCTTGTACACATCCCTGAGGGGGATGTTCGAGAAGCTATACAGTACTATTCCACTCACAGTGACTCCTGAACAACAGAAGACATTTCGGAATGCCACCATGGTGGGCGTTCTACGTTCACATATCAGTTTCTTCCAGCTCCTTTACTCCACCCCTATCGGTGATGGCGGTATCGCGTGGGAGAGGTGGTCAGTCTTCTGCCCGTGGACGTGGACCCCATGGTAGGGGTGGTCGCTTTAGTCAATCGTGCTCATATTGTCATCGCACAGGCCACTCGGAGGAGACATGCTACTCTAAGCATGGGTTCCCGGCATCGGCACGTGTAGCAGAGCACTCTCAGCCCCAATTGGCATCTACTGCAGACAATCGTTTCGAGGAACTTGTGGCACGTCTACGTGATATTATGCCACAATCATCTGGTGATTCTTCTGGTGGACCTTCAGATGTTGCTGCTACAGTCTCTGCCTGTTCCTCTGCTGCTGCGAGTACCTCAGGTAGAGCTACTGCATTTACATCTTCTCATGATATATCTGATTGGATTATAGATTCTGGTACCACACATCATCTCTGCCACGATCGCGATAGATTTGAGTCCTACAGGGACATTTCTCCAGGCCGCTCAGTGCAGATCGCAGATGGTACTCATTCCCCCCTTGTTGGACAGGGGGAGGTCTTCCTATCTTCTACTATGCATCTACAGAATGTCCTACATGCTCTTGAGTTCTCGATGAATCTATTGTCTATTAGTCAGATTACGAAGGATTTGCACTATCGTGCTATATTTGACCCGTCTTCTCTTATTTTTCAGGACATACTAACGGGCAGGGTGATTGGTTGTGGCTCTGAGCAGAATCGTCTATATCGGCTGGTCCGGAATTCTTATGCTGGTGTCTCCTCTCATTCTGCCGGACCAGTTTCTCCGTACATCTGGCATCTCTGTTTTGGTCATCTCCCGCTCCAGAAAATGCGACATCTTCTGCCTCAGATCTCTCCCAGTTCTTCCTTTTGCTGTGAAGTGTTTCAGTTGGGAAAGCATCATCGGTCGAGCTTTCCTAGTCATCAGAGTCGGAGCAGTAGCTCCCCGTTCGAGTTGTTTCATATAGATATATGAGGTCCAAGTCGTGTACCCGATCATCAGGGATACAGATTTTATCTTGTGGTAGTGGATGATTTTTCTCGTGTTTCTTGGGTCTTTCTTCTGAAGAATAAATCTGAAGCAGGCGATGTGATTAAGAATTTGATTACTGAAGTGCAAAATATGTTTTCTTCTACTGTCAAATATGTTCGTACAGATAATGCTCTCGAATTCTGCATACGGTCCCTCTCTCAGTTTCTTTCATCAAAGGGCATTATTCACCAAACCACTTGTGCTTACACATCTCAGCGGAATGGCGTGGCAGAAAGAAAGCATCGCCACCTTCTTGACATTACTCGAACCCTACTGATTCAGAGTTGTGCTCCTATTTCTTTCTGGGGGGATGCGGTTCTTACTTCTTGCTACCTGGCCAATCGTATGCCATCTTCTGTTCTTGGTGAGAAAATTCCTCTCTCTATCATTTTTCCTGACAAGGAATTATTCTCACTTACTCCTCGTGTCTTTGGTACTGTGGCATTTGTTCATCTTCTGACTCCTGGACTTGACAAACTCTCTCCTAGAGCTGTCAAGTGTGTCTTTGTCGGTTACTTTAGGACTTAGAAGGGCTATCGATGTTATGATCCCATAAACAAGAAATACTTTGTCAGTGCTGATGTCACGTTCTTTGAGTCTGTTATGTATTTTCCCCCGCAGGTGACAGACTGGAACCATCCACTACCAACGATGATGTCTATGTCCCTCCACCTCCTACTTGAAGTTCACCTGAGTCCATTCCTGTTCCTGTTTCTATGTCATCGTCACCGCCACCTCCAACTCCACCACCTCTACGACCTCCTATTCCTCCTCTACTAAAATTCTAGGGATTTTATCACTTGTGCCCCTCCGAGATATCACAATTTCAGTTATGCCCCTATCTTTTTGGTAATATCAGTTGTGCCCCTCACTTCTTTCTCCGTCATCAGTTGTACCCTTCCGTCAGATTGACCGTCAAAAAATTAAAATAACCATAGTTTACTCAAACCATGGTGTGGTTAAGAGGGGTATTATGGTCAAAATAAAATCAAATGAGGAGGAGGGTTGGGGAGGAGGTGCGAGGCTGCGGAGGAGGTGTGGGCTGACGGCAGGGGTCGGGGGAGGTGCGTGGCTGCGGGAGGAGACGTTATCGATGGGTTGGCGCTGGTTGCGCGGTCGGTGGAGAGCTGGCGTCGGCGGAACGCTGTGAATGATGTCCAGGAAAACCACCGTGTCGTACCTCTCCTGCAGAGACTCCAGATCCGATACCTCGAATTTCAAGACGGGAGCGCATTCTAGGAGCCGATCGTGGGCGTTCCTGCGGGCCTCGTCCACCATTGCGGCGGAGATGTCGCTGGCAAAGACCAGGGCGCCCTCGGAGGCGAGGGGGATGGAGAGACTGCATGTGCCGCAACCGGCATCGCAGATGGTGACGCCCACTAGGGGGCCGCCGTCGTGGAGCCGGTGCCGAGGAGGGTGAGTGCCGCGGAGGGGGAGTCATCCGAGGGGAGGGCGTCGGAGATGAAGATGGGGGAGGGCGAGGGTGCGGGTGGTGGGTCTGGTGGAGCCACGGAGGGTGTGGAGGGGAGAGGTGGAGGGAGGAGGGCTGTGAAGGACACCATTGGTGTCGGGGATCGAGGTGTGGTGGAGCTCAAGTTCCTGGGTGTAGTGTGGCCCAGAGGGGGGCAGGGGGCAGCGCCGGGGAGGGGAGGGGGTGGAGGGCTGGGAGGAGGTGCGGGGGGGGGAGGAGGTGCGGCGTCGGGGAGGGGAGGGGGTGCGGGGCTGGACGGCGCGGGGCAGGCGCGGAGGCGGCGGGTTGGGAGGAGGTGCGGGAAACTCGAGGCGGAGCTGGGCGGCGTGGGGCAGGGGCGGGGGCGGAGAGAGAGGAGTAGGAGGTTGGAGGAGGAAGAGGATGGGGGAAGAGGAGGAAGAAGAAGATGAGGAGGAAAATGGTGTCAAAATGACCACTGAACCATTTTTTAAAGATAATTCCGCTTATGTCCTCAAAGTTAACGTCCGTTTGCACTGTAGATGGACGACAACTAACCTAAGGGGTACAACTGATAAAACGACAAGAAGTGAGGGGCACAACTGATATTACCAAAAAGATAAGGGCATAACTGATATTGCTATATCTCGGAGGGGCACAAGTGATAAAATCCCAAAATTCTATACGCGTCGGTCAGGTCCTGCTCAGGCCACACGTCCGACATCCATCACGCCTCAGGTATGCTCAGATGGCGTTACTACTGACGGGTCAGACGTGGTACACATGCAGGATTCTTCATTGCAGGAGGAGCTTACATCCAGTACATCGGAAGATGATCTTGATCTTCCTATTGCTATCAGGAAGTAGAAGCGGGCGTATACAACTTATCCCTTTGCTTCACATGTGTCTTTTCATCACCTCACAGGCGACTTTCGGAGGTTTGCTGCAGCTCTATCTTCTGTTGACATACCACGAACCTATTAGGAAGCTATGAAAATTGACTGCTTGAGAAAGGTTATGGAAGATGAGATGCGTGCCTTAGAGTCTCGAGGCACATGGTCCTTGGTTATTGCTCCTCCTGATGCATCTATTGTGAGTTGTAAATGGGTATTCACCATTAAATACCACGCTGATGGCAGTCTTGATCGGGACAAAGCACGGCTGGTTGTGCGAGGCTTTACACAAACCTATGGCGTGGATTATATGGATACATTTTCTCCGGTGGCTCGACATTCTACTCTTCGCATTCTCTTATCAGTTGCAGTGGTACGTGACTGGAGTATATCTCAACTGGATGTCAAGAATGCCTTCTTGTATGAAGATCTGCAGGAGGAAGTCTACATGCAGCAGCCACCAAGGTTTACTGCTGAGGGGGAGAAGCATATGGTGTTTAGACTCCACAAGGTAATTTATGGACTCAAACAGAGTCCAAGAGCGTGGTTCCAGAAGCTTTCTAATATGATAGAATGACAGGGATTCAAGAGGTCGAATGCAGACCACTCATTGTTTGTTCAGAAGTCATCGGTAGGTACGGTTGTTATCATGGTCTACGTTGATGACATTCTGGTTACAGGAGATGATATTCAGGGCATAGAAAGGACGAAGGCATTCCTAGGCCATCAGTTCGTCACGAAGGATCTTGGAACCCTAAGATACTTTCTGGGGTTGGAATTTGTCAGGAATGCACAGGGTCTGGTAATGACCCAAAGAAAGTACATTACAGATTTCTTGACTGAAACAGGCATGACTGAATGCAAACCATCAAGTATTCCCATGGATCCAAGCATGAAGCTGTATGATGATGACACAGCTGAAGTGGACAAGAGGAGATATAGAGAAATGGTGGGTAAGCTCCTTTATATTACCATAACTCGTCCTGATATTGACTTTGCAGTAAACAGGGTGAGTCAATTTATGGAGCAGCCAAGACAAGTTCATATGGATGCCATATACATGATACTGAGGTATCTGAAGTCTTCTCCAGGTTCAGGGTTGCTGTTTCGAAAGGGCACAGATTTATCTATCTCAGCATACGCAGATGCCGATTATGCAGGATGCCCTAAGGATCGAAAATCAACCTCAGGATTTGCAGTTTTCGTCGGGAGCTCTCTGGTTTCTCGGAAAAGAAAGAAACAAACTGTTGTGGCAAGGTCCATTGCTGAATCCGAATATAGGGCCATGGCGCAAGCAAGCACAAAGATGATGTGGGTTCGATCTGTACTAGAGGATCTACATGTAGCAGTATCTCTACCCATGCAGCTTCAGTGTGACAATCAGGTAGCCTGTTTATTGCCAACAATCCATCTTTTCATGAAAGAACAAAGCATATTGAAGTCGACTGCCACTACACTAGAGACTTGATTCAGAGAGGATTGATATCTACAGCTCACGTGAGCTCAGAAGATCAGACTGCTGATGTATTCACCAAGCCGTTGCTCAGAGGACCTTTTCAGAAATGTTCTTCCAAGCTGAGCATGATAGACATCTATGCTCCACCTTGAGGGGGAGTGTAGAGATAGATATTATTATTATATGCTATGTACCTGTTCGTAATTTTTAGTTTCTCTCTGGACTACTATGTAGTTTACCCTTGAGGTCTCTCCCTATATAAGAGAGCCTAGGTTTCCTTTGAATAAAATAATACAGACTTTTCCCAACACAAGTTATATGGTACTGCTTATTGACATTATTGGCCATCTTGTATTTCTTTACGCTTTCTGTACATAGAAGTTAAACTTCATTTGGTTATCATTTTTCTTAAAAAAGGTTTGCATGTCCATTTCTTTTCTCATTACTTTTAACTGATATTTTCCAGGCGTCAAGTCCATCTTCAAGAAGACTAAATGTACAGACTAGGGAAGTGGGCAGGTACTTAACTAATTGATTTTTTATATCATATTTTCGTAAGTGTATTTATTTTGTTGGTACTGTGCAGGAATGAGGCTAATAAAGGCCAATCATTGAATCCCCTTCCCCTGCCACCAACACAAAAGACTGATCAATCAAGTGCTCTGGTCAAATCAGGTCCTGAGAAGAAAACAACTCCTGCTGGAGAATATTTAACATCTGCATTGACAGATTTTGATCCTGAGCAATTTGAAAGCTTTGTCACTGTTGCTGATGGAGCAAACAAGCTTTTGATGCTTGTATGTTTTTAACTCCTACAATACTGTTGTTTACATTTATTTAATTGACAATGTGGATGCCATTTTGTAATGCGAAGACTACATCCTTCTGGATCTATTACGGCAAATTAATCCTGGAAGCAACATCGAATGAAGGAAATCATATCATGCTTGCCATATTGTAGCCCACACATACTTCTTGAAGTCCATGGAATTTGTTGACATGGTCAATGCTCCGAAAAAGAGAGTTTTGTTGTCATAATCCCTTGGGGTAATGGACATGCCATTGGCCTGTGGATGAAGGTAGGGAAGGAATCACATGTCCATTGTTGATTAATGTACTTCATAAGAAATATGCATGCTAGAAATTGTACATCATTCTGTTTCCTAGGATTTCATTTAAACATAGATCATTGTTTATTCCAGAGTCTTTTTATGTATAGAAGTTTGTATAACAAGTGCTTAATAGAAAGCGAACGTATATAGAAATAAAAATACATAATTTTATGATTTTTTCACATATTTTATGCATTAGTACGGCTCTGGGGAACATTTTTCATGGAAAAAAAATCAGGTCAGCGTAATGACAAGACCATGCAACATATGTGGCTCTAGCAATGTAAGAAGATATGATCTAAGGGTGCCTTTGGACAAGGATTTATTTGAGATATTTTTTATCTTTCATATTGCTTATGTATTTTCTATTTTCTTCGTCTTCTTCTTATAATTTTCCCAACATGTTTCTCTCCTATATAGGAGAACCTTAGGGCCTCTCAGTAATGCAATTCATTCATTTCATTACCACATGGTCTCATAGCGACGGTTCTAGATCGGAGTTCGTACCCACCAAAACCTTAACCCTACCTGCAGCCCTCCGCTATCGCTCCGCCGCCGCCACCGCGACAACCCCCATGCTACTATAGTGGCATCAAAGCACCACTGCACAGTGCAACAACCACCTTGCACCGCCGCAACAGATGTTTCACGCCGTCGTAGCGGCTGGCTGTTTCAACGTGTAGCATTCCTATACGCTGACCAGCAACCTGATTTGATCCAACAACAACCTGATTTTGACCAGAAAACGTGTTTTCAAACTTATAAATCACGTTTTCCGACCTTGACACACATCAAGTATGGATGAGGCTGGATGTATGAGTCTACACGTAGAACCAATGCTATATATGATTGTGTAGACTCGCTCAGTTCGATCTATTTCCCAGTCGGGTACTGTTTCGACCATTCTTCCATCATGTCAAAGAACAAGGGTGATATTTTTCCCTCGTCTGATGCTTCAAGGATCCGTCCCCCATCGTGAAGATGGATGGGACCAACTATGAGTTGTGGTCCATGCAGTTTCTTACCCTTATACAATGCAACAATAAGGGGCACATTCTGACGAAGCTAGAGCTGACAGATAAGTCTGGGAACAATGCTTCGTGGAAGCAAGACGGCACGTATGCGCGCATTTGGCTCCTAGGACCCTTACCACAGAGATAGCCAATGATATAGTGAATCAACCCACTGCCATTGCGATGTGGGATATTTTGGTATCTACTTATGCCCAAGGAAAGAAAAAAGACAATATTCTTCAGCTTCAGCTTGATATTTACATGACTAAGCAACATGACCGTTTATTGCACACATTCTACTCCTTGCTTTGTGTCATGTTCGAGAAGCTTCACGGTTTCATGCTTATTACGTCATCTAATGAGCAACATATGGCATACATGTACTCCATGATGGTTGGAGTCTTTTTGGTTACGCTCGACCTAGAGTATGATGCATCACGAGCACAACTTCTTACTAGAGCGATCATACCTCCCATGTTGGAGGCCTACAGTTGTCTCAGTAGGCTTCTTATTCCTCATACTGCGACTCCACAACCATCTTCAGTGATGGTCGCTTCTCGCAGCAGAGGGTGGTCTGCTCTGTTCAGAGGGTGTAGTCCCCGTGGCAGAGGCAGTGGAAATAAACGTGGTCCTTGCACCTACTGTTGTCATCCAAGACACTCAGAGGACACATGCTATCTGAAGCATGGATACCTCGCATTTGCTCGTGTGGCAGATTGAAGTATGGATACCCCACATATGCTAGTGTCCTAGAACAGATCGAGCCTTCAGAGACTCCAGCTTCCCAGACAGATCCATGTCTGGATGGCATTGTCTCTCGTATACGAGAGATCATGACTCTAGTGACCGGCACCAGCACTACATGATCCGCAGATACTGCAGCCGCAACCAGAGCCTTTTCAAGCTCTCCAGGTATCAATTACGCTTTTACTGGTAATAACGGTGCATATATGATAGAGTGGATCATGGACTCTGACGCATCCCACCATCTGTGTGGAAACAAAGCCCAGTTCATGTCCTACAAGACTATACCTCATGGAAGATGGGTTCTTATTGTTAATAGGGTCCACTTACCATAACATGATAGGGGGAGGTGTATTTGACGCCATCCATGCGCCTTCAAATATTTACTGATAATACCTTAGAGTTTTGCACCTTGAAACTTTGTGAATTTGTCAGGTTGGCATTGTACACCGAACCTCGTGTGCCCATACAACTCAGCGGAACGGTGTTGTCGAGTGCAAACATAATCACTTACTCGATGTGACTAGAACTCTGTTGATTCAGAGTCGCGCTCCTCATGCTTACTGGGGTGATGCGGTTCTCACTGCATGCCCTCTTCTGTGTTGGAAGAGAAGGTCCCATTCTCGATTGCATTTTCCGAGAAGGATTTGTTCTCCCTTACACCTCATGTGTTTGGATCAGTTGCTTTTGTTCATGAGTTCTCACCAGGTCGTGACATGCTCTCCTCCATTGGTGTCAAGTGTGTTTTTGTTGGCTACTCTCGTACTCAAAAAGGTTATCGTTGCTTTGATCCGCTCGACAGAAATATTTTGTTAGTGCTGACGTTAGTTTCTTTGAGTCTGCCAAGTATTTTTCTCATGCAGGTGATGGACTAGCCCTATCAAACTCTGATGAGGAGATCTACATGCCTCCATCACCTACTCCTACTCTACCACCACTTTCACTACCTTCACCATCACCAGCATCACCATCTCATGTACTTACGCATGGTCCCCCACCTGCTCTTGGACCACCACCTACCCTGACTGAGTTTTTGCCATATGTGTATAGTCTCAGGTCTCGCTCTGTTCCCCTTGCTCACTAGTCTTCCCCATCATCCAGCACGCCTCAGGTATGTCATGAATACATTGTTTCGACTGATGGTACTAATTAGTTGTCTATGCAGCAGGATTCCCTACAGGATGAGCAGGTGCCCTCTCAAGAGGGAAACTTACAGGTTAATAACATGGAAGATGACTTAATATGTCGATTGCTATGCGGAAGTAGAGACGTACATGTGCTACGTATCCTCTTGTCGCCCATGTTTCCTTGAGCAAACCTTTAGACGATTTCAAGAGGTTTTCCCTAGCACTATCAACCATGGAGATACCACTGGGATATCATGAGGCTATTCAGGACAGTCAATGGCATCTAGCCATGGAGGAGGAGATGGTCGTGCTTCAGTCGCGTGATACTTGGAGTTTTATTTCAGCTTCAGTTGGGGCATCCATGGTTTGGGGCTAGATAGTTTATTGTGAAGATCTATACAGATGGCAATGTTGATCGCTATAAGGTGAGGCTTGTGGCATGCGGGTTCGCCCAAACATATAGGATGGACTATCATGATACTTTCTCTCCGGTTGCTAGACATTCTATTTTGCATATTCTCCTATCTATTGCTGTGACACGAGATGGGCCTCTTTTCCAGCTTGATGTATAGATTGCCTTCCTATATGGTGATTTACATGAGGAGGTCTACATGCAGCAACCACTTGTGTTTGCTACTGAGAGGGAGTGTCAGAAGGTTTGCATGCTACACAATGCTATTTATGGCATTAAGCAGAGTCCAAGAGCATGATTCCAGAAGCTCACAGACTTGATAGAGCAACTGGGGTTTGTGCGATCGACTACCGATCACTCGTTGTTTCATTGTTTGTATACATGACTCAGAGAGGTACAATCATCATTCATGTCTAAGTTGATGATATTATTGTTAGATGGGATGACAATTAGGGTATTCAGGTTGCCACGGATTTTCTAGACCAACAGTTTGTTACCAAGGACCTTAAGTAGTTTATGCGACTTTCTTCGAATTGAGTTTGTCTGGAACCAACGAGGTCTTCTGATGACTCAGAGGAAGTACGTTACAAGTCTCCTTTCTGAGACAGGTATGCCAGATTGCAGACCTGTCACGACTCTTATGGACCTGAACATGAAGCTCTATGATGATGACACTGAGGAAGTCGACAAGAGGAGATATATGGAGCTAGTTGGCAAGCTCCTGTATGTGACCATTACCAAGCCAGTATATCATTTATCATGAGCAAAGTGAGTCAGTTTATAGAGCAGCTCATACATGCACATATGGATGCAGTTTATATCATCTGAGGTATCTAAAGTTGTCACCTGTTATGAGATTTTTTTTCAGCATTTGTACATAGCTTTCAGTTACAACATGTGTATATTCAGTTTATATTGTGTGTCCCAAGGATAATAAGTCTACTTCAGGCTTCACAGTGTTTATAGAAAATTCTTTGGTGTCATTGAAGTGCAAGAAGCAAACCGTGGTTGCCAGATTTAGTGCTGAGTTAGAATACATGACCATGGCACATGCTAGCACAGAGATGATGTGGGTCCTATCTATTCTCACTGACTTGACTATCGAGGGGCATCTTCCCATCACCTTCAGTGCGACAACCATCTTTCTCTTTTCATTGGAAACAACCCTGCCTTCCATGAGAGTACCAAGCACATAGAGGTGGACTATCACTACACTCATGACATGATACAGAAGGGTCTTATCGCCACTACTCACATCAGCTCTGGAGATCAGACAATAGATGTACTTAATATGGCTATAGCCAAAGGACCTTGCTAGAGGTGTTCCAAGTTGAGCTTGATCGATATTTATGCTTCAGCTTTAGTGGGAGTGTTGAGATATTTGTTATCTTTTTTGTTTCTTATGTATTTTGTATATTCTTTGCTTTCTTCTTGTAATTTACCCAACATGTTTCTCTCATATATAAGAGATACCTAGGGCCTCTCAATAATGCTATTAATTCTTTTTATTTACATAGCATCAATAACCATGAATAATTATGTAAATGGGTTGGAAGATATCATGCCATGTAGTAAGTACTCTGCATAAGAGGTACATAGGAAGGTTGCTAGATCGGTGTTCCATACTCTCGTTCGTCTCTAGACACCTTCTAACCTCGTGATGCACTACCCTCGAGATATAACTGATAGGCTCTACAAACCTTGCAAGGGCCTCGACCCCCTCTTCTGATGATGGCTAGGTGTTTCGCCCACCATTGGGCAACACACTATCGTGTCTGTTGGCTCACTAGGATGCTACTGAAGGTTGTTGTTGTCCTGTTAGCATATTGCCAGGGTCCCTATAATTGTTACATAGGGACAACCACCAGCTTGCTAGGGCATACCCCTCATAGCCTATGTATAGTGTTGTGCCTACTTTTTGCTTACAACCCATGTTGTTGCATTTCCCCATTATTGTTACACCTGGATTCATGATTGTTAAAATATTAGTTATCTTTTATTTCTTTTATGTACTCTATTCTTTTCGTCTTCTTTATGTAGTTTGCCTAACACGTTTCTCCTATATATAAGAGAACCCTAAGGCCTTATGAATAAATAATTCATTATTTTCTCCCAATATGGTATTAGAGCGGCGATTCTATACTAGGGTTCAGGTACCCTGCTATTCCCTACACCCTACCCATCGCCCTCTTTGTACGGCTTGCCACTGCCGCACCTCCTCATGGCAGGCATGCTTGCCACCGTTTCTCCATCGAAGGCAACTAATAAGAACGCAAGCCGACGGATATGGATATAGATATAGGTATTATCGTATCTTTATACATTTTTGAATACGAATACATATACAAATATTGGCTAATATCATAAATATTAAAAACGGATATGGATGCAAAACTTATACTGATCGCATACATGTAATGTTAGAAATACTCTATAGAATGGACTTAAATGTATACGAATTGGATGGAAAACACATGATATAAATTTACTAAAATGTGTTTATATCATAAAAATTACACAAATATGGTAAAAAAGGTATAGAATTATGTTATATATGGTTAAAAATAAATATATTACTATATTTATATACGAAAACGGATATACAGATACAAATGTTTGTGGATATCAGAAGATATCCATATTCGTATCCCTTTTAAAATGGATACGAATACATATGTCAAAATCTGTATAAAACGGATACGATGGCGAATTGGATACGGATATATCTGTAACTATTTGCATCCTTAGCAACCAGGATCACCGCAAGGCCTATAATGGGCCTCTACGCTTCTGCGCACAGCGTAGCAACGTGGCTCCATCACTTCCACATCATTGTTGCGCGCTGCAACACATCCCATCATGATTCTGTGCACCTCCACGGGTCTCTGGGCATCGTCGCTACCCTTCTCAGCACCACCAATGACCCCGTCGTTGTTTTCTCTCCTCTCTATCGCCAAACCACATTCTGAAGCGTTCTTGTTGGAAGAAATGAGCAACTTGTTATTCAAGGGAACCTTAGCCTCTCTTATATAGAGAGAGGCCTCATGGGTAAATTACATAGTAGTCCAGAGAGCAATAAGAAATTATGAAAAGGTACATAAACATAATAATAATACTCTTTACACTCCCCCTCAAGGTGGAGCATAGATGTCGATCATGCTCAGCTTGGAAGAACATTTCTGGAAGGGTCCTCTAAGCAACGGCTTGGTGAGTATGTCAGCAGCAGTGTTGTCAAAAGCCCTCCAGGCGCTCGCCTAGGCTCCCGGGCGAGGCGAGGCGAGGCGAGGCCCTAGCGCCTTGCCTCCCTCCAGGCGAGGCGTTTTGCCTTACGCACCGCTCAGGCGAGCGCCTGGATTGAGGCTCTAAGCGCTCGCCTTGAGTGCCTAAGGCAAAAGTAAGCCTTTTTACCAACTTTGTGTGATTGTTATCCATGTTTAGATTTTTATATTAGATGTATATTAGTTCTAATTATCATTAACATACATACTTATACATATGCACACACATGTATATTTAATTTGCACACACTTCTATTTCATATAAGTATACATGTATATTCATGTTTTAATTCTGAGTATTAGATATACTTTTGACTAAAAAGTATATATTCTTCTCTACATATATGAGCTTGAAGTATTATAAATTTATATATACATATAAATAGACAAAGCACACATGTATACATAGACATGCACGCACACTTATACATAAGCACATACACATGTATGCAAATATATACGCATGCAAATACACATACATACAAATACACACAAACAAAAATAATTAATACATATACATACATATGCAAGTACATGTATACATTATACATACAAATATTAATAAATAATGGATTGATCGTAAAATATAATTTGGTGATAGCATACGCATACACATACACATACACATACACATACATATACATATAGACATGTACATGCACACATTTATATACATGCTTGTAAACACATCCACAAATATATTGGATTGGTTTTAGATTGAAATATAAGCTATACATACATATATTTACAATTACACGTACATACACGTGTGTATGCGCATATATTATATAGACTCGTGCATAACTTATGTATTTTTATATATGACGCCTTGCTTTTCTCAGGCGAGCGCCTAGGGGAGCGCCTAGCGCCTCGGGCGTTTTACATCCCCTAGCGCCTCGCGCTTTTAACAACACTGGTCAGCAGTCTGATCTCCTGATCTCACATGAGATGTAGATATCAAGCCTCTCTGAATCAAGTCTCTAGTGTAGTGGCAGTCAACTTCTATATGCTTTGTTCTCTCATGGTAGCAATAAACAATGCTGCCTGATTGTCACACTAAAGCTGCATAGGTAAGGGTACGGCTATATGTAGATCCTCTAGTACAGATCGGACCCACATCATCTCCGTGCTTGCTTGCGCCATGGCCCTGTATTCGGATTCTGCACTTGACCTTGCCACAACGGTTTGCTTCTTGCTTTTCCAAGAGACCAAAGAGCTCCCAACAAAAACGGCATATCCTGAGGTTGACTTTCTATCCTTAGGGCATCCTGCATAATCGGCATCTGCTCATGCTGAAATAGATAGATCTGTGCCCTTTTGGAATAGCAACCCTGAACCTGGAGAGGACTTTAGATACCTCAGTATCATATATATGGCATCCATATGAACTTGTCTTGGTTGCTCCACAAATTTACTCACCCGGCTTACTGCAAAGTCAATATCAGGTCGAGTTATTGTAATATAAAGGACCTTACCCACCATTTCTCTATATCTCCTCTTGTCTACTTCAACAGTATCATCATCATATAGTTTCATGCTTGGATCCATGGGAATACTCGATGGTTTGCATTCAGCCATCCCTATTTCAATCAAGAAATCTGAAATGTACTTCCTTTGGGTCATCACTAGACCCAGTGCATTTCTGGCAAATTCCAACCCCAGAAAGTATCTTAGGGTTCCAAGATCCTTCGTGACGAACTGATGACCTAGGAATGCTTTTGCCCTCTCTATCCCCTGAACATCATCTCATGTAACAAGAATATCATCAACATAGACCATGATGACAACTGTACCCATAGAAGACTTCTGAATAAACAATGAGTGGTCTGCATTCGATCTCTTGAACCCCTGTCGTTCAATCAGATGAGAAAGTTTCTGAAACCAGGCCCTTGGGCTCTTTTTAAGGCCATAAATTGCCCTGTGAAGTCTACATACCATATGCTTCTCCCCCTCAGCAGTAAACCCTGGTGGTTGCTGCATGTAGACTTCCTCCTGCAGATCGCCATACAAGAATGCATTCTTGACATCAAGCTGGGATATAGTCCAGTCACGTACCACTGCAACTGAAAGAAGTATCCGAAGGGTAGAATGACGAGCTACCAGAGAAAATGTATCCATATAATCCATACCATAGGTTTGTATGAAACCTCGAGCCACCAATCGAGCCTTGTATCGATCTAGACTGCCATCTGCATGGTATTTAACTGTAAATACCCATTTACAGCTAACGATAGATGCATCAAGAGGAGTAACCAAGCTCCATGTGCCACGAGCCTGTAATGCCCGCATCTCTTCTTCCATAGCCATGCGCCAGACATCAATCTGCATAGCGTCCTGATAGGTCCGTGGTATCTCTACGGACGACAAAGCTGTAGCAAATCACTGAAAATCGCCTGTGAGACGATGAAAAGATACCTGAGAAGCAAAGGGATAAGATGCACACGTCCTCTTTTGCTTCCGGATAGCAATAGGAATATCCAGGTCATCGTCCTGTGTACTGGATGGTGTAGTCTCCTCCTGCAATGAAGAATCCTGCACATGTACCATATCTGACCCATCAGTAGTAATGTCATCAGTACATACCTGAGGCGTGGTGGATGCTGGACGTGTAGCCTGAGCAGGACCTGACCGACGCGTGTTAAATTTTGGTAAAGGTGAAATAGGAGGTTGTGGAGGTGGTGGTGGCTGAGGTGATGGTGGTGAAGTGGGCGTAGTAACAGGTGCAGGAGTAGACTCAGGTGAACCCCACCTAGGAGGTGGATGGACATAGACATCATCATTGGTAGTGGATGGTACCAGCCTGTCACGAGCAGGAGAGAAGTACATAACAGACTCATAGAACGTGACGTCAGCACTGACAAAGTATTTCTTGTTTATGGGATCATAACAGCGATAACCCTTCCGAGTCCGAGAATAACCCACAAAGACACACTTGACTGCTCTAGGAGAGAGTTTGTCAAGTCCTGGAGTGAAAAGATGAACACATGCAACAGTACCGAAGACACGAGGAGTAAGTGAGAATAATTCCTTATCAGGAAAGAGGATAGACATAGGAATTTTCTCACCTAGGACAGATGAAGGCATACGATTGACCATGTAACAAGTTGTAAGAACAACATCCCCCCAGAAAGGGATAGGAGCACAACTCTGATAAGAAGCGTTCGAGTAATGTCAAGAAGGTGACGATGCTTTCTTTCTGCCACTCTATTCTGCTGAGATGTGTAGGCACAAGTAGTTTGGTGAATAATACCGTTTGACGAGAGAAACTGAGAGAGAGATCGTGTGCAGAATTCAAGAGCATTATCTTTACGAACATATTTGACAGTAGAGGAAAAACATTCTGCACTTCATTAATCAAATTTTTAATCACATCTCCTGCTTCAGATTTATTCTTTAAAAGAAAGATCCAAGATATACGAGAGAAATCATCCACGACAACTAGGTAAAATCTGTGTCCCTGATGATCGGGAACACGACTAGGACCCCAAATATCAATATGAAACAACTCGAACGGGGAGCAACTGCTCCGACTCTGACGACCAGGGAAGCTGGACCTATGATGCTTTCCCAACTGACACGCTTCACAGCGAAAGGAAGAACTGGGAGAGATCTGAGGCAGAAGGTGTCGCATTTTCTGGAGCGGGAGATGACCAAAGCAAAGATGCCAGATGTACGGAGATACTGGTCCAGCTAAATAAGAAGAGGCGACATCATAAGAATTCCGGACCAGCCGATACAGACCATTCTGTTCAGAGCCACAGCCGATCATCCTGCCCCTTAATATGTCCTGAAAAATAAGTGAAGTGGGGTCAAATATGGCACGACAGTGCAAATCCTTTGTAATCTGACTAATAGACAACAGATTCATGGAGAACTTGGGAGCATGCAGAACATTCTGTAAATGCATGGAAGAAGATAGAACGACCTCCCCCTGTCCAATAAGGGGGGAATGTGTACCATCTGCGATTTGTACTGAACGGCCATGGGGAATGTCCCTGTAGGACTCAAGTCTCTCTCGATCTCGGCAGATGTGATGTGTGGCACCAGAATCTATAATCCAATCAGATATATCATGAGAGGACGTAAATGCAGTAGCACTACCTGAGGTACTAGCGATAGCAGAGGAACTGGCAGAGGCAGCAACATCAGAAGGCCCATCAGAAGAATCTGCAGAGGATGGTGGCATAATATCACGTAGACATGCCACAAGCTCCTCAAAACGGTTGTCTGCAGTGGATGTTGACTGGGGAAGAACATGCTCAGCTACACGCGCCAATGCTGGGAACCCATGCTTAGAGTAGCATGTATCCTCCGAGTGGCATGTGCGGTGACAGTACGAACAAGGGTGACGAAAACGACCACCCCTACCACCTCCACGTCCACGTCCACGACCAGAGGACTGACCATCTCTCCCACGCGATACTGCCATCGCCGATGGGGGTGGAGTAGATGAGCTAGAAGACATTGAGATGCGACTGATCCTGCGGTAAACATCCTCCATTGGAGGAATAACTGCATCGGCCAAAATCTGAGAACAGGCAGCCTCGTACTCAAGGTCTAGGGCTGCGAGTAGAACGCCCACCATGTGGCATTCCGAAACATCTTCTGTTGCTCAGGGGTTGCTGTAAGTGGAATGGTACTGTATAGCTTCTCAAACATCCCTCTCAGGGACGTATACAAGGTATGAAGTGGTATGCTGTTCTGCTTCATCGTGAATATATCATGCTGAAGCTGTAACATCTTGGTCTCATTCCGCACTTGTGAATACGTTGTAGCCAGAATATCCCACATTGCCTTAGCAGTGGGCTGATGGATGACATCACTGGTAATCTCCGTCGACAGTGTGCTTGACAGCCAAACCTTTGCATACGAATCATCAGCCTCCCACGAGGCATATATCCATGTCTTCTCTGCGGGCTCGTCCTCGGTAAGAATGTGCTTCTTACCGTTCGTCTTCATGAGACTCATGAACTGTATCGCTCAGAGCTCATAGTTCGACCCGTTCATTTTGACTATTGGCGCGGGACCTTTAAACGCGCCTGTGGAGGACATATCAACCTTTGATTCTGATATATCGCCGCTTGAGAAGAACTAAGGTTGGTAGACAAAATGACAGATGTCTACACAAACTGCATAGGATTCGAGTGCGTATGTAGACTTTACGCACTCAAATCCATGGATCCGGAGAAAGAGTCCTAGGCGTACACGGCTAGGGCACGGTCAGGATATCCCTTGCATCTACTATCGTCGTCTAAGGACACATTCTATCATAAGAATGGATACCCAAATTTGCTCATGTGGTATAACAGATTGAGACTCCAAACACTTTGGCTCCTCAGGCAGATCCACGCCTTGATGATACCGTCTCCCATCTGAGAGAGATAATGACTCATATTGCCGGCACCACTACATGTTCCTTAGATCTCGTAGTTGTTGCTTAAGCCTCTTCTAGCTCCTTAAGTATACCAATTGCAGCAGGGCAGGTATGACAGAGTGGATCATGGACTCTGGTGCTTCTCACCATCTATGTGGAGACAGAGTACAATTCCGTTCTCTCAGATCTATACCTCCTGGTTGTTGGGTTGTCATTACAAATGGGGTTTACTTACCCATCACAAGACTTGGGGTGCATTTGATGCCATCCATGCACCTGCAGAATGTTTTATGTGCTCTTAACTTTTAGATGAACTTGCTTTCTATTATCCAGATCATGAAGAATATGCATTATCATGCCATTTTGACCCCTCGTCTCTTGTGTTTTAGGACATACTTACGACCAGGGTGATTGGATGTGGTTGTGAGCAACTGTAGCTCTACAGACAGGTCCAACCTCCTCATACTAATACCTATACTATTTCCAGTGGACCGGCCTCACCATACTTGTGGCATCATCGTTTTGGCCACCTTCCTCTGCTGAAGTTGTATCATGCCTTCCCACAGATTTCCATGCAATTTTCCTTCTAGTAAGAGGCTTACCAACTTGGAAAGCATCATCGCTCTTCTTTTCTTGGTCATCAGAGTCGTGCAATACTCAATTATTTGAGCTTATTTACTTAGATCTTTGGGATACTGATTGTGTACATGATCACGGGGGGCACCGTTTTTATTGTTGTTGTAGATAGTTGTTGTAGACTTTCTTAGATCTTTCTGTTAAAAAACAAGTCTAAAGCTGGGTCTGTCATTAAATCATATACTAATGAAATAAAGAATATTTTCTCTAATATTGTCAAGTTTTTACGCTATGATAATGCCTTAGAGTTTTGCATATTACAACTATCCGAGTTCTTCATCTCTCTTGGCATCGTACACCAGATCTCGTGTGCCTATACATCCCAACAGAACAGTGTTGTTGAACGCGAACATCGTCATTTAATTGATGTAACCTGGACTTTCTTGATCCAGAGTCGTGCTCCTCATTCTTTTTGGGGTACTACATTCACCACTGCGTACTAGTTGGTGAACTCCTTGCCATCTTCTGTTTTAGGAGAAAAGGTTCCTTTCCCGATTGTGTTTCCCGAGAAGGCCATGTTGTCCCGTACACCACGAGTGTTTGTCTTTATTGCCCTTGTTGACAATCTTACGCCTAGACGTGCCAAGCTCTCTCCTAGAACTGTCAAATGTGTCTTTGTAGGCTACTTTCGTACCCATAAAGGCTATTATTGTTTTGATCCGCTTTGATAGAAATACCTTGTTAGTGTTGATGTCTCCTTCTTTGAGTCAGTTATGTATCTCTCCTACATGTTCACAGGTTGGTTCCATTCGACTCAGGTGAGGAGGTATACATGCCTCCTACGGTTGCACCCATCTTGTACCTACACTACCTCCACCACCACTACCACCACCTCCTCCAGTACCTACACCTGCTTCTACGACTATCCTTGTACCACCACCCAGTACCTTGGCTTAATTTTTGCCACGTATTTTTGTTCATAGGCCTTGCACAGTTACCCCTGCTCATGGGACTTCCCTCGCCAACCTGCATTTATTCTATTAGTAACACCTCTATAAATTTTCTCATCATATTCTATTAGATACAAACGCAATCATAACTTTGTCAACAAATCCCTCAATTCCAACTTCAACCGTTTACCCCAGCTTAATTGCTAAAGGGAATACTCGGGAAAGAGTCTAGGGAGGTGGATGTAAATTTTTTAATTGATTATTTTGAGATTTTCATGTAATTTGCGATTTCTCATTTTATATTTTTTTTGTTTGTTCGATCACACTAACTAGATTAATCGATCACTTATTTGATCAACCACAACTAGTTGATTCTAAGATCACTCAATCATTCATACTTCACACCAAGCTTGAGGGTGATCATCACACCTTTATGGTTAATTGATCACTCGTGTGCATTATTTGTCATTATATTTTTGAACTCTGAAAACCTACTCTAACAAACCCTTGAGCTATACATTTTAGGTCATGAACTAGATAAAATCCACTAGGCCAAGAAAAAGCCAACCAATAAGAAGGGCACGAAGGTCCATAAGAAACACATACGGTAAGATGAACCTTCTATATTTTTTTGTTTTTTAAAAGCATACTTGTTCTAATATGCTTAATGTCTTATTTAAATTTAATTACTTATTTTATTTCATTATGATAATATGGAAAATGTACAAATCGATGTAAATACTTAGGGGTTGTTGAGATATTAGTTATCTTTTATAGTGTTTATGTAATTTCCATTTTCTTTGTCTTCATGTAATTTACCCAACATGTTTCTCTTCTATATAAGAAAACCCTAGGACCTCATCAATAATGCAATTCATTCTTTCATAGAGACGATCCTAGATCGGAGTTCTCGTACCCATCAAAACCATAACCCTACTTGCAACCCCTCATCCTCGCACAGCTTCCACCATCACGGCAGCCACCGTAGAAACCCCCAGCCATCTCCTTGCCATTGTAACAACATCAGAGCACTGTCGCACAATGCAATGGCCTCCTTGCGTTGCCGCCATCACAGGGTTCTTACGCCGTTGTAGTAGCCGACTGCTCATCAATGGCATCGCCGCACCCCCAGAGAGGCACTACCACATCATCGCACAACTGTAGCGACCCCTCCTTGTTGTTGCTGCAACACATATTGCCATGTATCGCTCTTGTGCGCCGACCAACATTCTAATTTGATCATAAAACATGATTTCATACCTATAAATCGTGTTTTCTGACCCTAACATGCACCAACGATTGGTGAGGATGGTTGTATGAGTACACAAATAATCCTCCATAGGATTGTGTAGACTCGCTCAGATCGATCTATTTCCCAGTCGAGTTTCGTTTTGACCATTTTTCGATCATGTCAGAGAACAAGGGTGATACTTTTTCTTCGTTCAGTGCCTTTAAGGGCTGGACCCCCATCGTAAAGATGGATGGGACCAACTATGAGTTGCGGTCCATGCAGTTTCTTACTGTAGGGATAGTTCTTATTATTATTATCTCTTTATGTATCTTGTTGTTATTTCTTTGTCTTTTATAGACCACTGTGTAATTTACCTTTAAGATCTCTCTCTATATAAGAGAGCCTATGGTTTTCTGAATAATCATCTAAGTTTTTTCTCCCAACATGGTATCAGAGCCGCCCTAGGGCTCTCCCTACCCGCAGGGACATTCCTCACTGTCGTTCAGTCCTACAGGGACATTCCTCACGGTCGTTCAGTGCAGATCGCAGATGGTACCCATTCACCCCTTGTTGGACAGGGGGAGGTCTTCCTATCCTCCACTATGCATCTACAGAATGTTCTACATGCTCCTGAGTTCTCAATGAATCCGTTATCTATTAGTCAGATTATGAAGGATTTGCATTGTCGTGCTATATTTGACCCGTCTTCTCTCATTTTTCAGGACATACTAACGGGCAGGGTGATTGGCTGTGGCTCTGAGCAGAATGGTCTATATCGGCTGGTTCGGGATTCCTATGCTGGCGTCTCCTCTCGCTCTGCCGGACCAGTCTCTCCGTACATCTGGCATCTCCGTTTTGGTCACCTTCCGCTCCAGAAAATGTGCCATCTTCTGCCCCAGATCTCTCCTAGTTCGTCTTTTCGCTATGAAGCATGTCAATTGGGAAAGCATCATAGGTCGAGCTTTCCAAGTCTTCAGAGTCGGAGCAGTAGCTCCCCATTCGAGTTGTTACATATAGATATATGGGGTCCGAGTCGTGTACTCGATCATCAGGGGCACAGATTTTATCTTGTGGTAGTGGATGATTTCTCTCGTGTGTCATGGGTCTTTCTTTTGAAGAATAAATCTGAAGCAGGAGATGTGATCAAGAATTTAATTAATGAAGTACACAATGTTTTCTCTTCTCCAGTCAAATATGTTCGGACGGATAATGCCCTAGAATTTTGCAGACGCTCACTTTCTCAATTTCTTTCATCAAAGGGTATTATTCACCAAACCACTTGTGCATATACATCACAGCAAAATGGTGTGGCGGAAAGAAAGCATCGCCATCTCTTGGATATTACTCGAACCCTGTTGATTCAGAGTTGTGCTCCTATTTCTTTCTGGGGGGACGCTGTTCTTACTGCATGTTATCTGGTCAATCGAATGCCATCCTCTGTTCTTGGTGAGAAGATACCTATTTCTCTTATTTTTCCAGAAAAGGAATTATTCTCACTAACTCCACGTGTCTTTGGTACTGTGGCTTTTGTTCATCTTCTATCTCCCGGACTTGACAAACTCTCTCCTAGAGCAGTCAAGTGCGTCTTTGTTGGTTATTGCAGGACTCAGAAGGGTTACCGGTGTTATGATCCTACAAATAAGAAGTACTTCGTGAATGCTGATGTCACTTTCTTTGAGTCTGTCATGTATTTTTCTCCTGCAGGTGATAGACTGGTACCATCCACTACCAATGATGATGTCTATGTTCCTCCACCACCTACTTGGAGTTCACCTGAATCTTCCCCAGTTCCTACCTCCACGCCAGCACCACCACCACCACCTCCTCCTCCACCCCTTCCACGACCTCTTGTTTCACCGCTACCAAAATTCTATACGCGTCGGTCAGGTCCTGCTCAGGCTACACATTAGCCACCCATCACGCCTCAGGTATATTCAGATGGCATTACTACTGACGGGTCAGATTTGGTACATGTGCAGGATTCTTCAGTACAGGAAGACACTAGACCATCCAGTGCAGCAGATGATGATCTTGATGTTCCGATTGCTATTCGGAAGCAGAGGCGGCTATGTGCCTCTTATCCATTTGCCTCACAGGTTTCGTTTCGCCGTCTCACTGGTGACTTTCAGAGATTTGCCTCAGCCTTGTCTTCCGTGGATATACCACGGACCTACCAGAAAGCTTTGAAGAATGATTGCTGGAGATTAGCTATGGAAGAAGAGATGAGTGCCTTGCAGTCCCGTGGCACATGGTCATTGGTTCCTGCACCTCCTGAGGCATCCATTGTGAGCTGTAAGTGGATCTTCACAGTTAAATATCATGCAGATGGCACTTTGGATCGGTACAAAGCACGCTTAGTCGCCCGTGGTTTTACACAAACCTATGGCGTAGATTACATGGACACTTTCTCTCCAGTGGCGAGACACTCTACCCTTCGTATTCTCTTATCTGTGGCTGTGGTTCGTGACTGGAGTATATCTCAACTGGATGTCAAGAATGCCTTCCTGTACGGGAACCTACAGGAGGAAGTCTACATGCAGCAGTCACCTGGGTTTACTGCTGAAGGGGAGAAGCAGATGGTCTGTAGACTTCACAAGGCAATATATAGCCTCAAACAGAGTCCAGGAGCATGGTTCCAGAAGCTTTCCAACCTTATTGAGCAACAAGGATTCAAGAGGTCAAATGCAGACCACTCGTTGTTTGTCCAGAAGTCATCGACAGGTACGGTTGTCATTATGGTCTACGTGTATGATATTCTTGTTACAGGAGATGATATTCAGAGCATAGAAAGGGCGAAGGCATTCCTAGGCCGTCAGTTTGTTACAAAGGATCTTGGAACCCTAAGATATTTTCTGGGGTTGGAATTTGCAAGGAATGCACGGGGCTTGGTGGTGACCCAACAGAAGTACATTACAGACTTCCTGATTGAGACATGCATGGATGGATGCAAACCATCAAGTATTCCCATGGACCCTAGCATGAAGTTCTATGATGGTGATACTGAGGAAGTAGATAAGAGGAGATATAGAGAAATGGTGGGAAAACTTCTTTACATTACCATAACTCGTCCAGACATTGCATTTGCAGTTAGCAGGGTGAGTCAATTTGTGGAGCAACTAAGACAATTTCACATGGATGCTATACACATGATACTGAGGTATCTGAAGTCTTCTCCAGGTTCAGGGTTGCTATTCAGAAAGGGCACAGATTTATCTATCTCAGCGTATGCAGACGCAGATTATGCAGGATGCCCTAAGGATCGAAAATCAACCTCAGGGTTCGCAGTTTTTGTTGGAGGCACTCTGGTTTCTTGGAAAAGCAAGAAACAAACTGTTGTGGCAAGGTCCAGTGCCGAATCTGAATATAGGGCCATGGCTCAAGCCAGCACGGAAATGATGTGGGTTCGATCCGTACTAGAAGATCTACATGTAGCTGTGCCCCTACCTATGAAGCTTCAGTGTGACAATCAGGCAGCATTATTCATTGCCAACAATCCCGCTTTTCATGAAAGAACCAAGCATGTTGAAGTTGACTGCCATTACACTAGAGACTTGATCCAGAGAGGATTGATATCTACTACACATGTGAGCTCAGGAGATCAGACTGCAGATGTATTCACTAAGCCACTGCTCAGAGGACCTTTTCAGAGATGTTCATCCAAGATGAGCATGATAGACATCTATGCTCCACCTTGAGGGGGAGTGTAGAGATAGTTCTTATTATTATTATCTCTTTATGTATCTTGTCGTTATTTCTTTTTCTTTTATAGACCACTGTGTAATTTACCCTTAAGGTCTCTCTCTATATAAGAGAGCCTAGGGTTTTCTGAATAATCATCTAAGTTTTTTCTCCCAACACTTACCCTTATGCAGTGCAACAATAAGGAGCACATTTTGACGAATCTGGAGTTGACGGATAAGATTGAGGACAATGCTTCGTGGATACAAGACGATGCGTATGCGCCTATTTGACCCTCACCACGGAGATAGCCAACAATATTGTGAATCAGCCCACCGCCAAGGTGATGTGGGATAATTTGGCATTTAGTTATGCCTAAGTGAGGAATGAAGCCAAAATTATTCAGCTTTAGTTTGACATTTACAGGGTTAAGCAACATGGATGTCTACTGCACACATTCTACTCCTCACTTCATGGTGTGTTTGAGAAGCTTCACAGCTTCATGCATATTACGACATCCACTGAGCAATAGATAGCAAATAGGAACTCCACAATGGTTGGAGTCTTTTTAGCTGCACTCAACCCTGAGAATGATGCAGCACTAGCATAACTCCTTACTGGGACGACCATACCTCCTATGGAGGTGGCTTACAGTCGTCTCAATAGGTTTCTTATTCCTCCTACTACCACTCCACAACCCTCTTTAGCAATGACTTCTCGCGGCATAGGAAGTTCTATGAAGGCATTTGCTGATATAGAAAAATAGATGAATATTTGTCACATGTATTATTTAGTGTCATTGCTGTTTTCATCTCATTTCAAATGAGAGGAACTTTGCTGATTAACCATTTGAATGATCCCCCATTTATACTGCCAACGGTGACGCTATTTCATTTGCTATCCAATGTCATAAACTATGCACTTATTTCTTATTCATCTTCCAGGTTCTGGCTGCAGTTATTAAAGCTGGAGCCGCAAGAGAACATGAAATATTGGCCGAAATAAGGGATGCAGTTTTTTCCTTCATCCGCAAAATGGAACCTCGGAAAGTTATGGATACAATGCTTGTATCTAGGGTCAGGATTCTGTACATAAGATCATTAATTGCAAGGTCTCCAGAGTTGCAATCTATTAAGGTACATTCCAAATTCAAAAAGTTTGTGCAATTCTTCTATACTTCTTGTGTTTGGGTTGGTTGTTTGAGTACATGCTTACATTTACTGTAATGATGGTAGGTGTTTCCAGTTGAGCGATTTCTTGAAAAGGCTAATACTGGCAAAAGTAGAAACTCGAGCAGGGGGAGCAGCCCAGGCAGATCTCCAAACTACTATGATATTGCTGCAAGAAATGTAATTGTTGATGAGTACTTCCGTTGTTTCAGGGTTAATATCAAGCAGGAAAAAAAATCAAAACTCTCATCACTTGTTTCGAAGGTTCGAGGGATTGACCAGGTGGCTTACACATTTGATTGTTGATTTCAATTTTCCTTTTCCTTCAGACTTGTCAGTTGGCATTGTTTTCGATAAACTATAATGAAAAGGTTCATGTTCTTCCTATAGAGTATCAGCAGAGGTGTTATAGTAATAGACAGCCTAGTAATTTGATATTAAAATACTTTTTAGCATTTTTACATTGGGAACCTTGAAGTCCTTTTTCCTGCCGTGGTCTTTTTACAGGGATAATGCTGAACCATAAAACCCGCATTTCTACACAAGATATGACAACCATTGTCTGCTTCTTGCTCTTCCATGACACCAAAAAACTCCTAATGAACACTGGAAAGCCAAAGGTAGACTTCTTGTCCTTGGGTCACGCGGCATAACCTAGATTTGCACAAGCTGTAAGACAAGGGAAATACCTTCGTTGAATAGAAGATCAGTGCCTGATTTGGCCTTTAGATACCTCGGAATCATATGGATTGCATCCATATGTGCATGTCTAGGCTACTCCATGAACTAACTCATTTTTCTTCTGGATCATCACAAGACCTCATTGGTTCCTAGCAAACTCCAGTTCAAGGAAGTAGCATAGACTGCCAAGGTCCTTAGTCACAAACAATTGACCTAGGAAATCCTTGGTCACCTTGATACCCTGCTCATCATCCTTTTGTAACAGTGATATCATCAACGTAAACAAGTATAATTGTGCATCTATGAATCCTCTGAACAAACAATGAATGATCGACAGTCCATCTCACAAACCTGATAATATTTGTTAAGATAAATATATAGTTCTGTGTTTATTTTATGTAATCGTCTTTCCTCAGGTACTTATCATGTAATTAATCCAAAGGCTATTCTCCTATATAAGAGAGCCCTCGGTCTATTCTAATGCATGAACTATTTTTCTTCCAACATGGTATTAGAGAAACGGTCCTAAATTGGGGTTCCTTTATCCCACCCAAAACCCTAACCCCCCCCTCGCCGGGGCCTATCCAATCCCGTCGCCGCCCCACCCTGAACCTTTCTCCAGCGTCGCCCCGCCTTACAGCCCCGACCCCTTCTCACACGGCTGTGCGTAGCCCTGCACAACAGGATCGGCGCCAAGTGCGGCTAAGCCCATCGGGGGTTGTTGCCCGTGCCGCCGTGAACAGCCCCAGGTGTGGCTTGGTCTTCCGAGCCACCGCTGCACCTCCCGGACACGTGCCTAGCGTACGTTAGGTTGCTGCAAACCTCTGCTTGTTGGTCCGAGGGCTCGTGCAAATAGTATTGATGGTTGTATGAGTCTACACATATAACCTATCCCTTCTATGATTCTGTAGACAAGCTACTTTGATTTTATCCCTCAGTTATTCCATGCTTCGTGGCTCTTTCTTACCATGTCAGAGATCAAGGGTGAAGTTTTCTCATCTTTGGGTGCCTTCAAAGGCCCAACCCCTATTGTCAAGATGGATGGGACCAACTATGTGCTATGGTCCATGCAGTTTCGTACTCTTATGCAGTGCCACAACAAGGAGCACATTCTGACAGATTCTGAGCCAGCGGACAAGACTGGGGTGAATGCATCGTGGAAACAAGACGATGTCTATGCTCGTATATGGCTCTTCGGGACATTGACCATGGAGATTGCTAGTGATATTGTGAATCAACCAACTGCGAAGGCTTTGTGGGACATACTGGCAGATACATATGGACAGTCGAAGAATGAAAGCAAGATCCTTCAGTTGCAGTTCGACATCTTCTCGACCAAACAGAATGGTCGACCTCTCCATGCACATTTCTCTCACCTGTGGGGCAATGTTTGAGAGATTACACAACTTCATGCCTTCACCACCAGCACGGAGCAACAACAGGCGTATCGAAATGCCACGATGACTGGAGTTTTTCTGTCCTCACTTGATCCTGCCTGAGTACGATGCAACTTGTATTCAACTTCTGACTGGAGTGACCATTCCTCCAATGGAAGAGGCCTATAAGCGCTTGAGTAGGATTACTACATTTGCGAGAACAACATAGACTACTCCTTCTGTTATGGCTGCTATTAGAGGCAGGGTAGGATCATCTTACTTTTGGGGTCGTGGATCTCGTAGTAGAGGAGGAGGCAGACATCGTGGCCCGTGTACTCATTGCATCGTCTTGATCATTCTGAGGAGACATAGTTTCAAAATCATGGATATCCAGCATCTGCACGAGTTGCTGAGTAGATTGAGGCTTCCTCTGCGCCTACTCCAGATACTCGCTTTGATGACATTGTATCCAGACTTTGGGAGATGATTAGTACTCCTACATCTTCGTCTCCAGGCTCCTCAGAGGCCGCGGCTTCTGCCAGAGCGTCGTCTAGTTCATCAGGTACTCACTATGCGTTTACCAGTACTACATGTTCGGACCTAACAGATTGGATTATGGACTCCGGGGCATCCCATCATATGTGTGGTGAATGGATGCAGTTTACTTCATACTGAGCACTTTCACCTGGCAGATCAGTTGTTGTTATTGCCAATGGGGTTCACTTACCCATTGTTGGTCAGGGGGAGATTACTCTAGCCCCTTCTCTGAGTCTTCAGAATGTCCTATATGTTCCTGATTTTCATATGAACATTTTGTCAATTAGTCAGCTTACGAAAGATCTCTATTGCCGTGCCATCTTTGATCCCTCTTCTTTTGTGTTTCATGACATACTGACTGACAGGGTGATTGGACATGGCCGTGAGCAGTTGGCTTGTATAAGCTCGATATACCATCATGCGTTGGAATTGCTACCATTCCATCTAGATCTGTTTCTCCATTCCTTTGGCATCTTCGCTTTGGCCGTCTTCCTCTACAGAAGATGTGTCATGTTCTGTTCTGCCACAGATATCTACCCATACTACATTGGATTGTGAAGCCTGTCAGCTTGGGAAGCATCATCGCTCGTCCTTTCCGATTCGTCACAGTAGTCGGTCCTCTGAGTTGTTTCATTTTGATATTTGGGGTCTGAGTCGTGTCCCTGATCATCAGGGGCATCGTTATTATATGGTTGCTGTGAAACATAAGTCTGAAGCAGATGATATTATTAGAACATTTCTTATTGAAGTCCAGAATATTTTCCTTGCAAATGTCAAATTCATTCGTACGGATAATGCGTTGGAATTTTCCACACTACATTTGTTTGTATTTCTGAGTTCTCTTGGAATTATTCATCAAACTTCTTGCGGTTACACTTCACAACAGAATGGTGTGGCTGAACGTAAACATCGTCACCTTCTTGATGTCACACGCACATTGTTGATACAGAGTCGTACCCCTCACTCTTTTTGGGGATGCTATTTTCAATGCTTGTTACTTGGTGAATCGCATGTCGTCCACTATTCTTGGAGAGAAGGTTCCCTTCTTGATTGTGTTTCCCAAGAAGGAACTATTCTCTCTCACACCCAGAGTCTTTGGATCTGTGGCATTTGTCCACGATTTCACTCCTGGTCGTGACAAGCTCTCAACCAGAGCTGTCAAATGTGTTTTTGTGGGATATTCTTGTACCTAAAAAGGGTATAGATGTTTTGATCCTGTTGGCAGATGATATTATGTGAGTGTTGATGTTACTTTCTTTGAATCCATTATGTATTTCTTTCCCACATGTGACAGGTTATCCAATATCAATTCTAGGGAGGATGTTGTTGTTCCTCCTCCGTCTCTTCCACCAAATGACCCGCATGTTGCACCTCAACAGTCATCACCTCCACCGCCACCACCTCCACCTCCAGCTATTCAACCAATATTCTTACCTCGTGTTTACACTTGCAGGTCTTCTACTAGCTCCTCTGCTTATAAGTCGTCCACATCATCCAGCACGCCTCAGGTATGTCATGATAACATTGTTTCTGTTATTGTATTTTCATTTCTTAGTATTTTCATTTCTGTTATTGTCATGCTCTGCAGATGTCAGTGGTTCACATGCCAACGTTCATATCCATAGAGCGTTATAGGTCTCACAGCTGATTTGTAATGCTTTCCTTTGATTTTCAAAGAAAATTTCTTATCACATACAACAATAGAGGTTCCTCTCCACTTTAGCCAACGTGCATTTATTGTATGAATAACATCTCCATTGATTTCCCCATCATGTTGTAAAATAGATCCCAGGTATCTAAAAGAATCTTTTCTGAATGTTGTCTCCAATCTTCACATCGATTCCTTCACCGTTGCTTATGTTAGATGTGCACTCCATATTATTTAGTTTTAGCCCGACTTGTACCAAATCCTTTAGATTTAGACATGTCTTCAAACATCAAGCTTCTCATTTACTCAATCTCCGGTCTCATCAACCAACACAATATTACATGCAAACAACATAAACGGATACACCAAGGTATGTCATCCTGAATGTGACAAGGATAGATCACACACCACGCTAGAATACGACGGCCAAGCTTGATACCATCTTGTAAATATTACGCAAAATTTGGCAAAAGAGATCATTGTCCTTACCCCAAATATGTTGGACCTAGTTGTCTTAGAGTGCTTCATTCATTTCTCTATGACATGGAACTCCCAATCCACCATTTGTCATTGGAGTTGTCAATGCCCCCCAGTCAATTAGAGGAATTCCTCCATTTTTGGCTCCGACGACCAAAAAAACTTAGCATTAATGTCTCTTAATGTGCTCGAAGTATTTTAGTCCCAATGGAAAAATATCAGTATGGCTGGTAGAACTGATTTTAATAGGATTAGACGATCTGATAGATAAATAGGATGCCTCCACCCCACCAATCACTTCTCGAACTTCTCAATGGGAGGAAGCAATTCAAAGTTTCTGTTTTGAATGGGTTTAAAATAAAGCCAAATATTTTAGAGGCAAGGTATTGTGGTGGAGAGAGCTACAGTGTGAGCATTCACTCGTTCTTGTAAGTACCCAAAGAAACAAATGAAGAGTTCAGTTTACTTTAAGAATCAAAACATCACCAAATAAATCCAAAACAATGGGGTCTTCTGCCACATTTCTTTCAATGAAGATCATACCATCGACATGTTGAAGTAGAGGGAATGACATGTTACTCCTTTTGTAATCAGAGGTAAAACCTCCCATGACATTATGGTTAGTAATAACTGACAAAGCATCAGCCATGAGCACAAATAGTGGTGGTGCAAGATGACAACCCTGCCTGGGGCCCCTCTATTGTTGAAGAGGGCTACTCTGCACTTCCCGTTGACAAGAGTACGAAACTGCCGTTGCACATATCTTCATCAACGCTATTTAAACCTCTTGAAAGTCCCGATAGAACTCCAATTCGTGTTGTCATAAGCTTTAGCAAAGCTTACCTTCTGGGGCATGCATTTAACATTTCCTCTCTTCCTATCAATAAGTATCTCCAAAACTAAAATCGACTTATCCCTTGGCCACTTGATCAGTTTTCCTAAGTAGCAAGTAGATTCTAACTAGGAATGATTATCCTTTTTATACAGCTCAGACTGATGCATTGATTAGTTGGGTTTTTTCAATCTATGTTCTTGAGCTTGCATTTAGTGAAGTACTGGAAATTGATGCGATAAATGAAGTACGTTATGCGAATCTATCAATTTTATTGGTTGCAAATGTTTGATTATCTGATTCTATAGGAGACATGGAAACAACACGTTACTGGGAGTAAACTTCGAGAAATAACAGAGGAAGCTAAGAGCTTCGCTGTCGGAAACAGATCTCTCGCTGCTCTTTTTGTTCATACCCCTGCGGGTGAGTTGCAGAGACAGATCAGAAGCTGGCTAGCAGAAAATTTTGATTTTCTCTCTGTTACTGGTGGCGATGCTCTCGGAGGTTCAAGTGGTCAACTAGAATCAGTATCTACTGCTATAATGGATGGATGGATGGCTGGTCTGGGCACTGCAGAGCAACCTGGTACTGATGCTTTGGGGCAACTTCTTTCTGAATATGCAAAGCGGGTTTACACCTCCCAATTGCAACATCTCAAGGTGGTTTTTGAAATCCATATTTTAGTTTTTGTTCATTTTCATTTTACCTTTCCCTCCTTAGCTGTTTCATCAATAGTTGTGGAACCATGAAAAAGAACACCCGCATTAACAAGAGTAAGCCCGTGTTATCTTTTCTTATTCCCAAACCAAATATTGGTGGATCTGTCAAGTCATGCATGTATCTCTTGTCTATAATTCTCCACATGACATATCTTCATAAAATGCCATACTTCTTCTCTAATTCATAAAAAATCACATAAAAAAGGTTAATCTTTCTAATTATGTTAACTTCCATCAAATGCCACAGGAGGAGTATTGTCACTGTAATAAGCCAACTATGCATGAAATGAAGCTGGTATTGTCATATATTAGAACTTGTTTTGACCTCCTTTCTGTTCCCATTTCATTTCCGCAAATGCTTGTATGGCTCAGCAATTTGATACTCCTGTAGTTTGCAGAAGGTGCAAACTCAGTATAGGGAACATTAACTCAAAAATAACGAGGGGTGCAATGGGTCTCCAAAAATAAACTCAATAGTTCTCTGAAAATCATATCATTATTGGGTGCAATAATTGTAGACACCTCCTCTGACAAGAAAAAGAGTATAATTGGTGTAATAACCATCAACAGTCCCTCCGATAATAAAACATTAGAAAGGATGCGATAGATAATAAATTGTTTGTTGGAGTTTGAGATCAGCATCCTATTTGTTAAACAAAGTGTGGATGCATGTTGAAACATGTTGCAATGTTGTCACTCTGTATTTGTAGTTTGTATAAGTCATTGTGTAAAGTTTGAAAATTATTTCAGCCTTTTAATTTTTTCTGGGGCAAAGAAAAAAAGTTGCTATACTTTTCTAAAGTGAAATTTATAAAATTTTGACATATGTGCATGCATTCTTTTAGTTGCACATTCGCACTTTGTGCAGGATATTGCTGGCACCTTGGCGACCGAGGAGGCGGAGGATGCAGCTCATGTCAGTAAATTGCGCTCGGCACTTGAATCTGTTGATCATAAAAGAAAGAAGGTATATTAATGCATTACTTTGTCTGGTGGATTAATTTTATGTACATTATATACCTGTCTAGGCTGCAGTGGCAGTTAGTAAGAATCCCGGTGAACTTATTTCAGACTTGCACATTTAACTGGATTTGTTTAACATCCTATTATACACCTTTAGATTGATCTTTAGATTGATACCATCCTATTATACACCTTTAGATTGATCTTGTTCAGTAATTCCAATAGTACTTATTATGGAAAAGGAATGAGAAAAATGAAAAGTGTTACTCATCGTAGCCCTAGAGCTCTCTTATATAGGAGAAAAACTCTACAAAAAAAATTACATAAAGTAGACTGAAGAAATAGATAAGTATAAAATAAAGACAGAGATATAAGTATCTCAATACGCCCCCTCAAGCTGGAGCATGTATATCTATCATGCTCAGCTTGGGACCCCTTGATCGAGTGAGAGGGTTTTTAAGTGGGTCACATGCGCGTGTAGTTAGGCGATGCTTGGGGCACTCGGGGTTTAAGTGGGGCACGTGACTTAAACTCTAGTGCCCCAGGCATCGCCTAACTATGCCTCAAGGCAGTTACACCTCAGGGCATTTTTCCGAATTGAGGTGATCACCTCTCAGAACACGGCTGAGGTGTACATCTCAGGGATGATTCCGACCACCTTGCCTCGAGGCATACGCCCCGTGGCACAATTTTTCATTCCATGGATACACTCGATAACTCTGGGAGAGAGCTTGTCACGATTAGGGATCAGGTGGTGCACAAAAGCCGCATAATCAAAGGCACAAGGTATTGGGTAGAAACGATCCTTATCGAGAATCATAATCGAGAAGGGACCTTTTCACTTGACATAGAGGACGGCATCCGGTTAACCTGATAACAAGCAGCGAGAACAACATCCCCTCAAAGGAGTGCGGAGCACGACTATGAATGAGAAGAGTCTTGATTACATCAAGAAGATGATGACATTTGCTTTATGCAACACCATTTTCTGAAGAAGTATAAGAGCAAGACGTTTGATGTCTAATGCCATGAAACGTAAAGAATTGGGATAATTGAGTAGTAAAATAACTCCAAGGCATTATCTGAGCGAACATACTTGATTGTAGCAGAAAAAAATTTATTTCATAATACAAAATTAAATGGTAGACCCTGGCTCATTTGCTTTTCAAAAGAGAAACTCATGACAATATAGAATAATTGCCAACAACTACGAGATAAAGCATGTGCCTATGATGGTCAGGGGCACGACTGGACCTCAGATATAAAAATGTACTAACTCAAATAAGAACCAATACTATGACTCTAGAGATTCAGATACTAGAACGGTGATGCTTCCTAAGCTCGTTAGCCTCGCACTGGAAGGTAGATCTGGATGGATTTTGAGGGAAACTCTACACAGCTTCTGCCAATGAAGATGACCAAACCGAAGATGCCATAATTCGATAATCAACTCGAAGATATCACGTATAGGGGAGAGATACAATGGGAATGGATGAAGCACCATCATATAATGACAATTAATCTGTAGAGACCCTTGCTTGCGGCTACATCCAATCACCATGCATGTGAGTATATCCTGAAACACATGAGAAGAGGGATCAAAGATGGCATGGCAATATAAGTCCTTGGTGATTTATCTTACTGATAATAAATTCATTGAAAAACATGAGCATGAAGAACATTCTATATGTGTATGGACTGCGTCAGTCGAATCTCCTCATGTCATGCATTGGGGGAATGCATCCCATCAACAATAACTATTGTTCTGCCAAGTTGAACAGTTTTGTAGGAAGTAAACTCAGATATGTCTTGACATAAGTGATGAGTAGCACATGAATCCATGATCCACTCTAAGAGGTCTAAGCTATGGCAAATAGTTAGGGCATATGTTATACCTGAACTGGCAGATGTGAAGGTAGTGAAGTCGGATGAGCTTGTTGGAGCACTAGAAGATCTAGAAGTAGGAGGCTTGATCTCCCTCAATCGGGAGACAAACTCATTGTACTTCTGATCTAAGGTAGCGGCAGGAACTGTAGGAGTCTAAGCCTACTTAGCGACACGGACAAATGCTAGTGCCAATAAGTGCACAGTTGAGATGGATGAGATCCTCCTCTACCACTGACACCATATCCTCCGAACTGAGAAGATCCTCCTTTACCGCGATATGTAGCCATCATTGAGGAGGTCTGAGAGGAGATCGATGAAGGGACAATGATCATGTTAAGTCTGCGGTATGCGTCCTCCATTGTAGGTATGGTAGCATCCTCAAGTAACTGAGATCGTACGATGTCATACTCAGGATCAAGAGTCACCAAAAAGACATCAAACATGTTGGCGTTCATGTACGCCTTCTAATGTTATGGAGTAGCTGCAAGAGGCATGAAGGTGTGGAGCTTCTCAAACATGCTCTTGAGAGATGTGTATAGGGTGTAGAGAGGACAGTCATTTTGCTTGACTCTGAAGATGTTGTAGAGATATTTTCTATTTATATATCGTTTCCTTATTGTTATTTATGGTTTGTCCGTTTTATGTAATTTACCATAGGCCTCTTCTCTATATAATAGAGCCTAGGGTTCCCAAGAATAAATATGTTTATTCTTTTTTTTCCAACATGGTATTAGAGCGGCGGTCCTAAACCAAGCTCTCGTGCCTAAGAAACCCTAGCCCTACCTATTAGCTTATCGCCGCCACCGCCCTTCTCCCTTCGAGCATTGTCGTCGCACTTCTCCCCTGTTGCATCGCCACCGTCGTTCATCTCATCTAGGATGTCGTGGACGCCCTTCTTGGCCCATGTTCTTATTGCCATCGTCCTGGTCACTATGAGGAGACATGCTTTCAGAAGCATGGATATCCAGCCTCTGCAAGGGTTGCTGAACGGACAAAACCTACCTTGGTTTCTAAACTTCGCGAGATGATGTCCACTCCCATTATTCCGGCTGCGACTTCCTCTGATGCTGCGGCTACTGCCAAAGCCTCGTCTAGCTCCTCATGTACTACTTATGCTCTTACAAGTTGTAGCAGCTCGGATTTGACTGATTGGATTGTGGATTCGGGAGCATCTCATCATATGTGTGGAGATCGAGCACAGTTTACTTCCTACAGCCTGATTGCCTCTGGTCGATTCGTGGTGATTGCTAATGGAGTTCGACTACCTATTGTTGGTCAGGGGGAGATTGTTCTAGCTCCTTCCTTTCATTTGCAGAACGTTTTACGTGCTCCAGCCTTTCAGATGAATCTTTTGTCTATTAGTCAAATTACAAAAGATTTACATTGTCGTGCCATATTTGATCCATCTTCCCTTGTGTTTCAGGACATACTAACGGGCAGGGTGATTGGATGTGGCCGTGAGCAGCGAGGATTGTACAAGCTTACCATACCATCTCATGCTGGGATCGCTACTATTCCTTCTGGATCTGTTTCACCGTTCATGTGGCATCTACGCTTTGGACATCTTCCTCTTCAGAAGATGTGTCATGTTCTACCTCAATTATCTACTCGTACTACCTTGGATTGTGAAGCCTGTCAGCTTGGAAAGCACCATCGCTCTTTATTTTCATCTCGTCAAAGTCGTGACAGTAGTCAGTTGTTTGAGTTATTTCATTTTGATATTTGGGGTCCTAGTCGTGTTCATGATCATCAGGGACATCGTTTTTATTTGGTTGCTGTTGATGATTACTCTATTCTATCTTGGGTGTTTTTGTTAAAACATAAGTCTGAAGCTGGTGCTCTAATCAATGTCTTTTCTTATTGAGGTCAAAAACATTTTCTCCGCTAATGTTAAAATTATTCGTACGGATAATGCCTTGGAATTCTCTACCTTACAATTATCTACATTTCTCAGATCTATTAGTATTATTCATCAGACCTCTTGTGCTCATACGTCACAGCAGAATGGTGTAGCTAAACGCAAACACCGTCACCTTCTAGACGTCACACGGACGCTTTTGATTTAGAGTCGAGCTCCCCATTCTTTCTGGGGAGATGTTGTTCTTACAGCCTGTGTTACTTAGTAAACAGGATGCCTTCCACCATGCTAGGAGAAAAGGTTCCCTTCTTGATTGTGTTTCCCGAGAAGGACCTATTTTCTCTCACTCCCAGAGTTTTTGGTTGCGTCGCCTTTGTCCACAATTTTGCTTCTGGTCGTGACAAGCTCTCACCCAGAGCGGTCAAATGTGTTTTTGTTGGATATTCTCGTACCCAAAAGGGGTATCGTTGTTTTGATCCTGTAGGATGGAGATATTATGTGAGTACTGATGTCACATTTTTTTATTCTATTATGTATTTTTCTCTTACAGGTGACAGATTGTCCAATGGTAGTTCTGAAGAAGATGTGGTTGTTCCTCCACCACCTCTTTCTCCTCCAACTCTGCCTACTCCACCACAAATCTCTCCACCTCCATCTCCATCTCCACCTCCACCTCCACCTCAATTCTTGCCACGTGTTTACACTCGTAGGTCTTCTACTCACCCCGCTGCTCATATGCCCTCTATATCATCCAACACGCCTCAGGTATGTCATGAACATATTATTTCATCTGGTGGTGCTGGTCTTTTGGATGGATCACAGACTGAGACAATTATACAGAACAGTGTGGATGATGACCTGGAGGTTCCCATTGCTTTGAGGAAGCCTCGTCGTAAGTGTGCTACTTACCTCTTGCTGCACATATTAGTTTGGATCATCTTTCAGAAGAGTACATGTGCTTTGTTGTGGGACTATCTGCAGTTACTGTCCCATGAACATATCAGGAGGCATTACAGAACAATAGGTGGCGTATGGCCATGGAAGATGAGATGGCAGCCTTGCAGTCGCGGGGTACATGGAGTCTTGTGCCTGCTCCTTTGGGTGCCTCCGTAGTCGGCTGCAAGTGGGTATTTACAGTCAAGCACTGTTAGAGTAAGCAATACTCTGATGTGTTATTCCATAGAGCCCTCGGGTCTCTTATATAGGGAGAAAACCCTTGGGTAAATTACAGAGTCTTACACTACATAAATAGAAAATACGAAACAGTAAACAGTACATCGTAACATATATAAGTCTCTACACTCCCCCTCAAGATGGAGCATAGATATCTATCATGCTCAGCTTGGAAGAACATCTCTGGAAAGGTCCTCTGAGCAATGGCTTGGTGAATATGTCGGCAGTCTGGTCCTCTGAACTGACATGAGAAGTGGAGATGAAGCCCTTCTGAATCATGTCTCTAGTATAATGACAATCCACCTCGATGTGCTTTGTTCTCTCATGAAACGCTGGATTATTGGCAATAAACAAAGCTGCCTGATTGTCACATTGGAGATTCATAGGCAAGGGGACATCTACATTCAAATCTTCTAAGACTGCTCTAACCCACATCATTTCTGCACTTGCTTGTGCCATGGCTCTGACTCGGATTCAGCACTGGATCTCGCCACAACAGTCTGTTTCTTGCTTTTCCAGGAAACTAAAGAGCTTCCTATGAAGATAGCAAATCCAGAAGTAGATTTACGATCCCTTGGACATCCTGCATAATCTGCATCTTTACAAGCTGAAATAGACAGATCTGTATCTTTCCTGAATAGCAACCCTGTGCCTGGGGAAGACTTCAGATATCTCAATATCATATACAAGGCATCCATATGAACTTGCCTCGGCTGCTCCACAAATTGACTCACCCGGTTTACTGCAAAGGCAATATCCGGTCGAGTTATAGTAATATATAAGAGCTTACCCACCATCTCTCTGTACCTTCTTTTGTCCACCTCCTCGGTATCATCGTCGTACAGCTTCATGCTTGGGTCCATAGGTGTACTTGAAGGTCTACATCCAGTCATTCATTTTTCAACTAGCAAGTCTGTTACATATTTTTGTGCAAGTCTGTAACTCTATCCCCAGAAAATATCGTATCGTGCCCAGATCCTTCGTAATGAACTGGTTTCCCAACAGGGACTTGGTTATCTCAATCCCCTGAGCATCATCTCCTGTAACCAAGATGTCATCAACATATATCATAGCCACAATTGTACCTCTAGGGGTCTTCTGGATGAACAGTGAATGGTCCGCATTTGATCTCCTGAACTCCTGTTGTTCAATTAGCTGAGAAAGCTTCTGGAACCATGCTCGGGGACTCTGTCTGAGGCCATAGATAGCCTTATGAAGTCTGCACACCATCTGAGTCTCCCCCTCAACAGCAAACCCTGGTGGCTGCTGCATGTAGACTTCCTCCTGTAGGTCACCATACAAGAAAGCATTCTTGACGTCAAGCTGAAAAATGGTCCAGTTACGTACCACAGCAACAGATAGGAGGATGCGAAAAGTGGAGTGTCTAGCCACTGGTGAAAAAGTATCCAAATAATCTACCCCATACGTCTGGGTAAATCCCCGTGCTACAAGTCTTGCCTTGTATCTATCGAGACGTCCATCCGCATGATATTTCACCGTAAAGATCCACTTGCAACTCACCACGGAGGCACCTGGAGGAATGGGGACAAGAGACCAAATCCCTCGAGACTGCAGAGCACGCATCTCCTCTTCCATGGCTAGACGCCAGCAATCAATCTTCATGGCATCTTGATAAGTCCGTGGAATCTCAACTGACGAGACAGCAGCTATAAACTTCTGGAACTCCCCATTGAGACGATGAAATGAGACTTGAGAGGCAAGAGGATATGAAGCACATTGTCTTCGCTGCTTCCTGTGAGCAATGGGCCGATCCAGATCATCCATCATTGTGTCGACCGGTTGATCCTCTTCCTGTAGTAAAGGCTCCTGCACTGGTGCATTGTCTAACCCATCATTAGTGATAACATCAGAACATACCTGAGGCGTGTTGGATGGTTGACATGTAGCTTGAGCAGGGCCTGTACGCCTTGTATAGAACTTAGGAAAAGGTTCGATTGGAGGTGGTGATGGTGGTGGTGGTGGTGGAGTAGAGGATTGACCCAGGCTTGGAGGTGGAGGCACATAGACACTAGAATCTGTGGATGTGGAGGAGACCAATCTGTCACCTGCAGGGGAGAAGTACATGACGGGTTCGAAAAATGTAACATCAGCGCTCACATAGTACTTGTCATGAACGGGGTCATAACAACGATATCCTTTCTGTGTCCTGGAGTAGCCCACAAAAACACACTTGATAGCCCTAGGAGATAGCTTATCAAGTCCTGGAGACAAGCGGTGGACAAATGCAACAGTGCCAAAGACCCGAGGTGTAAGAGTAAACAAATCTTTGTCAGGAAAGAGAACAGAGATAGGAGACTTTTCCCCAAGAACAGTTGTAGGCATGCGATTGACCAGATATCATGCTGTAAGTATAGTATCCCCCCAAAAGGATAATGGGGCACAACTCTAAATAAGTAATGTGCGAGCAATATCAAGGAAATGACGATGTTTCCGTTCTGCAACCCCATTTTGTTGAGATGTGTATGCACATGTGGTTTGGTGGATAATGCCTTTAGAAGAAAGAAAACTAGCAAGGGAACGAGTGCATAACTCCAATGCATTGTCAGTACGCACATACTTAACAGTAGACCGAAAAACATTTTGAACTTCATTGATAAGATTTTGAATAACACTTCCTGCTTCGGATTTATTTTTAAGAAGAAAAGTCCAGGACACTCTAGAAAAATCATCGACCACAACTAAATAGAACCTGTGCCCCTGATGATCTGGGACACGACTGGGACCCCAAATATCTATGTGAAATAACTCAAATGGGGAGCGACTGCTCCGACTCTGACGACTGGGGAAGCTGGACCGATGGTGCTTCCCTTACTGACATGCTTCACAACGAAAGGATGAACTCGGAGAAATCTGAGGCAGGAGGTGACGCATTTTCTATAGCGGTAGGTGACCGAACCGAAGATGCCAGGTATACGGAGATACGGAGCCCTGGGAATGTAGTGAGACGCCAGCATAAGAGTTCCGTACAAGACGATAGAGGCCATTGTGCTCAGAACCACAGCCAATCACCCTGCCCGTTAGTATGTCCTGAAAAATAACAGACGATGGGTCAAAAATAGCACGACAGTGCAAATCTCGTGTAATCTGACTAATGGATAAGAGATTCATAGAGAATTATGGTGCATGTAAAACATTTTGTAAGTGCATAGAGGGCAGCAAAGCCGTCTCCCCCTGACCGATGATAGGGGAATGAGTGCCATCAGCAATGAGTACAGAGCGACCAGGCTGAACAGGTCTATAGGACTGCAGAATATCTTTCTCACGATAGAGATGATGGGTGGCTCCAGAATCAACAATCCATCCTGTGAGATCATGGTTATGATATGAGACGGATGGACTACCTGAGGCATTGGCTGAAGCAGATGTACTAGCTGACGCCGAAGCCGCAACATCAGAAGCATCAGCACCCTCTGATGATGACTGTGGCATGATATCACGAAGCCGTGCCACTAGCTCCTCGAACCTGTGATCTGGAGTAGGTGCTGGTGGACCCTGAACATGATCAGCGACACGTGCAGAAGGAGGGAAGCCATGCTTGGAATAGCATGTATCCTCCGAATGACCAGTACGACGACAGAATGAGCACGTAGAGCGTATGCGACCTCCGCGGCCACGTCCACCACTTCCTCTGCCACGAAATGAGGACGAACTACCTCGTCCTCTGGAGACAGCCATTGCCGAGGGAGGTGGAGTTGTTGTATTCGATGGAACAGGTACACGACTGAGCCTTCTGTAGACTTCTTCCATCGGTGGAATGGTTGCATCGGCAAGGATCTGAGAGCGTGCTGTCTCGTACTCCGGGTCAAGGGCAGCAAGTAATACGCCAACCATAGTGGCGTTGCGGAACGTCTTCTGCTGTTCCGGCGTGGCTGTGAGTGGGATGGTGCTATAGAGTTTCTCGAACATCCCACGAAGAGACGTGTACAGAGAATGGAGAGGCCTCCCATTTTGTTTCGTGGTAAAAATATCATGCAACAACTGCAGCATCTTTGTCTCGTTCCGCACCTGAGAGTATGTCGTGGCCAGAATATCCCACATCGCCTTGGCGGTGGGCTGATGGAGGACATCATTTGCTATCTCTGTCGTGAGCGTTCCGGACAGCCAAACTTTGGCATACGCGTCATCGGCCTCCCATGAGGCATATATTCCCTTCTTCTCCAGCGGTTCATCTTCGGTAAGAATATGCTTCTTACCACATGACTGCATAAGACTGAGGAACTGCATAGCCCACAGTTCGTAGTTCGTCCCGTCCATTTTGACGATTGGTGCCGAACCTTTAAAGGCACCTATGGCGGGCATATCGACCTTTCGTTCAGACATACTACCGGAGAATCTGAACTAGGGATGATAGACAACGAAACTGGTGTCTACCGAGATCGTTGAGGATTCAAGTGCATAGGTAGACATTATGCACTTGAACCCATCCTCAATCTGAGCCCGACCGAAGCGAGACGGACGGCGGTGAGGCTGATAAAGCCTCGGCGGTGAAGAGGCGGCGGGGCTAGGGCCGGCAGGAGCCTGGCGGGGCCGGCTGGGGCCTCGCAGGCGACGAGGCCGGGGCCTGGAAGGCCTGGCGGCGGGTCCGGAGAGACCTGGGGGTCCGCGGAGGGCCTGGGGGTTCGACGGAGAGGCGGCGGGACCTGGAAGTCGGGGAGGAGCTTGTTGGCGGCGGCGGGAGGGCCTGGAGAGGCCGGCGGCGGGAGGGGGGGTTGGGGGGGGAGGGGGCGGGTGGAGGAAACCCTAGGTTAGGGTTAGGGCTCTGGTACCATGTTAGAGTAAGCAGTACTCTGATGTGTTATTCCATAGAGCCCTCGGGTCTCTTATATAGGGAGAAAACCCTTGGGTAAATTACAGAGTCTTACACTATATAAATAGAAAATACGAAACAGTAAAGAGTACATCGTAACATATATAAGTCTCTACAAGCACAAAGCAGATGGCAGTGTGGATCGCTACAAGGTGAGACTTGTGGCACGTGGGTTCACCCAAACCTATGGGGTGGACTACCAGGATACCTTTTCCCCAGTAGCCCGACACTCAACGCTTTCTATCCTTCTGTCAGTTGCAGCTTCCAAGGATTGGCCTCTTTATCATCTTGATGTGAAGAATGCATTCCTATATGGGGATCTATAGAAGGAAGTTTATATGCAGCAGCCACCAGGGTTTGCTACTGAGGGGGAGTTCCAGAAGGTATGCAGGCTCCATAAGGCGATTTATGGCCTTAAGCAGAGCCCTAGAGCTTGGTACCAGAAGCTATCGGAGCTAATAGAGCAACATGGGTTTGTACGGTCTACTGCAGATCATACATTTTTTATCCAGAAGAAACAGAGAGATACCATTGCTATTCTTGTCTATGTAGATGATATCATTGTCACAGGGGATGATGAGCAGGGCATTCAGACTGCCAAGGAATTCCTTGGTACGCAGTTTGTGACCAAGGATCTTGGCACTCTTCGATACTTTCTTCGACTGGAGTTTGCAAGGAATCAACATGGTCTTGTGATGACCCAGAGAAAGTTTGTGATGGATCTGCTTTCTGAGACAGGTATGACAGAATGCAAACCTGCTACTACTCCTATGGATCCAAGTGTGAGATTGTATGATGATGACACTGAAGAGGTTGACAACATGAGATACAGAGAGCTTGTTGGGAAGCTCTTATATGCCACCATCACCAGACCAGATATTTGCTTTGCAGTGTGCAAAGTTAGCCAGTTTATGGAGCAACCCAGGAAGGTGCATATGGATGCGGTTCAGATGATTTTGAGGTATCTAAAGAACTCACCTGGTACTGGTCTTATCTTCAGCAGGGATACATCCCTTGAGGTGACTGCATGTGCAGATGCAGATTATGCAGGGTGCCCCAAAGACAGGAAGTCGACTTCTGGCTTTGTTGTTTCTGTGGGCAACTCCCCTTGTTTCATGGAAAAGCAAGAAGCAGACAGTGGTTGCAAGATCCAGTGCAGAGTCTGAATACAGGGTCGTGGCACAGGGAAGTGCAAAGATGATGTGGGTTAGATCCGTATTGACGGACCTTGCTGTTAAGGTTCCTCTTCCTATGCAGTTGTTATGTGATAATCAAGCAGCTCTGTTTATTGTCAATAATCCTGCTTTCCATGAACGAACTAAACATATAGAGGTGGATTGCCATTACACTAGAGACATGATTCAGAAAGGTCTCATATCCACCACTCATGTTTCTACTGGAGATTAGACAGCTGATATCTTCACCAAGGCACTTACTAGAGGTCCTTTCCAGAAGTGTTGTACCAAGCTGAGCATGATAGATATCTATGCTCCAGCTTGAGGGGGAGTGTTGAGATTGTTGAGATAATTATGGTAGTTGTTGAGATAATTATGTTAGTTTTCTATTTCTGGTATGTCTCTCTTATGTAATTAATCCAGGGCTTTTCTCCTATATAAGAGAGCCCTAGGGTCTCTTCTATGGTATGAAAAATGTTTCTCCTAACAGAGTCGCCAGTGCAATGCTGTATTTTTTTAGAATTGTCGCTTGTACTCTCGTCTCCCCTCGGGTGTCGTCGTCGCCACCTCTTCTATTGCACGTCACTGTCGAGGGTTCTTCCGCTCGCTCGCAACCTTCCACGGCCCCTGTCTCCACCCGTCTAGCAGTTCGCTTTGTGCTAATGGATATGGTTGCATTGTAAGTCTACACATGCAACTAAATCCCCTTATGTCTGTGTAGACGTGCTTATTTTTGGTCTAAAACCCTAGTTTCTTCTTCAAATCGGCAGTATATCAGAAAGCAAAGTAGATGTTCCTGTCACAGGCGCCTTCAAAGGTCCAGCGTCAATCGTTAAGATGGACGGGACGAACTATGAACTGTGGTCCATGCAGTTCATGAGTCTTATGAAGTCTACAGGTAAAAACGCATTCTTATCGAAGAAGAACCGATTGAGAAAATTTGGGTTCATGCCTCGTGGGAGGCAGATGATGCGTATGCAATATGCACGATGATGTACTATATCAGCCCACATCCAAGACTATGTGGGATATCCTAGCTGCTACATATTCCCAGGTAAGGAATGAGACGAAGATTCTGCAGCTACAACATGATATCCTCATTATCAAACAGAACAGATGGCCTTTTCATTCTCTTTACACTTCCCTGTGCATAATGTTTGAGAAGCTCCATAGGTTTATGCCGCTTACATTCACTCCAGAGCAGCAGAAGACAAACCAGAATGGCATGATGGTTGGTGTTTTTTGGCGGCACTCGATCGACAGTATGAGACCGCTCGCTCATAGATATTGACCAATGCTACTATTCCTCCCGTGGAGGAAGCTTTCCGCAGACTTAACAGGATTTCAGTCCCATTACTAGCCAGTTCTCAGTCATCTTCTGCAATGGCAGTCTCCCGTGGTAGAGGGGGTCCTTCACTGTTTTGTGGCTGTGGACCTCGAGGAAGAGGTCGCATTCGTCAGCCTTGCACATACTGTCATCGTCCAGATCACACAGAGGATACGCGCTATTCCAAGCATGGCTTTTTTGCATCAGCTCGTGTGGCGGTGCAAGTTGACTCATCTACCGTTGCTCCTTTATATCGGAGATATGATGGTGTAGTTTCTCGTTTGAGGGACATCATGCCTTCAGGACGTTCCACTGCTTCCTCTTCTGCTTTAGACATTGTTGCCTCTGCCGGTGCCAGTACCTTAGGTAGCATTTTTACCTTTACATCTTGTCATGAGCTCGATATTACAGAATGGATTATGTACTCCGGGGCTACTTATCTGTTGTGCGAAGATAGAGATCATCTTACAGCTTACAGGTAGATTCCTCCACGGAGGACATTAGTCATTACTGATGGGACTCGCTCCCCGATCACTAGATAGGGAGAGTGTAGATTGACACCCTCGGCGCATCTACAGAATGTGTTGTACGCACCTGATTTTTCTATGAATTTATTGTATGTTAGTCAGGTTACGAAGGACTTGCATTGTAGAGTTATTTTGACCCATTTTCTTTTATTTTTCAGGACATTCTTATGGGCAGGGTGATTGGATGTGACTGTAAGCAGGGAAGTCTCTACCGCCTTGTCCGAACTCCATATGTTGGCATATCCTCCCATTCCACAGGACCTATTTCCCCTTTCATGTGGTACATGTGCTTCGGTCATCTTCTCCTTCAAAAGTTGTGTCCAGTCCTTTCTCAGATTTCACCTCGCTCTTCCTTTGAATGTGAGGCATGTCAATTGGGAAAGCACCATCATTCTATGTTTCCTAGTAGTGAGAGTCGGAGCAGTAGCTCTCCTTTTGAGTTGTTTCATATTGACATTTGGGATCCTAGCCGTGTCCCTGATCACTAGGGACACGTGTTTTATTTAGTTGCAGTTAATGATTTCTCGCATTGTCATGGGTTTTTTTGTTGAAAATAAATTTGAGGCTGGAAATATCATCACATGATTTATCAATGAAGTGCAGAATATTTAATCTTCTGTAAAAATTGTGAGGATTGATAATTCATTGGAATTTGGTACTCATGTACTCTCGTAATTCTTTGTTTCTCATGGTATCATTCATCAGACATCTTGTGTGTACACCTCCCTGCAGAATGGCATTACTGCAAGGAAGCATCATCATGTACTTGATGTCACTTATACGCTTCTTATTCAGAGCCACACCCCACATTCATTCTGGGGTGATGATGTTCTTACGGCATGTTATCTAATGAATCGTATGCCTTCGTCTGTTCTGGTGAGAAATTCCTTTCTCCATGGTGTTTCCTAATAAGGAGTTATTCTCACTTACATCATGTGTCTTTGGTTCAGTGGCGTTTGTTCATCAGTTGTCTCCAGGACTTGACAAGCTCTCTCCTATAGCTATCATGTATGTTTTCGTCAGCTACTCTAGGACGCGGAAGGGGTATAGATGCCATGATCCACTTCACATAAAATATTATGTTAGTGCAGATGTCACATTCTTTTAGTCAATAATGTATTTCTCCCCTACAGGAGACAGATTGACTTCATCTGATTCAGATAATGAATTTTATATGCCATCACTTCCACCCACGCATGTTATACCACCACCTCCATAACCTGTTACCACACCTCAACCATCTTCTCCTATTTCTCTACCACATCCACCAGCATTACCACCTCCACCACTTCTCCCATCTCATGTTGTTGTCGCTCCACCCTTACCATACTTTTATACACGTCGGCTTCCTTCTTCTCGCGGTCAACGTCCATCATCCAGCACGACCAAGGTATGTTCTGAATATATTGTTTTTAAGGATGGGTCCGAAGGTGTATCTGGGCAGGGACAAATGCAGGAGAATAATATACGGATTGAGGAAATTTTCAATGATCCGGATGTCCCTATTGCACTTCGCAAGAAGAGGCCTGCATGTACCTCATATCCTCTTGCTTCCCAGGTTACGTTTGATCTCCTTACATGGGAATTTCAGAGCTTTATTGTTCTTTATCCGCCATGGAAGTACCACAGACTTATCAGGAGGCCTTGAAAGACAGTCGTTGGCGGCTAGCCCTGGAAGAGGAGATGGCTGCTCTACAGCCACGGGGTACCTGGAACTTGGTAAATGCTCCTATTGGAGCATCTATTTTCAACTGTAAATGGGTGTTTACTATTAAACACCATGTAGATGGGAGCATTGATCGTTACAAGGATAGATTGGTGGCATGAGGATTTACACAGGTTTATGGAGTGGATTATCTAGATGCTTTATCTCATGTTGCTCACCACTACACACCACGTGTCTTTTCAGTCGATGTGGTACGTGATTGGCCTTTATACCAGCCATGTGTTAAAAATGCTTTTCTGTATGGTAATCTTCAGGAGGAAGTCTACATGCAGCAGCCTCCAGGATTTGCTGCTAAGGGGGAGTGTCAGCAGGTTTGTAGACTTCATAAGGCAATATATGGTCTTAAGCAGAGTCCTAGGGCATGGTTTCAGAAACTCTCGAATCTAATTGAAAAACAGGGGTTTAAAAGGTCAAATGCAGATCATTCATTACTTGTGCAGAGAAACCCGAAAGCACAATTATTATCATGGTGTATGTTGATATGCTTTTTACAGGAGATGATGTGCATGGGATAAAAAAGGCGAAGGAATTCATGTGTCATCAGTTTGTCACCAAAGATCTTGGCAATTAAGGTACTTCTTAGGGTTAGAGTTTGACAGGAATGCGCTGGGTCTTATGATGACTGAAAGAAAGTATGTTACTGACATACTTGTTGAGACCTGCATGAGTGGTTGTTGACTCTCTACCACTCCTATAAATACCAGAATGAGATTATATGATGATGATGAAACAAATGAGGTTGACAAGAGGAGATATAGAGTGTTGGTGAGAAAACTTCTATATATTGCTATCAATATACATGATATCTCTTTTGCAGTGTGTCAGGTGAGTCAGTTCATGGAGCTGTCCACAGGTACACTTGGATGATATATATATATGATATTAAGGTACCTAAAGTTTTCTCCAGGTTCAAGACTGCTATTCAGGAAAAGAGCAAGTCTTTGTGTTTCTGCATGTGTTGATGCAGACTATGTAGGGTGTCCTAAAGACAAGAAGTCTACATTGAGCTTCGTTGTATTCATTGGCAACTCTCTTGTTTCTTGGAAGAGTAAGAAACAAACTGTTGTTGCTAGGTTAAGTGCCGAATTTAAATATAGGGTTTGTTGGAGTATTCATTGTATGTGTCATATATGAGGGAGATGGGTAAATGGATTCCGGAGAGATCCATTTACCCCATCCATGTTTAGTCCCGCATATACCAGTGGTGGGACTTGGAGGCTCTGTGGAGGCTATATAAGGAGCCCCAGACCTTGTGTAACCATTGAGAAAGTCAGTAGACAAACTTGGCCCTTTGAGGCATTCTCCCGTGGTTTCATCCCGCTCCTTAGGGAGTAGGATTCCACGTTAAATCTTTGTGTTCTTCAATTTCTTTATCTTTATTTCTGATTATGCTTCTGCTTCCTATTTTCTAACATGGTATCAGAGCAGGTTCGATTCTTGAGGATTTCAAGTTATTATATCTTAATTCGAGATTCGATTTTGAAAATTATTTGTAAAGATTATTTCAATATCTGAGAGTTGCGATTCATCAAGAAGGTTCTCGAGTTTGTTTTCAGGGTTTCATTGGAAACCCTAGTCTTATATGTTCTTGAAGATCTTGTGCGCCTCTCGTGATGCCTCCTCACGCATTCCAGTGACAGAAACGCAGAAATCACCCTTCTCGCGTAGGGGCTGCAGACCTCCGCTCAATTCCAAGAGGGGGTCTTCCCTTCGGGAGATTCCATTCTCCAGGCGTACAGGCTCAAGTCGGCGCCCCTCTTCCCAGGCAGAGCCTTCCATGGCTCCAGGCGGCGCCTCCAGAACTCCGGGAGGGAGGCGGCTCTCGCAGGATGTACAGGTGCATCCAAGGCAAGATCTCCTTCGCCACCTTCGATCCTTAATTGCATCTCCAAGATCTGGTCCTCAATCCACCTCCAGGATCCCCCAGTCGAAATAGCTTTTAGCGAGCCCTTCCTTCTGGTGGTAAGCCCAGTCGCACGACTCCCCTTCGCATCCCCCAATCGTGCGCACCAGTCACATCTCCAAGTTTCCCTCCAAGCATGCAGTCTCTTGTGGCGCGAACCCATACATCAAACGAGTTTCGACCCTCCAGGCAGCGGCGCACCATGCGCACAGGTCGTGATCCCACTGGCCGTGATCGCCTGCGGCACTTCGAGGAATCCTTCAACAGCATCGCCTCATCTTCCCTTTGGTGCACAGCAGGTAGCGACGCGCAGTTCTAGGCGCGATTCCGCGCAGCGACATCGGCCCGAGATGCCGACCCTCTTCCCTTTCCCCAACAGCGACTCGATCATGCGCCTGGGCACGCACCCTCCTGCGCCGGCGATCTTCCATCGCTCCTCAGCTAGCGTGATGACAGCGTAGGTCCTCTCTAGAAATGCCCCATGCGGGGGCGGCAATGATTGACGAGATGGTTCCCACGATGGGGAACCCTAGGGCACGATTGCCTTTCTTATTAAAAAAACTGTTGCAGAAAAAGGGGGAGCTGCGATATTTTAAAAAAATGGTGATTTGTTTTGAGGGCCCAAGTGGGTCGTGACTTGGTAAAATAGGAGAAGAAAAAAAGAAGAGAATGAATGTTTTTGAAAAAAAATAAGAGAAGAAACAGCCGTAAAAAAAGGGAAAAATATTGTCGTGAAAAAAAAGTAATTGTTATTCATGTTTTCGCGAGAAAGAAAGGGATTATTTTTCGAAAAAGGTGTATACAAAAAAAAATCGTACGCAATATATTAAAAGAGAGAGAGAGAGATCGGCATTTGAGAGGTTTTATTTTCTCCCCATATTTATGTATTATTATCTTGTCTTCTCCCAACTTTGTCGATGTAATCATTTTTCCGACAAGTATGGGAGAAAGGAGGAGTAATGTGTAGAGTCGCAGACTCGCAGGTCTTGTTCCAGAGTTCAGATTCAAATTTGCAGACCAGCTGGTTTTCAAACTCTACGGAGATTTTGTCAGACTCGACGTCAGATTCCGCGTCAGTTTCAGATACACATGATTATGCGGTCTTCTTTTCAGACGTGTACATGTTTGTCATCTTTTGCAGTGGTCCCCATCATTCTTCTTGTTTTGTCGACCAGAGTTTTCATTTGAGCCATAGGGACTCCAGAGCATAGATCATTCCCTATGCCATGTTGGTAAGGGTTTTCATGTGGTATCATAGGTACTCCAGAGTAGTGTACCATTCTCTAAGCCAGATGGGAGAGACCCAATTCTCCGACGAGGAGACTTTTCAGACTCCATTCTCTAGCGACCATAAACTTCGATGAGGATTGCACTTCCACGGCTTTCAGTTCGACCCTTTTCAGAGATGGAGTCGTTGTCCACATGTTGTGGCGGGCCAGTTACTCCGATGAGGAGACTCATTTTCAGTAACAGTGACTCTGACAGACGCAGTTCAGAGCACATGCTCTCCGATGAGGAGATTCGGCAGACTCACACTCCAGTCGATTCGTCCTCCTCACCTGCATGGCATGAGAAGCAAAGTCCTCGACAGCAGAAGTTGTGCGCGTTGAGTTGATATTGTCCGTAGTGTCCTGTAGCGTTGAGTTGAGTTTCTTTCTGTTAGTCCAAGCTGAGCATTGCATGCTCCAGCTTAAGGGGGAGTGTTGGAGTATTCATTGTATGCGTCATATATGAGGTAAATGGGTAAATGGATCCTTGAGAGATCCATTTACCCCATCCATGTTTAGTCCTACATCTACCAGTGGTGGGATTTGGAGGCTCTGTGGAGGCTATATAAGGAGCCCCAGACCTCTTGTAACCATTGAGAAAGTCAATAGACAAACTTGGCCCTTTGAGGCCTTCTCCCGTGGTTTCATCCCGCTCCTTATATAGGAGAATGAAAGAATTAAAAATATAAAACGGGATGATATAGAATAACTCTCAACGGTTCTGAAGGTAGGCAAGTTCATGTCAAGAGATCTAAGTTTAAATTATATATCAGCCACCTATGTTATCATTCTCTTTTGCTCGGGTTTTGAATCACAATAGCATGCCATAACATTACTATGGAGAAGTTAATTCTAGATATGATGCTTGGGAAAGTCTTAGAACCAAATTTTGTGTATGTATGACTATTTTTCTCGATATATGTTTCTCAATTTCAGCCATGCTGATACCATACTCCATTTATCCAAACATCACATTATCTCAACAGGTGTTACAATTATTATCATTCCATTTCTTGGATAAACCACTCCATATTGTTGATATGTCACCAATATATAATTATAAATTGAGAATTTTAAGGAATCAGGTTATACACTTGTTTGTTATTGTCAATATCTACTACTATAATCAATGTGAATTATTTTGTTCCTTGAATTGGTATGGTGTTCCATTTATGAAGCATGTGTTGAGGGAAATGAAAAGGTTGTATTCCATTTAACCCTAGAGCTCTCTTATATAGGAGAAAAGTTTTAAGGGTAATTTACATAAACAAGACAGTAGAAATAAACAATATAGAAAAAGACAGAACACGAATATCTTAACACTCTCCCTCAAGCTGGAGCATATATATCTATCATGCTCAGCTTGGAACAACAATGATGAAAAGGACCTCTAGCCAGAGCCTTAGTAAATATGTCTGCAATATGATATCTTGACGCTACATAAGATGTTGCAATAAGCCCTTTTTAGATCAGATCACGAGTATAGTGACAATCCACCTCAATGTCTTTTGTCTTTTCATGAAATGTTGGATTATTAGATATAAACAAAGCCGCTTGATTATCACATTGAAGATGCATAGGAAGAGGTACTTCAATTGTTAAGTCGGTCAAGACAGATTTGACCCACATCATCTCAGTACTACCTTGGTTCATTGCCCTATATTCTGATTCTGCACTGGATCGAGCAACAACAATTTGTTTCTTATTCTTCCATGAGACTAGTGAGCTGCCAACGAACACAATGAAGCTTGAAGTGGACTTCCTGTCACTAGGGCGCCCAACATAATCTGCATCTGCATACCATGTAACTGAGAGACGTATCTCTTCTAAACAGAAGACATGCACCTAGAGATGACTTCATATATCTCAGGATCATGAAAATTGCATCCATGTGCACCTGTCTGGATTGCTCCATGAACTGACTTACTCTACTCACAACAAAAGATAAATCTCACCCGGTAATAGTAACATACAATAATTTCCTTACCAGCTCTTTGTATCGTCTCTTGTTCACCTCCTCAGATCCGCCATCATAAAGCTTCGCATTCGGATCCATTAGGGTAGTAGTTGGTCTACATCTTGTCATGCATGTCTCAGATAGAAGATCAGTGACGTACTTCCTTTGTGTCATAGCCACACCCTGCTGATTTCGTGCAAATTCTAGTCCAAGGAAGTAAGAAAGAGTACCAAGGTTCTTGGTAACAAATTGCTGCCCAAGGAAATTCTTAGTAGCTTTATTGCCCTGCTCATCGTTGCCAGTGATGACAATGTCATCAACATAAACCAAGATGACTACAATACCTCTCTGGTGTCTCTTCACAAAGAGAGTATGATCTGCAGTAGATCTGACAAATCCTTTTTGTTCAATCAGTTTTGAGAGCTTCTCAAACCAAATCCTTGGACTCTGCTTAAGGCCATATATAACCTTATGAAGACGGCACACCATACTGGACTCCCCCTCAACAGCTAACCCAGGTGGTTCTTGCATGTATACCTCTTCCTGCAAATCACCATACAAGAAAGCATTCTTCACATCCAATTGGAAAAGTGGCCAATCACGTACCACAGCAACAACAATAAGAATCCGCAAGGTAGCGTGACGCGCTACAGGAGAAAATGTGTCTTGATAGTCTGTCCCATATATCTATCTGAACCCACGAGCAACCAGCTTGGCCTTCTATCTGTCTACAGTACCATCAGCCCGGTGCTTGACAGTAAATACTCACTTCCTTCCAACAACAGATGCACCTGGTGGAGCATGGACTATACTCCACGTACCATGTGACTGTAAAGCCGCCATCTCCTCCTCCATAGCCAAACATCATTGACTGTCCTGTAAGGCCTCCTGATATGACCGTGGTATTTCTATAGCAGACAACCCCACGACAAAGTGCTGAAAATCCTTGGAAAGACGTTCCAAGGAAACATGAGAACCCAAAGGATACATAGTGCATGCTCGTTTCTTCCGCCGAAGTGCTATAGGCATATCCAGATTCTCAGTAGCACTAGTAGTAGTAGTAGTAAAGACATTATTTGCATCTTCTACCTCAGTCTGTACATGCAAATCACTTGTGACATTAGAAGAACTCAATGCTCAGTACATACCTCGGGTGTGCTGGATGATGGAGGAGGCGCATGAGCACGGGGCTTTCGTTGGTAGACCTGTGGAAAGAAGGTAGGAGGCGGAGGTGGTGGCGGTGGTGATGGTAATGGAGGTGGAGGTGGTGGTGGTGGTAATGGAGTAGAACATAGTAATGGCGGAGGAGGAGGCATATAGATCTCTTCTCACCTGTGAGAGAAAAATACATAATATACTCAAAGAAGGTGACATCAGCACTGACATAATACCTTCGTCGAACAGGGCCAAAACAACGATATCCCTTTTGAGTTTTGGAATACCCAACAAATACACATTTGACACCTCTAGGAGAGAGCTTGTCAAGACCAGGGGAGAGTTGATGGACAAACACAACCGAACCAAAGACACGAGGTGTAAGCGAGAAAAGATCTGTCTCGGGAAACACAATCAAGAACGGGATCTTTTCTCCTAACACCGAAGAGGGCATACGATTTACCAGATAATAAGCAGTTAGAACCTATCTCCCCAATAGGAAATTAGGAATGAGGAGCACGACTCTGAATCAAGAGAGTTCTGGTAACATCCAAAAGATGGTTGTGTTTCCTTTCAGCCATAACATTCTTGTTATAAAATATGAAGCGGAAGCGGAATGATAAAACAGAGCATAAGAACAAGAAAGATCAAACATGGAAGAACAAGATTTAACGTGGAACCCTACTCCGTGAGGAGCGGGATGAAACCACGGGAGAAGCCCTCCAATAAGGCGTGTTTGTCTATTGACTTTCTCATCTGTTACAGGAGGCCTGGGGCTCCTTATATAGCTTCCACAGGACCTCCAAGTCCCACCACTAGGCGGTATGGGACTAAACTCAGTGGTGGGGTAAATGGACCTTGGAGGGATCCATTTACCCACCTATTACATAAGTGACGCATGCTCCAAATACTCTAACACTCCCCCTCAAGCTGGAGCATGCAATGCTCAGCTTGGACAAACAGGAAGAAACTCAACTCACAATACATGACACTACAGACAATATCAACCCAACGCGCACAGCTGCTGCAGTCGAGGACGTTGCTTCTCATGGCGTGCATGTGAGGAGGACGAACGGGGCTGGAGTGTCTATCAGGCTCAGAGAATGGAACTCTACTGTGAAGTCCCTATGATACCACATGAAAACCCCTGCCCTTAATGGCATAGGGAATAGTCCTCTGCTCTGGAGTCCCTATGGCTCACATGAAAACTCTGGCCGACCAACAAGAATGACAAATGATTGGCATGCGTCATCGTCGAGTCTGAATCTGAAATTTGTAGAGTCTGAATATATGACCGGTCTGCAACATCTGATATCTGAATCTTAGAACAAGACCTGTGACTCTCTATATATACTCCCCCTTTCTCCCATACTGGTCGGAATGACATTGTTGACCACGTTGGGAGAAGATAAGATAATACATAAATATGGGGGAAAAAAATGAATATTCTCAAAAAATTTCTCTTGCGGCTTTTCTTCATTTTTTTTTTGTAATAAGCCGTCCATCCATTTTTTTTTTGAACATATTTTTTTTATATATATATATAAGCCGTTCCAACTTTTTTTTCGGCTTTTGCAACATTTTTTTCTTTCTTTCTTTTTTTTCTCTTTTTTTTTTTAATTTTGCGTACGGCTTTTTTTTCCTTCGTGTACGCGCCTCTTTTCTTTCCCTTTTTTTTTTTTGAATTTTGCGTACGGCTTTTTCTCAGTGTACGCGCCTTTTTTTTCTTTTTTTTTTTTACTTCCAGAACATACAACCCATTGGTTTTTTTTTTCTAACTAACGCCCAACATGGGCCGAAATAACTGCAGCCACCCCTTCTATTTCTAGGGTTCCCACGAAGGAACCCTTTCCTTCGAACCCCGCCGCCCCTGCTAGGGCATTCACGGAGAGCGGGACTCCGCCACCCCGATGGTGTCTTCACGCACATCGTCTGGAGGAGATCGCGGCTTCATCGCCGGGGCTACGCGCGCCTGGAGAGATGCGGCTTCGCCCACGAGCTCGCGCCGATGCATCGATTCGCCTGGGGATTTGCTTCGTGGGTCCGCGCCCAGTGGGACTGGGGTCATCATCTGCGCCTGGGGGTCAGGGTCTTCATCTGAATGCGCGCGAGGGAGATTCGCGCAGCCGCTGCTGAAGGGAAGGCCGCCTGGATTGCGCCGCTCGAGAGACCTGTGTGCCTGGAGATTGAAAGCATTGCGAGGGCTCGCGCCTTGGATCTGGGAGGCGCCGCCTGGAGGTTGCGGGGTGCGACGCCAAGGGAGGTGCGCGCGGAGGGCGCCGCCATGCTCAAGCGCGCCGCCTGCGCGCGTGGTGGTTGGGATCCCCGAACTTCCCCGTGGGAGAGAGAAGGGTTGCGCCGACAGGAGTGCCCGGGCGTGCTGGATGATGTCGCCTGGGCTGTGACGATGGTAGCAATGACGCAAAGCCTGATTTCTTGAAACTAGGGTTTCCAAATGAAACTCCGTGGAACCGATCAACAATAACGAAAACTAGGGTTTTGGAATGAAACCCTTGAATCTAAAAATGAATACTCCCCACAATAAAAACCACGAAAAGTAATCGAAACTCGATTAAAAATATAACATGATTCCTCGAGAATCGACCCGCTCTGATACCATGTTATAAAATATGAAGCGGAAGCGGAATGATAAAACAGAGCATAAGAACAAGAAAGATCAAACATGGAAGAACAAGATTTAACGTGGAACCCTACTCCGTGAGGAGCGGGATGAAACCACGGGAGAAGCCCTCCAATAAGGCGTGTTTGTCTATTGACTTTCTCATCTGTTACAGGAGGCCTGGGGCTCCTTATATAGCTTCCACAGGACCTCCAAGTCCCACCACTAGGCGGTATGGGACTAAACTCAGTGGTGGGGTAAATGGACCTTGGAGGGATCCATTTACCCACCTATTACATAAGTGACGCATGCTCCAAATACTCTAACAATTCTATTGGTTGGTATACGCACAGGCTGTCTGATGCACAATACCCTGAGACTTAAGAAATTGAGAGAGCTTAGTACTGCAAAATTCTATAACATTATCAGAATGTATGTACTTGACTCTAGCAGAAAAATTGTTCTTTATTTCATTAATAAAAGACTGAATAACAGGACCAGCATCAGACTTGTTCTTAAGAAGGAAAACCCAAGACAACCAAGAAAACTCATCAACAGCAACAAGATAGAATATGTATCCTTGAAGATCTGGGACACGACTAGGACTATTTAGACCCTGGCGACTCTGAAAAGAGTACCGACAATGCTTCCCAAGCCGGCAGGCCTCGCACTGAAAAGTGGAGCGAGGAGAAATCTGTGGAAGAAAATGGACCAGCTTTTGCAGAGGAAGATGACCAAATCGCATATGCCAAATGTACGGAGAAACAGACCCAGTGCTCAGAGAAGAAGAGGTGCCAGCGTACGTAGATTGCACAAGTCTGTAAAGACCACCTTGCTCATGGCCAGTTCCAATCATTGCCTCCACGAGCATAAGTATCATCTGCCTCCCATGAGGCATTTGTCCCAGTCTTGTCACGCGGTTCCTCTGTCGTGAGGATATGCTTCTTGCCATTACATTGCATTAAACTCATGAATTGCATGGCCCACAGTTCATAGTTGGTCACATTCATTTTGACAATGGGTGTCGGACCTTTGAAGGCACCCAGGGATGGGACATCCACTTAGTTATCGGACATGATAACAACTATCTTCAAGATTGGACTAGCAACAAGAGATACCAGCGTCTACACTGACATACAGGAAGATGATTGTGGGTGTAGACTCATACCACAACCTCTTCCATTCTTCTGGAGAGTCCTTTGAGTAACTAGGGTGTTTATAGATGATCCTTAGCACCCTAGAGATCCAAAAGAGGACGTAGACCGTGGCCAATATGACTGGCCGAGATGACAGGGACGGAAGGAGCACCCTTGGCATGACGTCGAACTGTGAGGGCACGCGCTAGAGGTGCATCCCACGCCGTGAGATGGAGGCGGCCCGCGTAGATGGAGGGGACGTGCTAGAGGCGGCGGACTTACAGGGTAGAGGCAGCAACCCGCGTAGATGGAGGCAGAACTCCGCGTGAAGGGAGGTGGCAGCCCGCATGGAGGGAGGCTGTGGCCGCGTGGAGCTTAGGGTTTTGGTGGGGAGGGGCTAGGGTTAGGTCACAAGCTCCGGTCTAGGAACATCACTGTGATACCATGTTGAGGGAAATGAAAAAGTTGTATTCTATCTAACCCTAGAGCTCTCTTATATAGGAGAAAAGCTCTGAGGGTAATTTACATAAACAGGACAGTAGAAATAAATAATATAGAAGAAGACATAACGTGAATATGGGTTATATTATTTTATTTATATGGGTTATATTATTTTATTTATTTTGAATATTTTAATGCTTTGCTTTCCACTAGTCAGCCTTAGCTCGTTGATCAACTTGTCCTTCAATGCACCTCATTCCATTGAGACGATAGTTGACATTTGATGTTTGTCCCTGGATTTATTGTGAGCAAATTGTTGGACGTTTGTACAACTCCTGAATATTTTACTGGCAATATATACATTGTTTGCAGAAAGAAGTTTAACAGCTGTTGGTTTTTACTTGGTTTCAACTTCCAACATATTATGCAAAGTAATGTATGATACATGTATACTTGTTATATGTATTCATAATCTTGCCTACACAAGCACACTTTTTATTATATATTACATCTAATTGCCTCAATTCTCAGTGTGCCCATGTGCCTGTGTATGGACTAGGTGGGACCAACCTTTGACTAAATATACGTATACATTCAGATGTATACTGCATGATACTTACCACCATGTGTAATTGGGTGGATTGGTGTTGGGTTGATAAATGGATCATTCCTGTGATCGATCAACTTAAGTCGTCCTTCACCTTCTTACCTACTCATATTATAGACTTCTTTGGTTTAAGCCAGAGCTTGGAGTAACCTGTTTAGGAGCTTAAAACCAACTCATTCCAGGTTATGCACGAACAGAGACAAGTTCATGAATATGTCCTGTCTGTGTTTTGCAGATCCTTGCTATGATCAATCATATTTATTCTCCATCTATTAATTCTACTTCATTGCTTGCTTGATCATTTGGTTGCATGTGCTACATAATTTTAGTGATTTTTTCCATCTTTGGTCTCATTATTAGATCCTGCAACAAATGCGGATGGATATTGCCTTATTAAGTAAAGAAGAAGGCGGTTCTCCTGTACAAAATCCTTCAACAGCTGCTGAAGATGCAAGGCTGGCATCACTTATCTCTCTTGATAGCATTATTAAACAAGTCAAGGTTGGTTATTCCTTTATAAAACTCCAGATATTTAAATGCGATCAACGGAAGCAGGGATTTTAAACATTCTGATTTTGGGACAGGATATTACGAGGCAATTATCTGTGAAGTCATTGGCAAAATCGAAAAAGAAAGTGCTCTTAGCATCTGTAGATGAACTTACAGAAAGGATGCCTTCCCTTCTGAATATCGATCATCCTTGTGCTCAAAGGCAAATAGCTGAGGCTCGCAAAGGTGTAGAGGTAGTGAGTGATCACTTGTTTTCACTTGAGTCATCGCTATATAGTTTATTGGTTGCATGTGCATTCAAGATCGTGGGAACCAATTTAAGATGACTAGGAGTAATGTTTAGAACTTGACTGTAATCTTCTTGTATTCGTCAAAATTGATTTTATTTGTCGCGCTGCTTTAAAAGAATGACTTCTTGCAGGCTATCCCTGAAGAAGAAGGTCGACCCCAAGATTTGCAAGATTGGATGTCCAGTTCTGAGACGGAAGTGACACAATGGAACATTTTGCAGTTCAATACTGGCTCGACGGCCCCGTTTATTATAAAATGTGGTGCCAATTCCAATTCCGAGCTTGTGATCAAAGCAGATGCACATGTACAGGAGCCAAAGGGTGGAGAGATAATAAGAGTTGCACCTAGACCATCTGTTCTTGTTAATATGAGCTTGGACGAGTTAAAGCAGGTTTTTTCCCAGTTACCTGAAGCATTGAGCATGCTGGCTCTTGCGAGGACTGCTGATGGAACAAGAGCAAGATACTCGAGAGTTTATAGGACATTGGCTATGAAAGTTCCTGCCCTCAGGGACATTGTCAGCGAGATGGAAAAAGGTGGGGCGTTGAAAGATGTAAAGTCGTGAGTAATTGTAACATGATGTATCTTCATGTATGTTAATAAGAAGGTTTCTGCCATACATTATTTGTTCCATCATGTGTCCATAGTTTTGAAAACATGGTCCACATGTGTTATATATGAGTCATTTCTGTGCAGTAACACCTGAGTCGTAGCCATTATCACAAATTATTTGGACTGCTGTCTGACAAGTTTCAGACTCAGGTATTTATCAAATCAAGAGCAACCATTCACTCCTCCCAAACCTCCCGCCGCTTCTCCCCATCCAATTGCCAAATTGAGAAAACTAAGTTGATGAAATTAAGACTTTACAGTTTTATTTAAACAAAATAAAGATAATGTCGTTATGGATGGAAATAAACTGAAGAATATAATGTAAAATAATTGATGTTTGTAGCGCCAAGCACGTGATTTCTATGATCTATCAACCATATATATGATATCAAAAGAATATTGGGTTTGATTTTTACAAGTTTCAATCTCATTTTTGAACTCGGCATTCTCAACACTCGACCTTAAGAAGAGTGAGAAGAGAAAAATTCACCTCTACCGTTAGGGAAACTTAAAATTACCTTTGAGCGGTAAGGAAACCTTTAATTGTCAAGCACCGTAGGTAAGTCGTCTCTTGATTTATCTAAAGTCATTTCTTCAAGAACCGGCTTCCTTGGGATTCCTCTACATGGTAGGCCTCTTCAAGTGCTGCTTCCATGAAACCTTTTTCCAATTATCAAGTGTAAGGTCAAGGTTGCCTCTTGAAGAGTTGCTTAACTATGGTACATAATAAAAAATGTTTAGGATATTGTGCAGGTCAGACGAATCTTTCTATTAGTCAACTTATTACAGATGAGATTTCATGTGTGTGAGAAGTGAGAACGTTTAGGATATTGTGTACGCGTGTATTAGTTGATTTGACAATACCTCGCGTTTTATCAACTTGAGTCTGCAGTAGAGAATGGAATGTGCATAGCATGATCCATTATTGAGTAACTTATATGTTGGATTTGATATTTGTCTTTTAGATAGGAAGATTTTCCCCACTTATTGAAAGGACCAAATAAGAAATGGACCTCTCATTTGAAGATCTGAGCAGGGCACTTCTTGTATGCAAAGCTAGCGATGAGTTCCTCCCACAAGATGGCCCCAAGGTCACTATGTTTCTTCTCTAGCTTACTAGTATACGGGTCATCAAAACCTCTCTTCAAGTTGTTTTTTCTAACATTTTTTTATTGTTGGTAGCATGCAAATATGGTAAGATGGGGATTGAATAGGAATAGAATACACATAAAGGGTTTTTCCAATGAGTTCTGAGCCCATTATGATTATAATGAGTATCCTCACTTTTACTAATGTTTTCAATCATTTTGAGTACAATACTTACTAGTTAACAAATGGTGTGCATATTCTTACAACTAAGAGTCATGTTCGCAAAAAGAAAACTATAAATTAATATGAAGTGATTGTACCTTTATTTGTATTACGGGTGTCTTTTCTATTTCTAGTAATGATTATTTTGTACTAATTAAAATTTCTCTGTGTGAAAATGGTTACTAATAGTAAAAATAAGACAATAGTTATATACAAATGAGTATTATGCTCAAAATGATAGAATGCATTAGCAAAAATGAGTGTGCTCATTACAATCAAAATGAATTCATGGATCATTGGAAAATTTTCCTATAGAGCAGCATTTGCTAAAACTGAAGTAGTTTCTTGAAAACTAACTTTGGAATGAAAGTTTGAATACTCATAGATGTTCTAGTTATTCCCTAATAAAATTTCCTGATAACATATTGTTTCATCCGGAGCACACCTTGATCATTCTGCTCGCAATAACCTGATCAATTCTCCTGGTGAAAAATATTAGACATTCCATATTCTGAAACCAACATTGAATTTTATTTGATGTAAAATAATCTCTATACGTCTATTATGGATTTATACCCTTTGAGAACGATAAACCTCTTGAATCTTATTAATTAAAGAGATACAACTTTAGACTATCGTCAACACAACATCAACCAAAAATTCCCAAGGGATTCCAAGAATTCTTGGTATATGGAATTCAAATAATTAATCTCTTTTAGGAATCATGGAATCGTATAAAATAATAGTTCTGATATATCATAGTAATTATTTTGGACACAAAAATAAACTAATTCTCTTTGACGGAATAAAATATCTCTCATCTTTCCTTCGAATAAATTCTTCTTTTTTATTTTCAAATGAATGTTCCTTTGTTGCTTTGAGTTGCATACTAATTTTGAAATCAAGTACCAACGTGTATAACTCCCCTCCCCCCCAAAAAAACAACATATGTATGTATGCATGCATGCATGCGATTGGTGTGTGTTTATGTGTGTGTGGGTATGGGTGTGGGTGTGGGTGTGAGTTTGGGCGTGGGTATGGGTGTAGGTGTGGGTGTCTATGAGTGCATGTGTATGTGTGTGTGTGTGTGTGTGTGTGCATGTTCGTGTGCTTGTGTGTGCGCGTATGTATAGCCTTTGCAATTTATGTTGGACATGTGAGCCCTTGGAGAACTATTTCTACAATAAATGTTATTGTATTCCTTTTTATATATAAATATAAGTTATTGATTATTGACTCTCTTTATAAGATTAATAAATGAATGCACTTATAAAGGTCCCTTTGTAAAAAATTGGGTTATGTACCATAGCCATCTTTGTAATTATACAACTACTGATTCAACGGTTGAATCATATAGGCTAATGCTGAGATGATATCCAAGAGTTAGATTGAGGAGTCATCTAGTACCGTCAAATGATTGTCAAGAGAGGATCTCCAGCCTAAGAAGGAGATGGCTATCCTTACTCCAAAGATTGATATCCAACTGACCTCTTGATGCAGGTCCTCTGCATAGGAATAGATATTCAAAGGTGTTGGATGTGTTAAGTCAAAGAGTTTACTTAGCGAGATCGAAATAGCGTAGACCTATATCGTATGTTGTGAGGCAAACATCCTCTGACTAGATATAGGTGTATTACTATATGTCAGAGCTTATGTATTAGGTAGACCATTGGGTTGATAACCTAATCAAGGTCTATACATCGGTGAGCTGGTGTGCATATAAGGGCATATGAGTAATACGATCTCTCAAAAAGATCGTACAGGTTCAATACCAAACAGATAGATTTGAGCTCTCTCATGCGATATTGGGACCAAATCAAATTTCATCGATGGTCGTCTCGCTTTGGAAGCGATATAGGATTTGTGGGTATAAAATATGCTTTTACAAAGCATATGATCAATACCTGAAAGATACACAACTTTTTATTGAATATATTTTTAACTTAACAGCTTTTATTATTTTATTTTTATTTTAAGATATAACTCATTTTCTATATTTCTGATTGGGCAACGTGGCCCAATCACAACCCTCCACCTAGTCGGCCTTTTACAAGGCTCTGCTTCCTAGACCATCTAATCTTGTGATCAGATGGCTCCTGATCACTCCATCCCACGTATTTCTTAGCTATATGATATGATAATCCAGCGGATCTCGACCATTCATGCATGATTTAATTGTAGTTGTTGGATCCTCTAATCTAATGGTTATTATTCTTCTTCTCCTCCGACCATTAGCCTTGCAAAGGGTTGTGACTCTTCACCGGCCTTTCTTCATCGGGTTCTCCCCTCTATTTCGATTTTCTCCGCCCCATGATTAAGGTACCCTTGTGTTACCCATTCTCCCCTCATTCATGCATGGGCATCAGACTCCATCCTCCTCTTCATGAGAGCTCTAGGGAGGTTATTGAAACCACCTCCTTGTAATCATCTAGAGAGGGAATAAAATCCCATCCCCAACAACATACTCCCTTATCTGCACCTTATGTGAGTATGTTCTTAGAATCATCTACCTTCGAGTAATATAGAGGGTGAGAGTAGAATCCATGGTCGAAGAAATGCTCTGGTGAGATCCTTGGCTTTCAGGACATGTCGTAGTGATTTTTTTTGTTGCTCAAGCTTCGTACTTGGGTCGAGTACATGAAGCGATGACCTGATGCCCTTTGGAGATTCAACCCCATACCCATGTTCATATCTATTCTTATTCATCTTTTTTAAGCGAGTCCCAGTTGTTCCCCTAATTAGATTTCTTCTAATTTATTCCACATGCATACACCTTCTCGTTTACATTTGATTACCTCCTCATCGTCAAAACACATCACCCATTTTCATTAAATACTCTATTTTCCCTTCTTATACTTCCATACCTCTCCCTAGATAGATTGTGTCCTCTTCCTACAAAGAAGAGGAATACACTGAGGACTCTGCCTTCTCCCTAGGATAGCCCTTGGTTCTGCCTCTTGTCCACCCCCATTCAATTCTTTTTTTCTTTGGCTATGTTTTCTAACAGTGCATGTACTCCAATTCCCTAACTGATCGGAACTTTGACGGACCACATTGAGATCTTCCACCTTAGATAATCTCACCTCGATACAACACTCTAGGGGGTGCAGCAACCTCTCTGGACCTTTTCTTTGGGAGATCATCAACAAGCTTCATCAGCATCCACCATCCCATTAGGACCATGAAGGAAGAGTATTCCCCTCGCCAGCGCCTAGCCTCTTCATTGTTGCATGCTTAGTAGGAGGAGAACACTTCGATGTACAATCACCATATGATCTCCATGATCCTACAACCCCGAGGAGACCCGAGCCACTTATCTGCACCCTATAGGCTTGGGTGAAATTGAGCCAAGTCTGAAGCACCATGAGCTGACAAGTCGCCCATGCCTTCCGTGTCGCTCGAGCCTGCATCGCACGAGGGAGGCGCGTGATAAATTCATCACTCTAAAAGTCTTTAATTAAGCTCAAATCCCTAAAATTCATTGACATTTCTTCATTTATTCTGCATAATTAGCATTCATGCATGTTTTGGTAAGAATGATATTTTATCACTTAAGAAGCCAAATATCCCATCCAAAATTGACCTGTAAATAGCCTAACTTCCCAGATTTTAACTAATTCATGCTAACTCCAAATGACCCGAAACCACCTCCACTTGTACATATTACTAACAAGAATAAATGAAAAATACAAAAAAATCACTAACCTAAATAAGTGGACCAAAAACCCAAAACCTAGTTCTAGAATTCCTGGACTAAAACCTCAATATCTTTCCCGTACAGTGTTCATTTTTATTCTACTCACTTTTGAACTAATGTACATTCAAATACCTTCAAAACAAGACCGAGTTCAAGTGAATCGGAGCTCATATGTGAACGTTGAGTTTTTGGCATCTTTTGTACATTTTGTATTTTAGCAGTTTTTGACCTATTATTTTATTTACATAATTAACCAATTTTATTTTAATTATTTTTCATTTTCTTCCTTGATGAATGTTTTATTAAAACGCATAAAAATCCAAATCCAAACTGAGCTTGAAATCAAAGAAACTAACTGAGTCCGAGTTTTCACTAACTGTTTGTAGAAAAATTGTCTTTTTCATCTTTTATTTTATCTCTTCTTTTTATTAACTAAAAAATCAAAAATATATATATTAATGAGTAAATATTTATCTTTGATTTCATCCTATTTTTTCAGGATTTTTATCTGGTCTAAAAATGACACAAAATTATAAAACCTAAAAATCAAGGTATTCTATGTACATGGGAGACCCCAAAGATATCACTTTATGCAAATGATCGATTTTGATTTTGGTCCCTTCATGAAAGATGTAGATCTCGTCAAGTCGATAAATTTTAGTGAAGAAACATTTTCGATCCGAGGTCATTTACTATTTTTGACATATTTATCAATTATTTTTATTTTTCGATTTTTGTAGGGTTGACACGTGGCTACTCCGGGAGTCGCCACGTGTTACCCAATTTTGAAGTTTTTATTATTTCGTTTTTATAAAAAAATTATAAAAAATAAAAATCACCGCATGTGCGGAGCACATGCCTCCACGCACATGCCCTGCATGTGCCTCTTCCGCCTCTCCTCACACTGGTACGTGGTGTTACCTCAGGCGCCCGATCTCGACCAATCGGACGATTGAGCCCATCATCTTCCCCCCACTTTCCCCTTTGGGGGGCTCTGCACCTCAACCCGCGAAATCTACGCTGCATCACCCTCTACGAATCTCACCGCCACTGCCAACCGATCCCTACAAGTCTCGCGATCCTCACCCTCTGACCTCCATCAAATATCCATCAAATCCCCAATCTATCAGTCCCACGATTTCCCTCGTCTCCATCCCAACTTCCATCTCTGACAAACCTCCGAAGCCCTATAAAACAAACTGCGTCGTCACCCTTCTCCTGATCCCCCGACTGCATCACAGGAGGTAGGGATGAGCATGGGCCGGGTTGGGCCGGGCCCTGGAGGGTCCAGGCCCAGGCCCATATAAAATTTCGGGCCTTGGGCCGGGCCCAAGGCCCACATTTTTTTATTTTCGGCGGCCCAAGCCCAAGCCCGGCCCAATTTTCATGGGCCGGGCCGGCCCATATAAATGTGCATGTATCAAATTCTAGTACTTTTTCTGTATTTTCAAGATGAATTTATATAACTTTGTCACTTAAAGAGTGGGCAAACTATGTGGTTTAATAAAATTAAACAATACAAAAATATAAAGAAAGAAAAAGATGAATCAAATGTAAAAAATATGTTCATGCAGAGACAATACAAATATAATAGCATATCAAATGTGATTAGCAAATGTTGTACCTGAAGAATTCTTGGAACTGGGATTTGAGCTAGTTGAATATGAATTTTAATATCATCTGCTTGAGTTATCCCCTGCACGGTGTTGACAACAAATTTATTAAGAAACTAAAGAAGAGTAATTTAGGCGATTGCATAATCCAAAGGCTGCATCCTCCATGAATATATTTTTTTCAAGGCTATTGTCCGATGCGGCCTTTGGATTATGCATGTAAGGTGAGGGTGTTTAATTGTGGAATCATACATCTCTTAGAATTACTCTCTTGGAGATTGCCCAACTATGCTGTCAATCCTGAAATTATAAGACTAACCGCAATATCGACAACTAAAAATAATTTCATAACAGACAAGATAAAATAAACATGGCAAGGTTCAATATTACAAAAGCTAAATGGATGAATATCAAACCCAACAGAAGTTCAATATTAATCAAACCAACTAGTTCAACATCCAAACCGTACTAGAAATAAATAACACTTTCAAAAGTTGAAATGTCTCTAGAGTGAGAAGCAAAAGGAAGATCTTTCATCTAAGAAACCTTCAGATAGCATGTAAAGTCCTGCAATAGAAATTAAAATTGTCAAAAAATATCTTTAAATTACTTATTAGAAGTCCTTGAAGATCTTGTGTTTTTTATCTACTTACCTAAGACAAACGATGTATATACTTGCAAGTTGTGGTTTTAAAATGGTAGTCATGCTTGAGAGGTCGTTGGATCTAAAAAAAAATTAAAGTTCAGTACAAGTTAAGGACATCTAATTTACCAAAGATAGTAACTCAGCTAACCTAGTAATTCTTCATCTACTTGCTCCTCTTCCTCATGTTCATCCAAATCCAAATCTGACTCCTCATCTTCACGAATCCAATCTCCTAAACAAACTAGTGCTTCCACCGTCTTTGGAACGAGCCTGCTTCGGTAGGTATCTAGAACTCTGCCGCCCGTGCTGAATGCACTCTATGAAGCTACAGAGGAAACTGGAATGGCTAGAATATCACGAGCCATGAATGACAATATGCGATACTTGCTTGAGTTCACATCCCACCACTTCAAGATATCAAATTTGTCATCATCAATTATATCTGCTGAACAATCTTCGAGATATAAATCAATCTCTGATTTTCCTACCTCGAGAGAACCAATCTCTCTTTTCTTTTTAAGAAATTTGCTTCTCACATCCTCTTTTTTCTTTGATGTGAGTGCAATCTCTTGCTCAAGTCCACCTGTTGTAGAAGACTCTCCACCAAAAAATGATGCATACTTAGTGGAGTATTCTGCATATAGCCTATGAAATATGTCTCTTACTCGTTCAACAAGCTCAATAGCTTCCACCTCAGGATAAAGTTCTTGATATGAGAAGCTCAAGAAATCAAATTTGTAGCGCGGATCCAAGACAATTGCAATTGCCAATGGCATCATAGCATTCTTGTCCCGCCAGTACTTGTCAAATTTAGAATACATCTTCGTGCCAATACTTCTAATGGAAGAGTCAGCATGATTAACAAGAGTTTGCAAGTGTCTTTCTATTTCATATATCAAGGAAAAAATAAGTTTGCAGTAGAATATTTCTGTCCAGAGAAAACCTTAGTGGCAACATAAAAACTCTCCAAGATCTCGCAGACCATCTCAACCTTCTTCCATTCACTTGCAGACGGTGCATCTGCCAATTGGTAATCATGAGATTTTAAATGATTGAACACTTTCTGATATAAGATAGCGGACTCAAGCATAAGATAGGTGGAATTCCACCTTGTGCTCACATCCAATCTCAATCCCTTGGTTATAGGAATACGCTCTTGTTGAGCGATATCTTTAAAGTCTTGAAATCTTCGTGTGGAATACTTTACATATTTTACAAGACCACGAATTTTGGTGGTGATGTCCTTCACTTCAAGCAATCCATCCTGCACAACAAGATTGATGATATGTGCCCAACACCTTACATGAATGAAAGTGCCATCTAGCAACAAGGAATCTTTTGTAGCAAAGTGATCTACAAGATTACGTACAACAACATCATTTGTGGAGGCATTATCAACTGTTATTGTACACAAACTTTCATTATTCCATTCACTCAAGCGGCTCACAATCATCTCTGCAATATTATCTCCTGTATGGCGTGTATATAGTACACAGAAGCAAATGATTTTCTTATGCAGCTTCCATTGATTGTCAATGAAATGGGCAGTAATGGACATGTACCCTAAGTTCTGGATTGATGTCCACATATCTGTAGTGATGCAAATTCTCCCTGTTGTCTTAAGAAGCTCCCTTAGTTTCAATTTTTCAATCTCATAAAATTTCATGCAATCACGCTTTACGGTGGATCTTGAAAGCACCTTGAACTTGGGTTGAAGGTATTCTATAAAAATGCGGAACCTCCGATTTTCTACAACCTTGAAAGGCAACTCACTAGAAATGATCCATTTCATGAGATCATCCCTACTTCTCTCTTGTTCAAACTTCCAAGTTGTGAATGTGCTACCATGCTCAAGATTTGTGAATTTCAATAGATTCTGGTACTTTGACTCTTTTTTATAGTATGGACACACAAGATTCAAGTGACGGTCAAGGTGACTAGTCCCACCCTTAGTACCACATGTTAGTTGTTCCTTACAATAGTTGCACCTGCAAACCTCTTTTCCATCTACAACGCCAATTCTAGTGAGATGTTTCCACACCCAAGACTTGTATTGTCTTTGCCGTTTTCTTGTGGGATTTTTATCATTTCCTTCATCAATCATAGCAGGGAAATCAATAGTGTCTAAATTGACATTACTCGGCAGAACTTCTTGTGAATCCGGTGACATCTATAAGAAATTAAGTATACATTCTTAGAATTCAATTTATAATACAAGAAACATAACAAAAAAACTCGAAGTATCAAGGGAAGTATGTGGACCTTTCTCAAAACAGCCTGTGGTTCGATGTTTCCTTTCACTGTCACTTTCTGTTGCTCGATGCTCACGTCAAGATTCAAGCTGGAATGTTTTAGCCCAAGATTCAAGCTAGAATGTTTTATATGTGCAACCAATAAAATTAATTAACATTGTTGATGATCACTGGAATGTTGTTTGTGATTATACTCAAAACCTTCGTTAGCGCAACTAATTGCCATTGAAAACTGTAGGTGAAGGCTGAAGCCTATATTACGCTAACATCATAAAAATATATTTGTTAATATGAATAGGCAACATGCATAATCTGCTTTCGAGAAAGTCTCAAGAACTTAATAGCATCTGTGAATTATCCTATAAACTTAAAGAACAAAAAAACTCAAAGTATCAAGGAAAGATCCACTTAATAGCATCTGTGAATTATCCTATACAGAGGTAGCAAAGCTTTCCAGAACTCGTCCGAACATTCCAAACATAAAAGAATCAAACCTGAGGACTGGGTTATGCTGTGCCAGTGCTGCAAGACCCACGAGGACTGGGCTGTGCGGCTGTGCCGGTGCCGATGCGTGTTGCAGAGAAGTTGAGGTCGTGAAGCCGCACGGAGGAGTGGAGCCGGCGAAGTTGGCAACGGCTCGAGACACAATGGGAAGTCGGAGGGGAGGAGACACGGCGGCGAGGTTGGCAACGCTATCCGCTCGTTGGAGTGGGGTGGCCGGGGGGGTCTGGTCTAGCGGTGGCCCGTGAGGATGAATGATGAACCAAAGGGGCACGCTGCACGCACAACACAAAACATAGGAATAGGAGGGGTGCTTCCGTGCGTGTAATGGGCAACCACAACACCAAAACCGAAGGGGCACGCACAACACAAAACATAGTTGTATTTTTTATATTTAATTTGAAGAGGAGGCAGGTCATTAATGATAAATGGAATGGGAAGGGTCGGCCATCTTGGGCCATTATTCGGGCCGGGCCTCGGGCCTTGTATCAGGTTGTTATTCGGGCTGGGCTTCGGGCCATTATTCGGGCCGGGCCTCAGGCCTTGTTTCGGGCCATTACTTGGGCCGGGCTTTCGGGTCGAGCGGGCTGGGCCGACTCAAGCCCGAGCCCGGCTCAAATTTATTTCGGGCCTAGATATCTAGCCCGGGCCCGGCCCAATTCTAACTTGGGCTTGGGCCGGGTCGGGATTTTTGGGTTGGGCTTCGGGCTGGGCCGGGCCGTCCCAGCCCAATGCTCATCCCTAACAGGAGGACTTCGTGGAGGTGACAACACCGCGTAGCACCTCCTCAGGCAAGATCCGAGCCATCAAGGCTTGTTGCAGCACGGTCAAACCCACCAGCTACTGCAACTCTGGTCTTAGCACCATCGAGCCTACGCCTTCATCGCCAACCACCGCTATCATCTCCGCTGATTGCACAATCGAGAGGTGCGCTTGGTGGTGACAGCCCGAGTGCCACCCTCCACAGGCGAGATCCAAGGCAGCAAAGCCTTGTCACAGACCGCCCTCCGCGCGAGCTGTTTATGCTCCGGTCTTCATCGACTTTCGAGCCAATGACGTCCATCTTCTCCGTCGTTCAACTTCGCCATCCGAGCATCCCCAACTCAACTGCACCTTCAAACTATACGTCAGATGCCTCTTCATTGATAATCTTTGTCCTCTTCGACCACCGCTGCTGCCAACTTCCAGGAGCTTCATCAACTCCAATGACCTCCAGCAACTCCCAGCCACGGCCTCGACTCCAGACACGCCATCATTCGCCAAGGTTCGCACCCGCTCCGACGATTTCAGACGTACGCCTTTGCCCCGACATTCCCTTGGCTGTGTGTCGGTCGGAGGAAGGTCATCGATAAGAGCTCAGTCGCCCTCACACAATACCAGCCTTCGAAGGCTGGCGCTCCTCCGGGCAGCTGCCCTGAGGCCCCCTCCCACGTGATCCGCACGTGGTTGGGGGATCTTGCAGGAAGGCCCCTAAAAGTTCACCAAATTCCAAAGAAGACCCCATCTCATGTGACTCACGTGCACGATGGGTTAATTACGGAAGCCCCCTGCTTATATCGGCTCGTTGCGCATAAGTCCAGCTCAAGGGTCACGTACCTAGTACGTGACCACTTGGCATTTTTGCAGAAGTCCCCCACAGAATTTTGGTAATCAAACTCTAGTCCCTAACTCTGCAACTACCTGTATTATTTTATTATTGTCATTTCCAGAAATACCCTTGTGTTCCTCCGTTATTTCGAACTGCTACAATGCATTATTTTATTTATCAAAAATAGGCATTTTGTTTTACAACTAATTCTCTACATCTTGAAATATGTTTAACATTTTTGTGATCAGTGGTCAATTATTAATTAATTATTTTGTGGAAAATTACCTATTTTGCTCATTTTGTGCTTGAAATTTCATAACTAATTAGCCACAGCCATGAAAATTACTGAAAAGCAAAGATTGTAGAATTAGTTCTGTTTAACATTGTACCCAAAAAGAATTGCATTTGCGTGCACCATTTTCCTCTAAAATCATTTTTCATATTTCAATATTTAATTTTTAGTAGGTATTAAATCTTGTATTTTTGAGGTTTAGGATTTTTCTGAATCCATCACATAGTGATAGATCTTGATAATTTTATCCCTTGAAAATAATTAGGTTTAATTTTTAGTATAATTAATTATTAAAATTCACTTTATTTGCATTCAAAAGTTCATAAAAATGTATCTTGCATTCAAAAATTTCAAAAAAATTACAGTGCACTAATTTCATCATAATAATCATCTTGGCCAAATTTCACTTTTTTCAGACATGGTTTGATTGAGTTTTGCATTTTAGTCCCTAAAATCAACCAAAGTTGCATTTTACATCCCAAATTGCATTAAAAATTTAAAAAAAGACCACCTTAAAAATCGTGCACGAACTTTGATAGACAAAATTCTAGATTGTTCCTTTGCCTCCTTGTGTTCGACCTTGGGACTTGCCCAAGTGAAATAAACATAAAACCGCATTGATCAACATTGATTAAATATTCTTGTGGTTATTTCTTTACTGATTCTGATTGCTCGCCTACAACGAAACGACATTCATAATCTACTTCACGATATTTAAGAAGGGCATTTCTTGGACTCGTTAGATGGCGTTGTTGCGTGGGAGAGAAATGGCTTAGATTTTTTTCTAATAATTTCTTATTCATTTTTCTTTATTCATGTAGTCTGACCCCCGAATCTTCACTGTATAATTTCTATATATTTTTCTATATTTATTTGATTATTTTATTTTTGATTAATTTTTATGTCACTCTCTTACACACACTCTCTCTCTCCTTTTTCTTGCGAGGTACCCGGTGTATGTGGAGCGGATTTTCAAGAACCGACGCATCTTCACCGGCTTCTGAAAGGCCGCATTAAAAATTAAGATCGATTCGAGTCGTGAGAGAGCGTAGAGTCTAGGATTTATTTCTCCAATTTTAATTGTTATAATTATTTGCTCATTTATAGCGGTGTCCGTTTAGACTCTCGCATGTATAACAAGACCTTGAACTTTTTCTATGGTGTGTCGTGGCTTGGTTCACTCTCTGGTGAGGGTGGGGCATGACTTGAGTGGCACTTAGGATAGACCTACACATACGGCTATTAGAGCTTTTAAATTTTTGATTGTGCTCGTAGGACCTAGGGCCACACTTCACTTTAATTGAGACACATATTAGATCGTTCAACTTAGTCAAATTTAACTCAGTTCTTCTCGGCTAATAGAACTTTCTCCTAGATGTGATTTTTCATCAGCTTGCATTCATATAGAATAATCTTTCAATTCGTGTATTGCATCTGACATGGAGATTGCGACGAATCACTGCAAGTCTTCTATCTGAGCATACATCATTGTTTTCCGCATGCATCGACTTTTCGCGAATTTCTCCCTCCTTTTTTATCATATAATTTTAAAGAAATTTGAGATTGGACGGTAGACGTGTATTTAGGCTCACCTTAAAATCTCAGTGATCACCTAATTAAAATTAGGACTGCTAAATATAGCTGATTTTAAATAACCCATAAAATCAAGAATTTTTGTAGGAGAATAACCCCGACCTTGGATGCATTTATTTTTCTGAGTGAGCGAGAGACGACACTTAAGGTTAGAGCCTAGATCTGGAATTTTCATTCAGACTACTGATTCTACAAATGAGTATCTACTTCTCAGTAAGGAATACGGGTAGCCGGTAAACGGTCTGGATCCTTAGTAGAGTGGGTGGTTTAAAGGACATTGCATGAGGCTCCGTTCTTAAGTAACACGGGTAACCGTTTTATGGTCTGTACTTACACCTATATTGGCTGAAAGTAGGTGCAACTAGTCGTAAGAATTCGGGACAATCTTTAAAAAAATCTTCGACACCTAACAGCTTGCTAATTATTTTCCAAGATTGTCTTATCACCAACTAAAATTAAAAAAATAATTGTCGAACTCTTGCGGCTTCATTGTGTGAGTTGGTGAACCCGGAGTTTGATTTATTTTTTCTTTGGTGTGTGTAAACCAATTTCAAAGATCAAAAGCCGCACACTTGTGCCATCACTCTCCTTGATAATAATTTACTTTGAATATCCTGTGCACTTGCACCAAGATTAACCATGTCGATTCATCATCAACCTCATGTGACAAGTACATGACAATGGTCCGAGTACCCATCTGATCTATATTATGAAAATGAATTTATCTCGGTCAGACCCAAATCAACTAAACCATATTCTTTCAATGATCCTCATACATTTACGGGAGATTTTCACTCTCGGATTAATTCAGCCCCCTCAATAAATTCCAAGCTACTCTACTCAAATCATCCGATCAAAGTCATCGCAACCTCATGTTATTCACCTTAACCACCTGAGCAACTGCCATCCTGGACTGAACCATCTTATTTCAGGTTTCTCGCTGAACTTAATGAACCATTTCAAGAACAAATAACTTTTGAGACTCATGATTGGCAGAGAGACCAAACCTGATCACACCAAATGGAAAGGCTCGCATCTAATGATCATCAGTATTGGATTAACTGTGATGACTAAATCTCTATTGATCGATCTGAATACCACTCCTTCGATCATTCTACCCATACAGAGGACAACCCTAATAATATCGACACATATGAACCCTGTATGACTCCATTATTTGAGGATACAATCAAACATGACCATGGAAGTAGACTCTACTCAAACCAGTATTACATGCCTGAGTCACAGCATGCTGAGTATGAGGACTACAAATTCCCACAAAATCCTTCCACTACGCAGCCTTCTTCCATAATTTTTGAGGAGAAATTTTCAGAAAATAATGATCATATATTGGATATTCCAAGAGACTCTTCTCCCAGCTCATACAGGAAAATGGAAGATGAAATTACTGAATCTCAAAAACAAGAACACACACCAACTGCTCCTATGATTGATCATGAAAATATTTTTGAAGATGATACTTTGAGGATAAATAAGAGATTTGATTTAATGGAGGATAGATTTGGAAAATTTACAACCGATTAGTTTTACTCTCTGGTAGCTCGGATATAAAAATGAATTAGGATAAGAGTGGATCTCATGTTGAAAATTATGAGAATACTCAAAAAACTAGAGAATATGTTCACCCTAGAGATAACTCTGATAGTGACACTTCTGCATATTACTCCCCTAGGGATGGCTCCGATTCTGACCCTGACTCTTATCCCTCATCATCTATGGAAAACACCACATCACCACACCACACAGAAAATACCAAAAAATTGAAATATTCAAAAATACCCAAAATGAAAATCCATAAAAATACATAAAAATTGAAACTGAAAAAGATCTGAAGAATTTGGATCCTGCTTTACGAGAAGCATTGGAGAAAAGATTGATTTTTGAACTTCCCTTTATACAAGCCATTGAACACTTCCCCTACCTTAAAGGATTTGTAGTGGACAAATTAATGATGAAAAAGTCAGGCAGGATAAGAACAAAGATTGAAAGACATATCTTGTCAATGTCCTCCTCCTTGGTATTGAGGAGAAAAACCAAGAGCCGCAAAGGAAAGCGGTTGCCCAGATTTGACTGTGGAATTAAAGACACCATTTTTACTCATGCTCGAATTGATGATGACTCATCAATTAATATCATCCCGACCTCTGTATTTCACGAGCTCAAACTTGAACCTACCAGGAAGATACGAGAAATCGTTCAATTGGTTGATCGATCGATAAAACGACTGAGAGGAACCATTTATGTCATCATTACATTCCAAGGTGATCCGTTCAAAATAGACTTCACGATTATTAATATTGAGCATCAAGGAAAATTCACCAAGTCTCCAATCATTCTTGGAAGGCCCTTCTTGGCATTGGCCAAGGCAATTATTGAGTGTGAGACTCGAGAAATCAACTTTACAGCATTGGGAGCACTTCGATCTCAACAAGTCTTGAAGGAACCACGATTTTCTAAGGCAAGCCACGAAGCCCCCAACAGCTGTAACCATCAAACGGTAAAAGATCCCTACCCCGTTGCTACACCTGAGACAGCGGTTGTTGATGAGACTCTCCCTCCTATTACATTCCCAGCTGCTCTTACCATGGAAATCGAATATATGACTCATATGATCCTGAGACTCATGCATGGGCACAACCTGGCTCGGACAAAACCTTTTCTGAATACCTTGATCATATCAACTCGACACAAGAATGCTCCAACGTCAAGTCAATTGAGAACGAACGTGCAGAGACTCTCCCCACTATTTCATTTCATGTGGATCTCACCATAGAAAAGTGTTTCTTATATTATCCGAAGACATATGCATGGGCTCACCTTGAGTCAACCTACTCTGACTACCTTGACCAAATAATTCCAACTCGGGAGTGCACCAACATCTAAAAGACTAAGAACAAACACGTAGGACGAACACCGACCAAGGGGAAAATTTTCAATGGTTATTCATCTAGCGACTCAAGTGGACCAAGAACTTCAGAAACAAAATGAATACTCCTTCATCGAAAAAGAAAGTCGCCTTTGACCTTCCGGAAGAGTGATCATCTGATGATCCCTCATCAGGTTCGGAAAAGGTAATCTACATGAGTGAGGTCTGTTTGGAAGTTCTAAAATCATATCTTCGCAAGGATCCAAACTTCAATTCCCGTTGGACGACTCTCATTCCTTACTATTATTCATCCAAAGCCAATTCTCCTGGTCTCTTCAAATATACTAGAATAATTTCTTTTGAGCTAACTGAGACCGGTGCTTCAGAGTATTCATCCGAGACAAATCCCTTGATCCCAAGAAGGAACGAATTCTGAAAAAATAACTAAAGAAACTAAAAGAGAAGAATATCTGGAGTGCACCCACTTTTAAATATTATTCCTATGAGGATAACTCCGATGATGGTTACCTTTCATCTGACTCATACGCTTCATCTATGATCCGACGTGATTTCTCCGAGGATAACACTAATAATAGTTAAGAATCATATGCTTCATCTCCTTCTCATCATTACGATCTCCCACCACAGGCTCACAAAAAGATCGATCGAAAACCGCCTTAATCATAGGCTAACCACTCTCCCTCCCGACCACATCGGTCTCCTTGTACATCTTCTTCCTTTACTTGGGCCAAGGCCTAAGTGTAGGGGGGGGACCAATGCCATCTGTATATACCATTCCCCTCATCAAACTCATTCTCACGATCGCCTCATTTCCACCCTTCTTCTATACTTAGGCTGGACAAAGCCTAAGTATAGGGGGAACTGATGCCCATCTGTATATACTCTCCCCATTCACATTTCCCGACCACCTCATCTTCGCTCTTCTTCTATACTTAGATTGTTCACAGCCTAAGTATATGGGGGGCAGACCAATCTATCTTTTTCTTTTTCTTTTTCACTCTCTTACGCTTGGTCCGAGCTATGTCTTCTTTACGCTTCTTGTGCTCTGAGGACACATCACTCGCTAAATATCGGGGTGTGTGTGTATATATTGTGTATATATTTTACCCATATATTGTACTTTCGTGTAAGTCTATATGTATTGATGGGATGGGTATTTAACTAAAATAACAAAAAAATAAAAAGAAAAAAAAGTTTTGCTACTAACACTGATTGTGTCCAACCCAAAATTTTCGAAAAAAATGGCTTCTTATTCATTTTTGCATAAAAAGTCTCAAAAAAATTCCTTGTATAAAAGAATATAAATTTTTTACAAAAGTAAAAAAAATTATCTGTATTTCACATACCTGCATTTCATCCAGCATTACATTCATTTCCATTTGTGAAAAGCCTTTGGGTTCTGAACCAAGTTATGAGCAGAAACCGAGAGTGATCTGGACTTGACCTTAATCCACCTAATTTTTAGAGGAACTTCACCTAGAAATAGGATTTTAGAAGCTTCGGGTCTTTAACTTAATTCTTTGAGCTCAACATGACAATGTGCATCATTTGACTCTTAGTGTCTAACATGGTCTCTTCATTCTGGGTACGACTCTGGAATAGGGAATTAATTTGTACTCTCACACTATGAACTTAGCTCAACTTAGACGAGGTGTTAGAAGACTGTGTGAGTTTCTTTTCTGGTAGCATGGAAATCTAAAGATCGGAGTATGGGTTGAAATAAAGCTTCGGAAAAGGGATGGACGGATGGGCACAATTTTTTCTAAGACCCCAAAACATGTGCAGAAAAAAGATTCTATATCCGTAGGGGCACAACAAGATCCAAGCAGAACTACCAAAAATCTAAATACAAAGAAGCCAGTACCAAATAAATATCTAACCAAAAAGGTCCAAGCTTCAAGAAAACCTGCAGATCTTGGGGGAGACTTGGCTAAACTGACCGGCTTCACAAGGAGAGGTGACTACATTGGCTACCCTCCAGTTCTTTTCTCCTTCTTCTAACTTCCCCCTCATTTCGATTGTGAACACAATGCAACAGACCTTAGAAGGAAATACCTAACTCCCCGAGGACGAGTTACTGAAGAGGAGGTTTGCATTGTAGTTTGGCATTCTGGATGGGAAGAGCTAAAACCTTCCACACACATGAGTCAATTGTTCAATGTTCGTGGGGTATGCTTTGGGAAGAGGATTGATTTAAGATGACTTCTGAGTCGAAACTATGACAATGATGTGTAGAACTTGAAGGTTGTTGATTTTAAAATTCTGTCTCACAGAAATTCCGCCACACTAATAATCCAAAGGTTTTGTTTAGTTTCATTTTCACCTTCTGCTCATGGTCTTGGTATTTAACCCAATCTCATTTCACCTCATGGTATTTCTATTGATGCTCAAGGCGAGCATGGTTTAAGTACAGGGGGATGATGTATCTCATATTCATCACTCTAAAAGTCATTAATTAAGCTCAAATCCCTAAAATTCGTTGACATTTCTTCATTTATTCTGCATAATTAGCATTCATGCATGTTTTGAGAAGAATGGCATTTTATCACTTATTTTCACACAAACTAAGAAGCCAAAAATCCAAGCCAAAATTGACTTGTAAATAACATAACTTCCCCGATTTTTAACTAATTCGTGCTAACTCCAAATGACCCGAAATCACTCCACTATGTACATATTACTAAGAAGAATAAATGAAAAATAAAAAAATCACTAACCTAAATAAGTGGACCAAAAATCCAAAACCTAGTTCTAGGATTCTCGGACTAAAGCCTCAATATTTTCCCCGTCCAGTGTCTGTTTTGATCCAACTCACTTTTGAACAAATATGCATTCCAATACCTTCAAAACAAGACCATGTTCAAGTGAATCGATGCTCATTTGTGAAAGTTGGGTTTAGGGCCTCTTTTGTACATTTTGTATTTTAGCGGTTTTTGACATATTATTTTATTTACATAATTAACCCATTTTATTTAAATTCTTTTTCATTTATCTTCCTTGATGAAAGTTTTATTAAAAAGCGTAAAAATCTAAATCGAAACTGAGCTTGAAATCAAAGAAACTAACAGAGTCTGAGTCTTCACTAACTGTTTGTACAAAAATTGTCTTTTTCATCTTTTATTTTATCTCTTCTTTTTACTAATTAATAAAAATACAAAAATCAGATTAATGTGTAAATATTTATCTTCGATTTCATCCTATTTTTTATGAATTTTTATTTGGTTTAAAAAAGACAAAAAATTATAAAACCCAAAAATCAAGGTATTCTATGTACATGGAGACCCCAAAAATATCACTTTTTGCAAATGATTTATTTTAGTGTTGGTCTCTTCATGAAAGTTGTAGATCTCATCGAGACGAGCAATTTTTGTGAAGAAATATTTTTGATCTGATATCATTTACTATTTTTACATATTTATCAATGGTTTTAATTTTTTTATTTTTGTGGGGCTGACACATGGCATCTCGTGGAGCCGCCACGTGTCACCCATTTTTGAAGTTTTTATTATTTTGCTTCTATAAAAAATTAAAAAGCACCGTACGTGCGGAGCACGTGCCTCTTCCGCCTCTCCTCGCACTCACACGTGGTGTTACCTTAGCCGCCCGATCTCGGCCGATCGGACGGCCGAGGCCCATCGTCTTCCTCCCAGTTTCTCCTTTGGGGGATGCGCCGCCTCACCTCGCGAAACATGCGTCGCCTCACCCCCGCGAATTTCACCGCTGCCGCCAAACGATCCCCGCAAATCTCGTGATCGTCGCCCTCCGATCTCCGTCAAATCTCCATCAAATCCCCAATCGATCAGTCCCACGATTTCCCTCGTCTCCATCCCAACTTCCATCGATGATTTCAGACGTACGCCTCCGCCCCAACGTTCCCTTGGTCACGTGTCGGCCGGAGGACGGTCATCGATACGAGCTCCGTCACCCTCACCCAATTGCAGCCTTCGAAGGCCAACGCTCCTCCCGGAAGTTGTCCCGAGGCCCCCTCCCACGTGATCCACACGTGGTTGGGGGATCTTGGTGGAAGGCCCCTGAAAGTCCACGAAATTCCAAAGAAGACTCCACCTTACGTGACTCAAGTGTGCGGTGGGTTAATTATAGAAGCCCCCTCCCAATATTGGATATTTGCGCAGAAGTCCAGCTCAAGGGTCACATGCCTCGCACGTGACCACTTAGCGTTTTTGTAGAAGCCCCCCTTAGAATTTTGGTAATCAAGCTTTAGTTCCTGACTTTGCAATTTCCTGCATTATTTTATTATTGTCAATTGCATAAATACCCCTGTGTTCCCTCATTGTTTCGAACTACTACATTGCATGATTTTATTTATCAAAAATATGCATTTTGTTCTACAACTAATTATCTACATATTGAAATATGTTTGACATTTTTGTGATTAGTGGTTAATTAGTAATTAATTATTTTGTGAAAATTTACATATTTTGCCCCTTCCGTGCTTGAAATTTCATAAGGCTTTGAAAATTACCGAAAAATCAAGGATTGTAGAATTAGTTGTCTTTAACATTGTTTCCAAAAAGAATTACATTTGCATGCATCGTTTTCCCTCTAAAAATCATTTCACGTATTTCAATATTTAATTTTTAGGAGGTATTAAATTTTGTATTTTTAAGGTTTAGTATTTTTCTGAGATCCATCGCCTAGTGATGGATCTTGGATAAATTTATCTCTTGAAAATAGTTAGGTTTAATATTTATTATAATTAATTATTGAAATTCACTTTGTTTGCATTCAAAAATTGATAAAAAATTATCTTATAAAAAAATTTCCAAAAAAAATGTAGTGCATTCATTTCATCATAATAGTCATCTTGGCCAAATTTCACTTTTTTCAGACATCGTTTGATTGATCTTTGCATTTTAGTCCCTAAAATCGGCCAAAGTTGCATTTTGCATCCCAAATTGCATTAAAAATTTAAAAAAAAGACCACCTCGAAAACCGTACATGAACTTTGATAGACAAAATTCTAGGTTGTTCCTTTGCCTCCTTGAGATCGACCTTGGGACTTGCCCGAGTAAAATAAATATAAAACTGCATTGATCAAGATTGATTAAATATTCTTGTGGTTATTTCTTGACTGATTCTGATTGCTTGCCTACAACAAAATCACATTCATAATTTAATTCACGATATTTAAGAAGTGCATTTCTTGGACTCGTCAGCACGCGATTCCTTGAGCTTTTGTATAAATAACCAGCTGGCTTCACATATTTCTAGAAATAACCCCACGCAAGGTAAATTCACATATAAGACCACAATGGATTTCATTTATTGCATTTTACTCCACGTCGGACCTATTTGTGATGTTTAGTTAAGTCCTAATTCATGTTTTCTTGCAAATAAGCCGTTGTCTTTGTTTTTTAATATCTTGAGATTTATAAATCCAATTTCAATGAAATTAGTCTTAATTTAATGCTTATAAAATCCCTCTGATGTGATATACGTAATTCTCTAATTTGATTTATATACATCATCTTAAAAATTAGAGTAATAATTCTTGTCTCATTGGTTGGATTAATGTTCCCAATGTATATTATCTTTGTTAATGTCCCTACTTGAAATCCCTGTTCAGATTCATTAGAATTTCACTGGTTTTTTTATTTCATAAATAATCTTATTCATTAACTACCTAGTTGCATGACAAGAATTCATGGAGTGAATTAACTGCTTAATTAAATACATGCATTAATCAATCTATCTTGATCGATATATTTTTTAATCACTTTAGATATAATTCATTTTTTGGATTTATTTAATTAAGATATAATCATTAGTTTAAGTGGTAGTTTAGGTTATTTTCTGTAGTGTATCATGACCTATTACTTGCATACATTTTGTAGCATTTTTTATTACTTGAATTAGCATATTAAGTTCTAACAAAATCTGACATGCATTCAAATTGTTGTGTATATTGACCTAGATAGCATTCTAATTAACATAACCCATGTATTTAGGCTAAAATTAAATAAACTAATATACCGTCTCCTTATGTTCGGCCCTATATTTATGCATTTTAAATTAAACAATCCCTCTTCTCATAGATTTATAGCTTGGTTATGATCAGTTGCTAATTGACCTTATTACAATGATACCATATTAGATTAACTGGTTAGAGATTCAACATAGCCTCATCCTTTGATTAGTGGTCCTCCTATCCCTACTCATCCTTAAGCTGATGAACCTTCTTTCTATCGAGGAAAGAAGATTGTTATGCCCCAGCATGAAGAATAAGAATTTTATAATGAGTTTACAGAGGCAGGCCCTCGTGAGTAAAACTACCACTTCAAGACTAGATGAGTCAATGAGTATGGGAACAAACACTCTCGTCCACCTGTCATGACATACGAAAATGACTATGCCCCTGATTTATTAAACTTTCTTTTAGTGTTTCTATCTTTTCATAATTCTTTGTTTCTTTTTTCCCAATATCTATGTATGGGAACTAGTTTGGGCATACAACCATTTTGTATTATTCCATCTATTATCGAAAGGTATATTTTATTTTTCTCTCTTTTATTAACATTATTACTTATTACAAAAGGGGAAGAATATTACACTAATGGGGAAAATAAAAGAGAACTTTTAAATTGCTTTACTAAAAAGGAAGATCAATTACAACTAAAAATGTCTTTCCTTCTCTATTAGTAAGGGGAAGAAATAACAATAAGTTTATATGAAAGATTATTCATTAAGTCTTTTAAGCTCCAATTAAATTCAAGTTATCGTTGTTTAACAACAAGTTATTTATTGTAAGAGATAAAGCTTTCAAATATTTTGTCATCATTAAAAGGGCAATATTTTTAGTTTTTTTTGTTTATATTTTTTTATTTTTAAAGATGAGAGGCATATATCATAGTCGCGTGTTTGTATAATTATTAACAGGATCAAAGAACACTTTCGCATATACATACCACAGACTGTCAAGATTGTACGCTTGAAAAACCCAGAATTGCCCTCACTAAGAGTGTGGAATTAGTATGTTGTTGTTGTCAAGCAATCACTGATCAATCACAAATCATTTAATTAATAATTATTGATTAATGTATGAGCGGTCAGGTTTTATTTTACTAGGGCAAACCCAAGGTCAAACTCAGGGACGCAACTATCACCTTAGGTTAATTTTCATACAAATTAGGTGCTAGGTTTTTTCGGGGTATTTTTTTATTTTCTGTTCAGTTAATTGAATGTGAAAATGTAAATGAACTAGATTCCTTAAAGAAATAGCAATCTTCGTCAAATTAAATTTAATGAAAATTTGATCTAAATTAACAAAATTATATATTTTTCCAAGTAAACTTATTCAATGCACAAGAAAACATTTTTTATGTATTTTTAGATTTAATATGCAAACATGAAAAATAGAACTTTGTAAGAGGTTTAAAAGAATTTTTTGTGCCAAATGGAATGCAAAATTTGTAAAAATTGGATAGAAGCTTAAGTATGATGAAATTATTATAATGTATTTTTGGATTTTTTTGGATGTAAATTAAATTTACTATGAATTAAATATGCAGACAATGTGATTTTAGTAAATTAATTTTAATAAAAAACAAATTTACTTATTCTCCAGAGATAAAACTACCCTAGATATGTCTAATGAATGGTCATCTAGGAAAAATCTTAATTCATAAAAGTATTAAGTTCACAATCATTTAAAAATCATTTACCTAAATATCAAAACAATTTATTTTTAGGAAACCAAACAAGCAAATGACTTGATTTTTAGGCATATGTATACAACCTATGATTTTTGAGGAATTTTTGGAGCAAGGGGCGATTTACTATGAATTAATTACTCATGCATGGGTAATATATAGAATTTCACACCAAACAAACTTTAACAAACTAATCCAAGCTCACAAATGTACCATTAAATATTCTCAAGGCAGAAAATTAGTTATTCTATAACATCAGAGTTTTAGAATAACAATAAAATGACAAGTGAAGGTTCAAAGCAATGTTCAAATGCAGGGGTATGAATGCATATATTATAAAAACAAATGCTCAAGAAGGCACTTCTTTAATTATCCTAACATGCAAGGGGGTATTTAGCAATTTCCTCATCAAGGCGTACGTCGCACGTGCTGGACCAGGTGAATGAGCGTCGTGGACGAATTCGGGTCATGGGATCAAAATGAATCCACGGTGGAGACCGTGATGCTTCAGCTACCGCTGATCAAGATCGAGCGGCATCTGTAGTTGCCGATGACTGTGAAGACGCGCGAAGGAGCTTCTTCTGATGCTGCTCAAGTCGAGGATGGAGATGGAACCCGGTGATAAAGCTCGAAGGCTTCCTTCTTTTGCTGATATGCTGCCACTCCTCAAGCGATAGATCTGGAGATGACGACGAATGGAGATATGGCTAGTCTCCTCAATCGACACATGATAAAGGAGAATCCACAGAAGATGGTTCTGGAGTGAGGCTCAAGACCGTTGAGTGAGGAGATCCTCTGATGTGCTCCCGGGAAGGGAGGTGATAAGACAGCTCGCGATCCTAGAGGGGCCGAGCTCGGCCGATGGGTGATCTGAATAGGGACTCCTCTTCATGCTCTTCTTCTTGGTACAACTCTGTCGGCGTTACCTGCAAGTGGAAAGGATGGACTCGAGCATCGAGGCTCGATCACGGCTTGCTGCACGGCCAAGAAAAGAAAACAGAGGCAGTGCTCCGTTGTCGAGCGGTGGGAGCGGAGTGTGGCGGTTGCGACGAGAAGATGGGAAACAGAGGGATTCTGAAGGTGAGGTAAAGTTGGATCGACGTAGGTTATGGTTTGTTCCAGAAGAAAAGGAGTTGGAAGTAGGAGATGGGATGCAGTGAATAAAGAATGAAAGGGGAAGAAGTAGAAGAGAAGGGGAAATGGAGAAGAGAAGAGAAGAAGAAATTGAAGATGGGGGAAGAGAAGAAAGAGGGGAAGGGGTCACTTGTACCTAAAGGGGTTTTCTTCGCCTCAAGTGAGTGCTGAGCTCGGAGTGTAACTCGATGGTCTTAACTCGTCATCCTGCGTAGCTGGAGCTCTAGCATCTGCAGTAGGCGTCTGTGGCAGGTGGACCCCTGGATCTCACCTTCACGTGGGAAGTAGGACCATCATCGCTTAATCGATCTCCTACAAGCTGTCACCAAGAAGGGGATAAGGGTTGCTCTCTCTCTCTCTCTCTCTCTCGCTATCGATGTATGGGTCGAATCGGTCATGATGGTGGGGTTTTTGGAGAGGAACGGTTAGGGCTCAACGAGATGTGCGCAGAAGGTGGGTGACATGCTGAAGAACGGTGCGAGGATGAACGAGGGTTGGGGAGGTGGAGTGGTGGTAGCTGGGCGGAAGGGGGCATGTGACATGGTCGAGGAGGAAGGTGAAGGCGGCGTCTGGTGAAAGAAGCAAGAGAAAGACGAGCAAGTCTCAGCCATTCGATTGACCGAGATGGAATGATCGAGATAGAGACATGTGGCCAAAAAAATAGGGTAAATTACAATTTGGGTCCCCATCTATGGGTCTGATCCCAGAATGTGTTCCGATCTTTAAATTGTAACGATTCGGGTCCCAGGGTCATTAATGTAAAGAACTTTTTGAGGCTAATGACGATTATACCCTTATTTAAAAGTTGGAACTCAACCCCCATTCCCTTCTCAACAAGGGCATATTCGTCATGAATCCCAAAATTTTCATTTCCTAAATGGTCTTGGGACCCGAATCATTACAATTTAAAGATCGGGACCCATTCTGGGATCTGACCCATAGATGAGGACCCAAATTGTAATTTACCCAAAAAATAAAAAAAAGATAAAAGAAATAAAAAATGGGTTTTAATCTTGACTGTTGGATAAAGCATCCTTCATCGAACAATCCAGAAGAGAGGGCAGATGGAGAGTAGGTGGGGGTGACACGAGGCGACACTAGGAGCTACCATGTGTCGCTCCCACAAAAATCTGAAAATAAAATAAAAAGAAAATCAAAACAAAATATCAAACAACCTCAAATAAAAAAATCTCCTTTAGAAAATTATTCATATCGATGATATCTACAACTTTCATGATGAACCCAAAACCAAACGAAGTCATCTGTACAAAGTGTATTTTTGGTGGTCTTCTATATACATAGAACACCGGTGTTTATTAGATTTTGCCATTTCTTTTATGATTTTAAATGAAGGAAAACTCAAAATAAAATATAATAAAAATACTTACATTTTAATCTATTTTTTGTGTTTTTAAATAATTAAGAAAATTGAGAAATAAAATAAAAGAGGTTTATTTACAAACACTATATATAGATTTCATGGTGATCGATTTTGTTTGATTTTTAATTCAATTTATGTTTTGAATTTTACACACTTTATTCAAACATAAATCAAAGAAAATAAATGGAAAAGAAATACATCAGAAGGAGTTAATTATGTACATAAAATAACAAGGTCAAAGTTAGACCAAATATGCAATATATAATGAGGTCCTGAAACACAATTTTCACAGATGAAGTCCGATTCTTTTGTATCTAGTCTTGTTTTGTAGATAATTCAATGTAAATTAATTTAAAAGTAAGTAAGGATTCTTATGAGAATGTATGTTCGAGATATTTGACTTAAAGACTATTTGTCTCTAAACTTGGGTTTCGTTATATTTGTCAAATATATAAGCTAGTATTTTTCAAGTATTTTTTATTTATTAATGTTAGTAATATGTATACAATGAAGTTGCTTTTATTTTTGACTTATTATAAAATAATGAAAAATAGGGGAAGTCAATTAATATACATGTGATTACTTACACACAAATTCTGGCTTCTCATCGATACAATTGTGAATGTTAAAATATGAATATTATTTACACATGCACGAACGCTAATAATGCAATCCAAATGATTAAATGAAATTAATTACTTGAGAACAGATCTTTATTTTCAGCTTTTAGAGTGATGAATCAATAATTCATAAACCCCATATATTTAAACATTGCTCGTCCTTGTTGAGCATACTTTTTCAGGCTTTTATTTCAATGAATTAATCACAAGTGAAATTGTGCTCGTTGCAACCCAAAGAAGCATCAAATAGAAATTTTATTCAAATCTTAGACATAAATCAATAAAAGAAAATGTAGCAAGAGAATTTACTATTTAATTTACTTGTATAGATAAGAGCATCTACCTCAGGGAGACTACAAAAAATCTCAAGGGTTATTGTATGCAATGAAAAATCAATAAAAGAATAAAGAATTTTAAATTTTTATTTTATTTTCTGTTTTTATATTCTTTTATTTTTAAATTTTGCAAACTATTTTTTTAATTTTTGAAGGCAATAAAATGATTAAGAAAAATCAAACACAAACACTCATCCTGTTTTTATTTTTTTATTATGTTAAAAATATCCAAAAATTAAGTAGAAATATTATGGTGTATTAGATTTTTTAGTTTTTTTGTAAATTTTTCAGTTTTTCCATAAAATTTTAAAGAATTTAAATAGATCAAAAACAGAGTATTAAGTAACAGAAAATAAAATGCAAGTTTTTGGAATTTTAAAATAATAAATAATGTAAAATATGATGGAATATATATATATAGAATGAAAGATATTTTTATATTTTCCAAAAAGCCATTTTGTGATTTTTTTTAAATTTACAAGAAATTTTATGAATTGTTAATGCTTTTAAGAGTTTTATGATTTTTATGGTTTTATGAAGAATTAAAAGGGCAAAATTAATCAGAAATTAAAATAAATTAAAAGAATTATATAAGATTTTTTAATTTTTTTAAAAAGATTTTGATAATTTTTATTGAGTTTCTAATAAAACATGACATTTTTATGTAGTTTTTGAATTTTTATAAATAGTAAAAATAATGAAAAATGTGAAATGCAAAAATGTGTATGAAAGTTGAATGTAACATGAGCTTATAGGAATGTCGTGGAATTTTTAGACACATTTTTATCATTTTTATTTGATTTTAAAGAAGCAAAACACATGTAGATGAATAGGGACTAATATGCAATTATTTGAAGTATGCAGACTGAATGATAATAAATATGTAAAATGCGGGTGAAATGTGCAAAACTCTCAAGAAATCACAAGCACGGACACGTCGTCCTCGCGTGATTTTCACAAACTCAATTCAGATAGGGACTATAGTGCAAATAAAATAAAATAAAATGGGCAAACATGCAAATGTTCAATTAACTACAACAAAGACATGTGTTAACTGAGGATTATTTGAAAATAAGATAAAATACAAGGGATAAGGTGTAAATATACCCCTTAAGTGTATGGTGCAATCCCCACCACTTATAACCCACTCTCACACCTTATAGGTTTTAGATGTGGGACTATATTTGGAGGTATGAGGGTTACAACCTCCCACACTTATATTTGCAACGTCCTCGTTGTGACGTGTCTCGTCACTTATTCTAATGACAATGATCGGGTTGCACGCTCTGGGTATCCATTTCCTCCTATCTCTTTGTAGGGGTGGCTCCACCTCTCAGGTAACCCTTTCCACTATTAGAGGGAAATTAGCTATGATACCATTTGTAATGATCCGGGCTTAGGTCCCCAGCTCGTTATTGAGGAAAAATGGCCCTCACAACTTATTGGTACATACTCGAATGAATCCGTTGACAACCACCCAAAATTCTTATGTCCAAGTTGTCACGTAGTAATCCCCATCACTTATAACCCACTCTCACACTTTGTGAGCTTTAGATGTGAGACTATGTTTGGAGGTTGGAGTGTTACAACATTCCCACTTATATTTGCAACGTCCTCGTTGCGACATGCCCATCACTTATTCCTAGTGATAGTGACGACTATACGCTCCGGGTAGCCATTTCCTCCTATCTCTTTGTAAGGGTGGATCCATCTCTCGGGTAGCCATTTCCACTATCAGAGGAAAATTGGCTAAGATACCTGATGAATCCACGATTCATTATCTCAATATCTTGCTCTTAGCAAAATCCCCAAGTAAAATCTCAAATAAATGTATATAAAATCAATAAATTAAAAAATGACTCTTGTAAATAAAACAGAATAACTATTGTATATTAGTTTGTACAAAATAAATTAACACTAAAAAAGCCGCAAAATAAATGAGTTTTTCACTTGTAAATAGCCCAAAACTTCATGTATTTTTAATAATTTCATTTCAACTTCTTTCTGACTAATTCTTTCTTTAACTTGTTCATAACAATGCATATAAAAATACAAAAATACAAAACAAATTTTAACTCAAATAAATGCTCCTAGATCCCAAAGAGAAAAAAGCCGTAAAGTCCAACTTTCTGACCAAATTCCCGCTCCGTATGAACTCCAAATTCACCAAACTACTTTTAAACTTCAAGTTAGAAAATTATCAATCCAACGGAAGTAGTTTCAATAACATCGGAGCTTATTTGCAAAAGTTGGGTTTTGGGACCTAGATGTGTATTATATATTATGTATATATTCATTATTTCTTTATTTTTATTTTATCTTTCTTATAAAAAAATCCAAAAAAAATCTTGTTGTGTTGTATTTTAATTCTAGTATTTTATTGTTGTAAATATCTCTTATTAAAAAGACAAAAATATATATTATAAAAGCAAACAAAAAATGTACATGTTGCATGTCTTCATTTGTAAATTCTCCACTATTTTTCTTCTTTATATTTTTTGTATTTTAGTAGCCTACTTTATCTTATTATATATTTTATTATTTAATTTCTATTGTCTACAATAACCACCATTCAACTCCATCATTCCACCATTTTTTTCTAACTTCTAATTCAACTCCACCATCTTAATAATCTCCATTCTACTCCTCCTCCATTCTAACCTACATTTTTTTATCTTTTTTTATAAAATCACATCCTCCTCAATTTGCACTTGATCCATCTCTATGTGAGGAGAGCCTAGTTCCCGGAGTTGAATCGTTGAGAGAGACACAACCGTGGTCGAGCAACGACATCCCTCTCTCCGGTGAGATTCGTTGGCTTCTTGGCCAACATCGCAGCCGCATTTGTGCGTTGTTCGAGCTCATCGCTCGCCGACGATTCGAGCGAAGACCATGCTCTCGTGAGCACATCATAGGCGACCGTCTCCATTGTAGGTAAGTTTATTTTCATCTTGTCATCGTCTTTATTTTCATCACTTCTTTATCACATTACCATTACCCTACCACTTTATTTTATCACAACATCTCCATCGTCCTCATCACACCATCACCACATTATTTCATCATCTTTACCTTTTTAAGAAAACAAAAAAATTGAAATCAAAACTAAAAAAACATAACACAACAGTAAAGAATTTAAAAAGTTAAAGAAAATAAAAAAATAAAGACACGCAACAGGTGGCCACCCCCTCCCCCCAGCCACCGCCAGCCACTGTCGCTCAGCCCCCTCTGCACCGCCGTCGCCAGCGGTTGGCAGCGCACCTCCCTGCCCGGCCATCGGAGCGACCCAGCTCTGGGCGCAACCCCTCTGCCTCGGTCGCTCGCGCCCCCGTCTCTAGTCGCACCCTGCTAGGCCTCCTCCGCGCCTCCATCTCGCGGGCACGCACGGTCCCCTCACGGAACCCCCTACTGCGTCCTCCGCTCCGCCGGCCGACGTCGCCTCTGGCGGTCGCCTCCCCGCGCAGGCGGTGCAGCCCCGTGCCCTCATCTCCTCTTGTGCGCCCTAGCCGCTCGTGCCAAAGAAGGTCAATTTTTTAATTTTTTGTAACAATTGCATCTTTTATATTTTATTTTTTTATTATTGCAAAAAGGTCCATGGTCATAGTTGTTTGTAAGTTTTCTTATTTCTATTTTGCTTGGGCATCCCTGTGTTTGCAATTTAATTTGGACCTTTCTACTACATAATTTCTTTTAATGAAAAATAGCATGATGTTGAGAAACAAATTGTCTACCATCTGAATATTTATTTGTATTTTTGTGATTTATGGGTAATTAATTAAAATTATTTTACTACAAAATTCTGTAATTTACCCAATCTGTAGTCTTAAATTCATATCTAACTCACGGTTGCTCCAAAAATTCTTAAAAAAATCAAGAATGATGCCTTGATATGTGCTTAAATTACTTTTTAAATTTCGTCTCAATTGGACTTGTCTTGTTCCACAAAAAAATTGTGGAGTGTTTTTAGTAAATGATTTTTAATTAAACCCACATCATATTTTTGCAAAATTTCAACTCTCATGGATTGTTCATGTAAATATCTTTTTGAGATAATTCGCACTTTGGATAATTTGATACATGTATTTATTAGAAATTATATATTCACTGTCACTCTATTTTCATTAAAAAATCCATAAAAATTCATACTTTGTCAGAAAATTCCAAAAAATGTATTGTATCATCCTTGCATCATGTTCTAATTCAGTAAAATTTTCATATTTTTTGCATTCTGCTTGTGTGAAAAATCGCGAAAAAACCCTTAAAAAGTGTGCATTTTTAATTGTTATATTTTAACCTATAAAATTCCAAAAAAAATGTCTTGCATTCATCAATGGAGTAGGCTTCTAGGACAAATATATTTGGCTAAATTCTACTTATTTCCTATTAAAATTAACAAGGCTAAGTTGTGTGCTTTCTTAGTAATTTAATTCACGTGCATTGTGCATTTTGCATTGGTTTTCTGCATAAAAAATACAAAAAAATCCGAATTGGAAATCTAGATCCTAATTTTTTAAATAACATGTCGTTGTTCCTTTCCTCCCTATATTCAACCCCGGAGTTGCCTGAGTATAAATTAAAGCCAAGACACTCTTCACGGATATCCTTCTCTTGTTCTAACTGATTCGCTAAGTACACATACTACAATGTGTACAAATTATATATCGTATTTAGTGATTTGTCAGATGGCGCTATTGTCGGGGAGGCAAACGGCTTAGGGATTAATTTGAAAAATTATATTTAGATTTTCATTTACTCGGGTAGTCTGGCCCCTGAGCCACTTGTAATTACTTCATTTTTTTGTAATTATTTTTCTATTCATTTTTGTATATATTTTGGTTTTGATCTCTCTAACATAAATTTTATTTTCCTTATGAGGGCCCGATAGACTTGGAGTACATCGGAGGTCGACAGACGTAACACACTTCGACTGCTGAAGAGCAAGAAAATCAATTTTTTTCGAGAGAGTTTTATTTTTTTTGTAATTATTGTGTTGTGATAATTTAGGTAATTTGCTTCTTTATAGCAGCTCTTGTTTGAGAGCTCGCACGTGTAAAAAGACTTGACCTTTTATTTTGTGGTGTGTCGAGACCTGTTTCACTCTCTGGTGAGGGTGGGGCTCGACTGGAGTGGTGAATTTAAGGATTAGGCGTATGGTAGTATATAATCAAATTTGTTTGTGCCCATCATAATTTAGGCCACACATATCTTAGAAGATTCACTTATCTTATAAGATTCATAATGAGACGCATGTAGACACGTATTACTTAGCTCAAATTAAATCAATTCTTTCCCGCTAATAGTATACTGTTTAGGTGTGATTTTCTTGATATGCATGCCACAGTGTAAACTTTACAAATTCAGTTTTGCATAATGCATGGAGTATGCTGGGATTCACTGTAAGTATACCTTCTTCTGAGCATGTATCATAGTTTCTCGTTTGCAATCTGATTTCTGATTCCCCTCTTGTTTTATAACTTAAGGTCAAAAAGAAAATTGGGACTGAACGGTAGACGTACTTTTGTGTTCAGATAAATTTCAAATGATAACCTAACTCTAAAATTGGGACTGAATTGAGCAGGTCGATTAAAAATCATTGGAATAAAAAGAACCTTTTTCACGGTGCATGAAGCCATAATTGTTTGATTTACTTGCAAGTGAGAGAGAAACGACCCTAGGATAGAGCCAAGCCAGGATTTCTTACATACTACTACTTCTTTATTTTTAGGCGATTAGCTAATTTTCAGTGAGGAATACGGATAGTTGTATTTATATGGTGCGGACTTCCTTAGTAGAGTGGGAAGTTTATAGGGCGCCTTAGTCCTCAAGGAAAGGGTAACTGTATTTATGCGTCCTGTACTTACTCCTATACTGGCTGAAAGTAGGTCCAACTAGTCGTAAGAATCGGGCCAGTCTGTAGAAAAATACTGGCACCTAACAACTCGTTAATCTTTCTAAGATTGTATTTATCACCAACTAAAATTGACCAGATAATTCGGCCGAGCCCTTATGTCCATCACGTGTTGAGTGGGTGAAATTGAGTGTTTGAATTGCCTTTGTATTGTGTGAGTTTACTTCACAAATTTACGTGCACCGTAGAACTAGAGACTCAATGAATATCGTGTTTTAATTGATTCTTTTGACATCGAAGATGATCAATTGGGGGATATTTATTCAGACATTGTGAATCTCTCGTTGAACCCTTCAAGAAGTACGTCTTCAAAGGTTCATGCGCAACTTGGACCAACCTGGACTCATGACCCTCTTGAGCCTAGGATCACCCACTCTCGGGATGGTTACCCTCAAACCATTCCCTTTCTCTCTTCCCACCTCACCGAGGAAGACCTTAACCTCGGTGAGAATATCTTGATTCATAAATCCTCTTCTAATCAAGAAAACATTGCTGATGTAGGACTTAAAGAAGATACAAGAAAAATGCCTCCAAAGAAGAAAGAAGAGGAAGAAGAACAACCCGAGGACCCGATGAGAATGGTACTTGCTAGATTAGCTGCATATAAGAAACAACACGCATTACTGAGATCTCAGTTAGAATAGATAAATGTTGCGGTCGAACCATCAATGGATGTGGCATACAACCCCGGACAGTACAGAATTCAGAAATACTTGAGTCTGGTCGAACCCACTGTTGATTTTGAATTGAAGCCACATTTTCTGAACCTGCTGCCACACTTTTATGGGAATGCTTTTGAGGAGCCATATGCATTCCTAAGGGACTTCGAGCTCATCCGTGCTAACATTAGGCATCCTAATGTTAGCCAGGATTATATTAGGCTCACAATCCTTCTATTTGCCTTGGGTGGAAAAGCTGACTACAAGGTGAAAAATCTTGGAATTACCATCACCACTTATGCCCAGTTCAAGGACCTATTTTTGAAGAAGTTCTACCCGCTGAGTAGAACTAACATGATGAGGACATACATTACGAGCTTTTCCTAATTACTCCAAGAATCCTTCTGCGATGCTTGGGAAAGATTCAAGGATATTATGCAGAAGTGTCCCTGTCATGGCCAAGATGACAATATCTTGGTCCAGTCATTCTTTACTGGTCTCAACCCTGAGATGCAGGGTTTAGTGAGCGCTGCCTGTGGAGGTAGCTATACATCACGAGGAGCGGATACCGTCTGGAAGGTATTCGAGCAGATGGCTGAAACTAGCTGCTCATATATGGCCAACAGAGCCTATACATTGTCCCCCAGTTCACTCTTATTTGGAGGGGGAAAATCAGTTGTAGTCAATCTCTCTCAGGACGTGATCCCTAGCATGGGACTCCTTGTGGACAAGCTTACTTAGTCGAGAGGATTAACAGGAGAATTGATGAATTGGACCGGAGCATCTCCAAGATTCCAAAACAAATAGAGGATTTGACTGATAGGGTATTGATGAATATCCATTTCATCACCTTTATTCTATCATTTTGTCCTCAAAAACCTAGCAAATACATGTAAATAGCAGCTAATCATACATAATAGCATTCATCACTCATTGTATTAATTACACATTAAATAAGGTTTTTAATGCCAAAACTATAGAATAAAGAGAAGAAAAGAAAAAGGAATAAAATATTACGAATATTTTTTGACCCAAACCCCGAGACCAAGGCCAGTATGGTATTGGTCGACAAGGAATAAAGTAGGGGGAGATAAGGGCCAGTGTACAATAAATACCTCATTTATTCATGCATTTATTTATGCATCTTTGACACCAATTTTGTACATAATTATTTATTCATCAAATAAAGAAACTTTGTTCATGAAAGATGTAGATAATGATGTAAATGAAAATACAAAATTGAGTTTGTGTAAAAATAACACTCAGTGTACACTTTATACACAGAATAAAAAGCAAAAATCTCAACTTCACAGACCCATATCTTGCAAATAAAAACTCCAAATCACCCAAACTCACCTTTAATTGTATATAGCATTCCAAGAACTATTTTATAAACTTGGTTTCATAATTTTTGGAGTCCATCTGTGGAAGTTAGGTTTTTGACCCTCTTTGTACATAGTACTGATTAAAATATTCATTTTATTCAATACTTATTATTTTTATAAATTTATATTTTTAGAATTTTGTGAATAATGTATATAATGCATGTACATATTAAAATTAAAAGAAACCCGACAAGAATTTGTAAAATAAAATAAGCTTATGCAAAAACATAGACAATATACCTATGCTACCTATATGTGTATAAATAAAAAGGGATTCTATTCTTTTATTCTTTATTCATCTATATTTTTATAATAATGTATATATTATATATAACTTATTAAAAATACAAATTCAAAATAAAAACAAGTAAAATTCATTAAATAAATAAAATGTATATAATATATAGGTAAAAGACCTATTGGTATACTTACATATGCACAAACCTATATATTTAAAAATATAAATAAACTCCTAAAAATTAAATAAAAATACCTCTATACTCATAAAAATAAATTATAAATTTATAAAATAAGCCAATAAAATAATAAAAGAAAATAAACAAATTAAAAATGAAATACACAAAAATACATGTAAATACATACATATACACATTATCAAATTAAAACCATAATAAAACACTCCGAAAAATTCAATAAAAATCACAAATAAATACTACATGAAAAAATACATATTTTTTATGTTTTAAGAAATTTCTAATAAAATCATTTACTAGGGTAAGTAAATCAATTTAGACTCAAATTTCATGTTTTGTCTTTTAGCAGCTGACGTGGACTAATGGGCGCCGGCCGTCGTTGACCCCCTGGTCAACTGCTCCCCCAGCCGCTTGATGTGACGTAGCCTGTCGTCTCGCCCATCTTCTCCCATTTTTCCCGGGCACACCATCCATCAATCGAAGATGCTTCCTTCACAAGAAATGAACTCTAATCATCACTGATGCCCGCCGATTCTTTGGATCAATCTGATACTCATTAAATCATGTGATAATCGCCGGTCAATAAGGCTCCATGCCAATGTGTGTAAATAAGTAGCTCCGCCTCCTTCCTCGAATTTGGCCAATTTCATTCCAACCAAACGCCTTGATCTTGTTCCTGGGCCATTCCTCGTGACAGGGGGAGTGCTCCAGCACCTTGATTCGGCCGGAGGAAGGAGAATTTTGTCGCGGCGGAGCTCCGGCGTCCGCCCTGCTCCCTACTGAGCCCCAGGTATAAGAGTGTTCCCTTTTATGCTTTTTAGTTAGGTTTTAATGCTAGCTTTTAATTCTAGTTGTTAGATTAGACTTTAGTTATCCCTGTAGCGTAAAATTCCAAATTCGAAGTTCGCCGGAGCTCCGCTCCGGCGACTTCTTCACCGTAAACCAGACCGTGTCCGACCGCCACGATCACCCCATTTCGATACCCATCGCATTCTCCATCGTTCCCTCACCTTTGACCAACCCAAGACCCCTGGTCTTGGCGAATCGGGGCTCCCCCTCCGCCGTTCGTCGGAGCCCCTCCGCCTCACTCCATTTTGCTGCCAAGCTTCAAAACCCCGGGTCGAGGAGGTAGCCCTCGCTCCCCCGGTTCTTCCTATGCAGGTCAAACAAAGGAAGAGCCCCATCTGGGCTCGAATCGAACCAGGAAGAGGTTCCGGGAGGTCCGCCACTTCACCAACCTCGTCCGAGCGACTCGAACCCCAAGTAGCCATGATAGGACCTTCAGGAGATGCGGGAGGCTTCCAGCTACGACCAGACTACTTCAGATCCGCGGGAGAGCCCTGGAGGAGCCCATGCTTCTCGATCGAAGCTCGCCAGGCGCGAGCTTCGTCCCTGTTCTTCCAGGGAGCTCCAGAGCCGTCAGATCTGGAGGCCCGTCCCAGATCACTCAAGGGCCGTCCGATGAAGACCCACGCCGACCTTCAGATCAGCCAGGAGCTTCTAATCCGAACCCCTTCATCGGCAAACCGGCGTCAACCGTCCGATGCTCGACATGAGGATAAGTGGCGTACCTAGCGTCGTTGGATGTCGCGCCTTTGGGGGTAAATTTCATACCTAACCCCCCCCCCCCCGCTTTTTGTATTTATGGCTTAAATACCAAAAATAAAAGGTTAAGTTGTAAATAAGTTGTACAAATTGCAGAAGGACCCTTAATGTGTCTATATTTGCGTTTTAGTCCCTCCGCGCCTCACGTGCAGTCCCCACGTGAGGCGCGTGAAATTTGCACTTAAACCCCACCGTGTTTTTATAAATATAGAATGGCCCTGAAAATAAAAGTACACGTTCATTTTTATTGTGATTTTTGCATGGATGCCCCTGTCAATTATTTTATTTGCAAAAATACCCCTGCTAGGCCATGTATTTTTTTGTATGCTTTGTCCATTTATTTTGTGCTTCATATTTCCTTGAAAAATCTTGCAAAAATGGATATAAGCATCTGTTAACATGCTCTCACACGCCATACTTTTGGATCTTAATTTGGTTGTATTTTTGCATTTATTAAAAATCAAAAACATGTCTTTTATTTACTGCCTAGCTTATGAAATACCAAAAAAATATTAAAAGACCTCTAAAAATTCCAAAAAAGTTCCCTAGTGTGTATTTTGACCTATTTCACTGTCACTCCAAAAATCCCTAAAAATCTCAAAAGGAAAACCTTAAAAATTAAAAAATACCCAAAAACTTCAAAAAAATATAAAAAAATCAAAGAAAAATCAGAAAAATATAAACTCGGTCTCTATTTCTTCTATATTTTATTATCTTTATTAGAAAAATTAGTGTGGAAAAGTTTTGTGGCTGTTTGCTATTTTTAATTCCTTGATTTTCTCACAGCCAGTCCCTATTTCCATGTTTTCCCTTATTGTGCTATTTAAAAATACTAAAACTATTTTGAAACGAAATGCCTAAAAACCACAAAAATAGTAAAAATCATGAAAATACCAAAAATGCTTTAATTCTGAATTTTGACCATTTTTTGTATATTTTTATAAATATTCTATCTCCCCTTTATGTATAAATATGTGTGTATATATATATATTCCCTCTAAAAAATGTGTATAGCTATTTAAATATATATATACATCTATATTTATTAATATATGATATCCAAAATATATATATATATATATAGTAAAAATAAAAAAACCCACTTCACACAAGGATGACTCTGTGATACATGTAGGCTATTGCATTTTTGTATTGCTCTCTGTGGTTCGACCTCTACATGCTTGTTCACTATACATTTTATGGTAGAGTAATAAAGGTTAATTCACATCTCTTTTTGGACTTAATTTCTTCATTCTTTCATTGTGGGTTAATTGCTGATTAATTCGGGTATTCTGCGAGCGGTCGCCTCAGCGACACCTTATTTATATCAGTCATGGTGACCCTTGTGGAATATCCCTGTTATCAGATGGCGCCGTTGTCGGGGAGCAATGAGCATAACCTAATTTATTTTGTCATTCTTGTGTACATTTTTGATTCATCATTGACTTTGTGAGCAGCCATTTTTATTGTCATTAATCACCATGCTTTATTGATTGATTCATTTATTGTGATTATTCCATATCTGCTCTATTTTGATTGGTTGAGCTATACTAATGCAATCTTTTTTTGACTTTGATGCGAGGGCCCGCCACACGAGGATGGCTTCTTAGGAGGCCAAGGCAGGCGAGCTTGGAGGAGGGTGGTCTTCACCTCATGACTACTTGGAGAGAGCATCAAGGAAGCAAGGAGATGGGGATTAGATAGGTTTAGAGCACTTCGGATTATTTTTGTAATTTATGGTGAGAGAGAGACAATTTTGTCATGTAATAATTAACAGGACTCTACTCTTCACAATGAGGTCCAATGCCCGGGTGTCTGTTCACCTGGGGGCCTCATCGTTGTTTTCCGTGTTTTCTACCGCCTTCTTTTCTTTGTTTTCCGCTGTTTTGTGCTTTCCGCCTTTATTTTACTTTGTTTTGTGTGCTTGGAGCCCTTAGATATAGGTTGCTTGATTCAGTAGCTAGGTCCAAACATTAATAAGAATGCATGTTCCTATATTCTACTTCGTATGGATCTAGTCAAACTTAAACAGTTTGGTCATTTATCTCTTAACCCATGTGCCGTGAGCGAGCCCCATCAAGCGCTACTCCTGAACTCGAGCGTGTCGAGAAGAGGAGGGGTAAGCCAAGACCGGACCCTTAGGTTAAAGATAAGTGACCAACTTGTGGTTCTTCACGTTAATAGCAGCTAATGTTTAGGGCGATTTTGTCGAATGCACACCGTCATGTAGATAGGTTTAAAAATTCTGCTTTGCATACCACATGGAGAGAGCTGGGATGCACTGTAAGTCTTCTAACTCAGCATGCATAATTCGGTTCAATGGTGAGATTTCCATCATAGAAACAACTTGCACGGATTTTCCGCTATCTCCCTCTGATTTTGAGCACCTAGGACTTAAATGAAAATCTACAAAACGTTAGGCGCTGGTATGAAACAGACTCAAAAAAAGTGAAAACCCAAAAAAACAAGGGGACTGCTAAATAAACTTTGACCTTAATTAAAATCTGTAATGGACTATCATTGTACCGGGTTCATAAAGCCCTCATTGTTTTCAGGTACCTTGGAGGGGGACCAAAACCCTACTCCCTTGAGCGAGTGCGACCCCCTAAAGATTAGAGCCAAAAACCCAGTCTGCAACTGCCTTGTGTATCGTCTGGATTTCCGAAGTAATGGCGCTTCTATCGTACGTAGGCGAGTAGGGCTTGGTCACCAATGATGACTCTCTGTTGTGTAGAGCGTCAACCCTGTCCGAAGTATCGAGCATAGGCCACGCCTTCACGGGGGTGTCTGTCTCATCGTCCTGCGTCCGAGTAGGTTCTTGTACGCTCACGGGTGATTCTGTTGCGAGCGAGGACCGAAGTAGTCGTTTCGCCTATCGGCTTCCTCTCTCTATTTCTTTGGCTGAGTAGGGATCCAGGAAGGGTTACAAGGACTCCAAAAAGTACAGACTACAGGTTACACAGGAGGAGGACAAGTACGGGATACTCTTCCAGTAGTACTCTCTCTCCTATAGGGTAGCGTACTAAGGACTTGTTATAAGATATGCCTGAAACAACAACTCTAAAACTGAAAAGATAATAAGTAGCCAAACCTTTACGGCTTCACATGACGTGAGTTGGTGAACCCGATTTTGTATTGTGTTTGTATGGATCTAGATTAAGGTTCAAAGATCAAGTCCCGCGCCTTTGCGCACATTATGTCACTCCTCTTTGACCCCCGCTCAGTTTGAGCATTTCTACTGTTTTGCACTCCTTTTTATCCCTCGTTGACCATCATATCTTTCATCCAACATCCTATCTTCTCTTGTACTTCGCGAAGATGATCCATGGATGGTTTCCGTCGGGACCATGCCGATACCCACGTCAATTCCATGGACTCAACTCCGCCAATAAGTTCGAGGCGATTCCCGAGAACCCGATTCGGACTTTTGCGGATCGATCTCTAGACTCCTCGTTTTCTACCTTTCTCTTGGCCACCCAATAAACTGGGATCACTTTTGTCCCACTTTCGCCGTTGTGAATGGAAGTCGATTATAGTCTACATCCTTTTCCATTCACAACATGCTGGGGTTGACCAGAATTCCAGTTTCATCTCGGCAGCTGAACATTAAATTGCAAGCAGTCTGATCAGGACTATCTCATTATGCAGATAGAAGACAGTGCGAGCCCTGGAGACCCCTCCAGAGTTCATCTCGTCCGACTCAGACCCTGACATGGCTCCAGGAGGAAAGGGCAAGGGTCAGCAGCCACCCCAACCAGAGGGACAGGTGCCAGATCAGAATCAAGTCAATGCACAGTTACTGGCATCTATCCAGGCCATCCAGCAGTAGCTGACCGAGCAGGCCCTCACACAGACAGCCTTCCAGGACATGTTGAATGATATGATGAACCGAGACGATGGAGGAGGGGGCAGAGGCAGAGGAGGCAGGGGAGGAGGAGGTGGAGGTGGGGGTGATGGTGCAGATGATGATCTAGAATTTTCACCACCACCAAAGACAACACTTAAAGAAACATAATATCCGGGAGACAGCCAGATGACCGAGTGGATTATCATTCCCCCGGTACACGCTCACTTTGAGCTGAAGCCCCAATTCATTGCTCTTCTTCCTGCATTCCATGGAAACACCAGCGAGGAGCCGTACATTCACCTGCAGCAATTCTCCCGCATTTGTCGTACAACCCACTATCCCAATGTCCCTTTGGACATTGTCAAGATGATGGCTTTCCCTTTCAGCCTACAGGACAAGGCCCTCTATTGGGTCAATCATCAGGGAAAGGTTGTGACGACCTGGGAGGAGCTGAAGTCCGCCTTTCTGCACAAATATTACCCTCTAGGTCGGCTCAACCAGATGCGAGCCCGAATCAGCAATTTCTCCCAAGGACCCCATGAGTCGATACATGAAGCATGGGAGAGATTCACTGACCTGCAGGAGAAATGTCCCCATCATGATATTCCGAAGACCAGCTTGGTCCAGCACTTCTTTGGGGGACTGAACATTGAAAGCCAAAGGCTCGTAGACGCAGCATGTGGGGGCTCACACTTCAATAAGGATGAAGACGTAGTCTGGCAGATATTTGAAGAAATGGCCAAAGGAGAGGCCACCCTCTCTTCATCCAAGGCATATCAGAAACAGCCCCAGATCCTTCAAAAACAAGTGCACATGGCAGCGTCCAAGGAAGAAGAGAGATATGAGAGCTCCAACCTCAGCATCATCGGGGGCCATCTCTCTAAAGTTGACATCATCGAAAAGCGATCACAGGATCTCGAAAAACTCGTTGTGATCGAGAAGAGGACCCAGAAATTTGACAAGATGGATCACATCACCAAGCAGTTAGAACTGCTGGTAGGTACCATCAATTCTGTTCAGTCAGCAGCACCACTCGAAGCTCCAGCTGAGAGGAAAGACGAGCAACCACCGCTACATCAGCCTCAGCCGAGCCAACAACCACCGGCAGTCTAGCACGTGTACTACGTGCAGGCACCCGATCAGAGCCAGCCGCAGCAGCAGATGGTTGTGTATCAACCAGAGTTTATCTCAGGATCTGATTCAGTATTCCCACCACCACCCCTTGTTCAGGAAGTGAACGGGGTATGGAGTCACGACGCACAGCCGACCCGTCCTATGGGACAACCCCAGGGTCAGCGATTTGCCAACCGGCAATACCACCAATCTCAGGGTGGTCGTTTTGGGCAGTCCTCTCAGCCTCATCAGCAGTACCATCAGCCTCCCCAGCATGCAAATCAGTGGAGGCAGAATTTTCCACACCAGCAGCAGCCGCAGTATCGTCATCCACAGCCGTTTCACCAGTATGTGGCTGCCCCACCTCAACAATATCAGCAGTATCCTCCTCCCTCATATCAACAACTTCAACTTCCTGCACCACCACAACAACAGCCTCCACACCCATCTATGCAACAGCAGCGTGGTCTGCACGTTGAACCAACTGAAGTAACCCCTGCGAACCCCACCATGGATTGTCTAGCCCAGCTTGTCAAAGGGCTAGCGGAGATGACCAAGCGGCTTGATGACCTGACCGCCACCCGAACTGCCATTCCGGCTCAGGTCGAAGCCAACCCCAATAATTTCAAGAAAAAAGAGCAGGTAGAAAGTAATGTCTTATCCGTGTCAGAAAATGATGTTACTGCTTATTCTAATGCTGTTACTCTCAGGAGCAGTAGGGCCTTGCCTCCGCCTGCCACAAAGATTGTGGTGAATAAAGAAACAAGTGTATCATCATCTTCCGCATCAGCCGTGCCAGCTACAGGGGCGGGTGAGGAGGAAGAAGAAGGAGAAGCCAGTCCAGTCGTCGTGCATTTGCAGCAACCTCAGGAGAAAATTCAAAAAAATCAGCAAAATCAAAAACAACAAAAAGACGCTTGCAGCCGAAGCAAAGCCGCGCCAGCCTTGGAGGAGCCGCCAGCAGCAGCCGATCCCTCGCAAGCCGACAAAGCAGACGCTACCCTTTTTGATCGCTCGGGAGCACCAGTATGCCAAGACACGGCTTGTACTCCTTTTCGTTGAACGGATGTACAACATTCTATGGGCGATGATTTTGATGTAAATAAGAACTCTATTTCTCCTGCTCGAAATGTACATATTCCTTTTCCTCATGCAATAGAAAAATCCAAAAAAATTGCAAAACGAAAAAAGGCATTGTCTGATCCAGGAGTTGTGGACATATTAGACAAGCTGACTGTTGAGATACCCTTACTAAAGGCCGTGGAATACATGCCAGCTGTGAAGAAAGGGCTAAAGGAGGCATGTACCAACAAGCGTCGCCCAGCACTCGAGAACAGACGCAAAGATGTGGAGAAGCACGTGCTATCCATGGCCACCTTGCTGCCATCAGCAACCTCCCACAGAAGAAGCAAGACACAGGAGCACCTCTGATCAGTTGTGATATTTTTGACCAGGTCTTCGAGCGCACTCTCCTCGATAGTGGATCTTCCATCAGCCTTCTGCCCTAGTCTATAATGCAAGAATTCGGGCTGGGTCCGCTCAAGCAGATACGCATGATCCTTCAGTTCACTGACCGATCCGTCAAGCGGCCCGGAGGTCTTTTGGAAGACATCATAGTTAAAGTGCAGGAGATGCATTTCCCAACTGATTTTGTTGTCCTTGATATGGACTCGCCTACACCCTTGCTCCAGACTCCTATCATCCTTGGCCGACCATTCCTTCGTACTTCAGGTGCCGTGGTTGATTACGGGTCTGGCAAGATTACTTTCAGCTCGAACACCCAGCAAATCATGATACACATGAACAGAGAGCCGAATGCCACAACTGATGAGAGCTAGGCAGCATGTGAAGCAGACTGTGATTTTATTGCGGAGATCAGAGACTCAGCCTTATCATTGGACGATCCATGGACCCGAGAAATCCTCACTCTTGAGGAGGACTTGGAATGCGCAGTCAGCTTATGCTCCGACGATTCTTGGGAGACAGATTCTCAGATGCAGGCACATCTGCTCGAGCAGTCACTCCAGGCCGAACACGATCCGCTTAGCGCAGAACCGTTCAGCACATCACTGGGATCTCAACAAAATGATGAGGATGGTAGTAGCTTCATAAAAGTACATCCCACCACCAGCATGGTATCTGAAGTGACAGATAAAGTGGACATGTCAAAACCAGAACTCAAGCCACTTCCTGCAGGCCTGAAGTATGCTTTCCTTGCGGGTGAAGAACAAATGTATCCGGTCATCATCAGCAGCAGGCTGAATTCGGATCAAGAATCTCGGCTTCTCGAGGTTCTAGAAAAGAACCGCAAGGCACTTGGTTGGAGCGTAGCAGACCTCCGAGGGATAAATCCAGCCTTGTGTTCACACCACATCTATCTAGAAGAAGATGCCAAGCCGTCCCGTGAATTTCAGAGAAAGCTGAATCCGAACCTTCGGGACGTCGTCATGAAAGAAATCATGAAATGGTGTGACGCAGGCTTCATCTATCCCATCTCCGACTCAAAATGGGTAAGCCCACTGCATGTAGTTCCCAAGAAATCTGGGCTTACCGTGGTTACAAATGATAAAGGAGAGGAAATTTCCACTCGGGTACCAACATTCTGGCGGGTGTGTGTTGACTACCGCCGTCTCAATGCAGCAACCAAGAAGGACCACTTCCCCTTGCCATTTATCGATCAAGTTCTGGAGAGATTAGCAGGCAAGGAGTTCTTCTGCTTTCTGGATGGGTGTTCCGGGTACAACCAAGTGGCGATCGCCCCTGAAGATCAAGAGAAGACCACCTTCACTTGCCCGTTCGGCACCTACGCCTTCAAGAGAATGCCCTTTGGTTTGTGCAATGCACCTGCAACCTTCCAAAGATGCATGTTAGCAGTTTTCGCCGAGATGGTAGGCAGTTTTCTCGAGGTGTTCATGGACGACTTCTCTGTCTATGGTGATAGTTTCGATTCTTGTCTTGAGTACCTGGACAAAGTGCTTCAGAAGTGCCGAGAAGTCAATCTAGTACTTTTATGGGAAAAGAGCCACTTTATGGTCACGGAAGGTATTGTGCTGGGCCACATCATTTCCAAACGTGGCATGGAAGTCGAGCCGGCAAAGGTGGATGTCATCTCAAATCTTCAGCCACCTCAGTCAGTGAAGAACGTGAGGTCATTCCTGGGGCATGTGGGATTCTACAGGCGATTCATCAAGGATTTCAGCCGCATTGCCCGACCTCTGACAGAACTTTTGTGCAAGGAGATTGAGTTCACTGTTGATCAGCCGGTTCTCCTTGCTTTCAGCCAGCTAAAGGAGCTTATCACTCAGGCTCCAATCTTACAGCCGCCCGACTGGAATCTTCCCTTTGAGATAATGACCTATGCGTCAGACTTTTCAGTCGGGGCGGTTCTGGGGCAAAGGAAAGACAAAGCGCCCTACGCCATTCACTATGCCAGCAGAACATTAGATGAAGCACAGAGGAATTATACAATGACAGAGAAAGAGTTGCTGGCCGTGGTTTTCGCCCTCGAGAAGTTCAGATCCTATTTGTTGGGATCAAAAGTCACCATTTTTACTGACCACTCTGCTATCCGGTACCTACAGCAGAAGAAGGATGCCAAGCCAAGACTGATTCATTGGATCCTTCTCCTTCAGGAATTTGATTTGGAAATCAAGGACAAACCTGGAGTCCAGAATGTGGTAGCAGACCATCTCTCCAGAATAGAGAAGCATGAGCCTCCTCTGATCAATACACCTATCACAGAGACCTTCCCTGACGAAGCCATCTTAGCAGTGGATTTCCTTCCTTGGTATGCTGATATAGTCAATTACCTCACCTCTGGGGTAACACCATTGGATTGGACGAAAAATCAGAAGAACAAATTCATGTCGACCATCCAATTCTACCAATGGGAGGATCCTCTTTTATTCAGGGAAGGAGCGGATTGCATTTAGTGCAGGTGCATCCCTCAGACGGAGCAATCTAGTGTCCTCGAGCATTGCCACTCGCTCGAATCTGGTGGACATCACTCTGGAGATCGGACGGCAGCAAAAGTACTTCAGTGTGGCTTCTGGTGGCCTACTTTATTCAAGGATGCAGCTGAATTTGTCAAGCGATGTACTGACTGTCAGCGAATGAAAGGAACACTAACTGCCAAAGACTCAATGCCCATGAAAATCATTCAGATAGCAGACGTTTTCGATGCATGGGGCATTGACTTCATGGGACCTTTCCCTAACAGTCAAGGTTTGAGCACATCCTTCTCGCCGTCGATTACGTGAGTCGTTGGGTTGAAGCTATCCCCGCTCGAGCCGCCGACAGCCGAACAGTATGCCAGTTTCTGAAGAAGAACATCATTTCGTGGTCCGGGATATCGAAGATTCTCAAATCAGACGGGGGTAGCCACTTCATTAACAAAGAGGTCAAGAAGTTAACGAAGGAGTACGGCATCGACCATCGTGTTGCATCTCCTTATCACCCTCAGACCAATGGCATGGCGGAGCTATCAAACAGAGAAATCAAGACTATCCTGCAGAAACTTGTTAGGCCAAACAGGAAAGACTGGTCTCAACTCTTGGACTCAGTCCTATGGGCTTACCGAAGCGCCTACAAGTCCCCCTTGGGCATGTCGCCCTATCGTCTTGTGTATGGGAAGCCGTGCCATCTGCCTGTGGAATTAATTCACAAGTCTTTGTGGGCTATCAACAGTTGTAATTTGGACTCACACAAAAGTGGTCAAAAGAGAAAAGATGATCTGAACAGGCTCTTGGAATTCCGAGACTATGCATACGATAACACCTTGATGTACAAGGAGAAGGTGAAACGCTGGCATGACCGGCACATCAGACGAAAGACCTTTGACGTTGGACAGAAAGTGTGGTTATTTGATGCAAAGTTGCGGATATTTCCAGGAAAATTAAAGAGTAAGTGGACAGGGCCATTTCGAGTTTGTGAAGTGCGTGACAATGGAAGCATTGCCATATCAGAATTGTCCCCTGACGCACAGCCCTTTGTCGTCAACGGCCAACTCCTGAAGCCTTACTTAGAACCAGATGCATTCTTGGCCGTTGTTGACTCAATCCAGCTCGTACAACATAATGACACTTCCACAACCGTTGCAACATCAGAAGATTCAGATGATGTACTCAAAGAACTGTTTATCTGATTGTCGTCTTTTCTTCTTTTCTTCTTTTCCTTTTCTAATTTCTTTTTCTATCTGAAAGGTGCCGCCCTTGTAGACAGTTTTCTATACTTAGGGCGTACTTTGTCCTAAGTATAGGGGGGATGTGCACTTAGAGTTTTTCATGCCAGTTCGATCCTCTCCATTGTCTCCTCTTCTTGTCTATACTTAGGAGTATCTTAGCCTAAGTATAGGGGGAGACAATCTGAGTACGATCTGTGTATTCCCACCCTTGACCCTCCCTGCTTTGTGTACAGTCTACTATACTTAGGATTATTTGATCCTAAGTATGGGGGGGTGGTCAACTTCTCATTCATTAATTTCATTCATTTATATTCTTTAGATCTGTCTATACTCAGTACGAGTTATGTCTCTGCTTTTCCTTTCGATCTATGAGGACATAGCTCAAGCTAAGTATAGGGGGGTTGTATATACCGTGTATATACTATAAGCCATAACTCATACTGAAAAAAAAACATCAACTCAATCTAAAAATGCAAGAAGTAGTTCTATAATAATGAAAGATGAGTGTGAGCTCCTCAGGTTCTTTGTACTTATATTGATTATTAAGTAAGAAAAATGTTTTGTGAAAGAAAGTTTTTTGTGAAAAACCTTGTGAAAACTGTTTGAAAATATGTGTACAAATATTCAACTTTTGAAAAATCAGTTTTGCGTGTAAAATTTATTTTCTTTGCGTGAAATCAAAATGTTTGCAAATCAGTGTGCAAATGATTGTAAAAATTTGATTGTCAAAATTGTTTTGAAAAACCTATCTATGCTGTGTAAAACCTTGGTAAAAGCATTTTCAAAGACGTGTACATATGTGCAAAATTATTTTGGACTAGAGTTCTCAAAATTCTTTTGAAAAAGATTCTCGAACTAGGTCTGAGGTGTCTGCACAAAAATCGCTTATACAAAAATAAGCATAATCCCAAATAAAGCTTATAAGAGCCAAAACCTTATTATACATCAAATACAGTTTTCTTCTTTTGTATATTCTGATTAATAAATCAGGTGAGATACCTGTACAGTATGATTTGAAAAATAGTGTGACCAGTTTTGAAAATTTTGATGTGAAATGATTTCAACCTGTGTGAAACTGTTTGGATTGCAAAATTTTTCTTTGTGTGAAAGAAATGATTGAAAAAAACCTATGTGCAAATATTTTAGAAAATGTTTGTCAAAATTATTGAGAAAAATATATATCTAGTGTGAAAGATCTTTGCAAAAATAGTTTTCAAACGTGTGTAAATGATTGCAAAAAATATCATGTACTATAGTTTGCAAAACTAGACCTGAAAAATAAGATCACTATTAGAAATACTTGTAAATAAGAAATAAAATACATAAAATTCTTCCTCAGCAACCGAAATAAACTACTTCATTAAAACCTGTAGAGTCTTTAGAAGTCCATACAGTTTGTAAATAAGGCGGTACGCCCGTGTAAATAATTGTATGTACCTTTTTGTATATGTCAAGTTTTATTTGCAGAAATTTCTTTGTGTAAAAAGATTCTTTAATTCTTTTATACTCTTTGTGAAAAATTGCATCATTCATTGTGCATAGCATAAGCATATCATTCATATTCTTTTTGAGTGAGCTTGATGATTGAATCAGTCTAATAAAATCTCAAATTGGAGCTTGGTTAGACCTTACTGCACCTAACTGCACTGAAACCTTATGAGAACTAGGTTTAAGGTACTTCAGGTCTATTCAGACTTAATTCTTTGAGAAAGCAGGGCTGGATTCAAGTCACCTCAGTGGACTAACTAGAACTTTTCGAAACACACGCATGACTCTTGTCGACCGTGACCTAACTTGAACACTTCCACCTTTCACTTGGCTCAACTCAGATGGAGTGGTGAGGGGGTTGGATTTGCCAGTCTGAGACGCACACGGGTGGAAACATTCGTCCTCGTCTAGGGAGGGAAGTGCACCCCAACCTGTTCAAGTTTCAATGAAGTCGAATGACGGGAGAGTGTGGGTTGCAATAAAGCTTAAAAAGAGGGATAGTCTACTGGCTCAAGAGGAAAATTTCATGTATATATGCTGCACCATGTAGATATGTTGTACAGATGCACTTGAAAAAAAATGCAAAAAGAACTCCAAAAAAGTGGTGGGTCAGATTGAAAATTTAATAACCCCACCGGAGTGTATATAGTCCAATAAAGCAAAAGCTTATGGCATCCATGTTACATCTCATGAAGCTTGCAGCGGGAGACTTAGCTACACTGGTTGAGCTCCCAAAATTCTATACCTCTTATTCCCCCTCTTCTTGAGCCGGTTGCACTTGAACTTAGAAGGGAATACCCCGCTCCTTGACGGTAGAGAGCTGGATTGGGGAATCATTGGGTTGTCATTCTGGAGAAGTTAGTCCCTTTGTCATTTCAGTTGGGAAGAGCCACTATCACTTACACTGTACAAGTCAGCTTCATAGTCATAAAGGTTTGTGTATGACGTAGGCTAGTTCTGACCTGGCTATTGAGGTGATTTGAACCAAGTTCTGTGACTCTCGAAGGCTGTTGTGTTTTAGAGCTGGTTCCCGGCTAAGTTCCACACACATATACACTCAAGGTCTAGCAGGAGCTCCAAATTCTGATTTTGTAAAGACATGCATTGCACAGAAAGCACCCTTATTCACTCTATCCTTCTTTAATTTTCCTTTTTCTTTTCTTCATTCTTTTTGTACTTATTGCATAAGTGTTTGCTAGGGACTAGCAAAGGCATGTATAGGGGGGTGATGAATCTCCATTTCATCACCTTTATTCTATCATTTTGGCCTCAAAAACCTAGCAAATACATGTAAATAGCAGCTAATCATACATAATAGCATTCATCATTCATTGTATTAATTACACATTAAATAAGGTTTTTAATGCCAAAACTATAGAATAACAAGAAGAAAAGAAAAAGGAATAAAATATTGCAAATATTTTATGACCCAAACCCCGAGACCAAGGCTAGTATGGTATTGGTCGACAAGGAATAAAGTAGGGGGAGATAAGGGCCAGTGTATAATAAATACCTCATTTATTCATGCATTTATTTATGCATCTTTGACACCTATTTTGTACATAATTATTTATTCATCAAATAAAGAAACTTTGTTCATGAAAGATGTATATAATGATGTAAATGAAAATACAAAATTGAGTTTGTGTAAAAATAAGACTCAGTGTACACTTTATACACAGAATAAAAAGCAAAAATCTCAACTTCACAGACCCATATCTTGCAAATAAAAACTCCAAATCACCCAAACTCACCTTTAATTGTATATAGCATTCCAAGAACTATTTTATAAACTTGGTTTCATAATTTTTGGAGTCCATCTGTGGAAGTTAGGTTTTTGACCCTCCTTGTACATAGTACTGATTAAAATATTCATTTTATTCAATACTTATTATTTTTATAAATTTATATTTTTAGAATTTTGTGAATAATGTATATAATGCATGTACATATTAAAATTAAAAGAAACCCAAAAAGAATTTGTAAAATAAAATAAGCTTATGCAAAAACATAGACAATATACCTATGCTACCTATATGTGTATAAATAAAAAGGGATTCTATTCTTTTATTCTTTATTCATCTATATTTTTATAATAATGTATATATTATATATAACTTATTAAAAATACAAATTCAAAATAAAAACAAGTAAAATTCATTAAATAAATAAAATGTATATAATATATAGGTAAAAGACCTATAGGTATACTTACATATGCACAAACCTATTTATTTAAAAATATAAATAAACTCCTAAAAATTAAATAAAAATACCTCTATAATCACAAAAATAAATTATAAATTTATAAAATAATCCAATAAAATAATAAAAGAAAATAAACAAATTAAAAATGAAATACACAAAAATACATGTAAATACATACATATACACATTATCAAATTAAAACCATAATAAAACACTTCGAAAAATTCAATAAAAATCACAAATAAATAATACATGAAAAAATACATATTTTTTATGTTTTAAGAAATTTCTAATAAAATCATTTACTAGGGTAAATAAATCAATTTATACTCAAATTTCCTGTTTTGTCTTTTAGCGGCTAACGTGGACCAATGGGGCGTCGGCCTTCGTTGACCCCCTGGTCAACTACTCCCCCAGCCGCTCGATGTGACGTAGCCTGTCGTCTCGCCCGTCTTCTCCCATTTTTCCCGGGAACACCATCCATCAATCGAAGATGCTTCCTTTGAAGGATATGGTTAGATCCTCAAGCGCATCACGGAAGCGTGAGCGTCGCATCAAATACGACGAAGAACGACTAGTCGCACTAGTTGTTCTATGCAGCGGAAATTTAAAATTTTCATGCGACGAAACCACATGATCCAAGAACACTTCTCGGATCATTTCGTCTAAACCACAAACAAGTATTAGGTTTACCTCTTGAAGCGTGGTTGCGATCGAGTCTCTAAACAAAGAGACCTCCTGTCTCAAGTCCGATCCGACGGAGGAGACGCTTGCGAGCGCGGGGATGAACCGCGTGCTTCTCGCAATCCATGTTGATGATCCAAGCGGCGGATCTCCTGATCTCGACACACGAGATCCGATGTCTTCTTCACGAGCGGGGCGCACCGAAGGAGACGGAGATCCTCGAGCAAACCATCGGGCAGCATAACGACGATGCCGCGGCGATGGAGAACCTCTCTAGGGCTTCCATGGTGGATGGCCACATGAGAGAGAAAGAGTGAGGACGTGTAGAGAGAATGAGAGAGAGAGAGAGATTTGTTGCCTCAACTTATGTGTCTCAAGAAGAGCAATGGGGTGCCTCTCCTTTTATAGGGTTTTGGGATCCATGGATCTCAATCCATGTGTCAACACAAATCCAATGGTCCACATCAACTTGTGTTTCTTTCAATGGTCATGATTTGTTGCTAAAAAACACAACAACAATTAATTTAATTTAAATTAAATATATGTTGATAAATCAACACAATTTAATTACAAAATTAAATCATCAATATATGGAGATAATGAAAGGAGAGATAGCCTCCTTCCATGTGGAGAGGGGGGACGGCCTCCCTTTCCTAATGGGAGTGGTGGCCGTCCACCCTCCTCCATTAGGAAGGTGGCTATTTCACCTTTTATGTAATCTCCATTATTTGCAACAACTTTTGTTGCAAATTATTTCACAAAAAATAAATCCAATTTATTTTGTGAACATTGCAATCATGCCATTGAAAAATTGTGAATCACATTCACAACCCAAAACAAAATGTAAATTACATTTTCAATTTGATGTCCAATGTGAATCCAATTCACATTAACATTTAATTAACAAATGTAAATTACAAATAGCTCTCTCGTATATATTATAAATCACATTTATAATATATATATGACTAATATGGATATTGCTATCCACTTTATTCATATCCATGATAATTAAATCATATTTAATCATCTTGGATCTCTATTCTCTTGTGTCCAAATAATATGAATCACATTCACATTATTTACATCTTTGATAATTAAATCTCATTTAATTATCTAAGATAATTCTCTTTATAATATGAATCAAATTCATATTACTCATGATAATTAAATCACATTTAATTATCCATTTTCTCAATGCTCGGATACATATATCAACAATAGAATTATCCATGAACTCCTTCAAGGATAATGCGCTTTCTCCGCAGATACTTGGAGATAAGGACAGGGCGATTGTATTGTTCCACGTATAGTGACATGGATATTGAGATCGTATCTCAAATCCAGATCGTGGGCCTCCCATAGATGCTTGATTAAATCAAGACCGTAAATCTAATCTTCTCATTGTATCTGAATCACATTCAGATCAATGTCCAACACTTGGACCAAGATCAGATCACTTCTCTAATGAGAGGAGTCACTAAAATCCAGACCCGTTTCATCACTCCCTAGGAATGGAAGCGTCATGGTTATACAATCGTTTATGATCACATCACCCTCAGGTATTCCCAATACCTGTACATCCTGCATACTGGAAGACTCAGACTAAACCCGAAGTATTCGATCAACTTTATACTGTCTACTTCATGGTTTTATCAGTAAGTTTCTCATTCGATCATTGGGAGTCGGTATCGATCATATACTTTCCAAAAGCATATATCATACCTAGGTCTTGATCATATACTTTCCAAAAGTATATATCAAACCTACAAATTCAGTCAAGCTTCCAAAGCGAGACGACCGTGCGCACGGAATTTGATTCTTCCCAATATCTCATGAGTGAGCTCATGTCTTCCGGTTCAGTAACTGAACCTGTATGATCCCTTTGAGAGATCGTATTACTCATATGCCCTTATATGCACACCAGCGCGCCGGTGTGTAGACCTTGATTAGGTCATCAACCTATTGGTCTGCCAAATGTACATACTTAGACATATAGCAACACATCTGTCTCCGGTCAGAGGATGCGTGCCTATATCCTGACAGCATACGATATAGGACTTTGGTTATCTCGATCTCGCTAAGTCAACTCTTTGAACTAACTAATCTGACACCTCCGAATCTCTATTCCTATGCAGAGGACCTGCATCAAGAGGTCGGTCAGATATCAGCCTTCAGAGATAAGGATTGCCATCTCCTACTCAGGCTGGAGATCATCTCTTAACAATCATCTGACGGTGCTTGATGAGTCCTCAATCTAACTCTTTAGATATTCATTCAAGCACCAGCCTCTATGATTCAATAGTTGAATCAACAGCTGTATGATCATCAAGATGGCCATGGTACATAACCCTAATTGTACTAAGGGACCTATTATGCAAATTATGTATTCTTCATTTCAGATTAAGGAGTGAATTGCAATAACATTTATTGCATAATGGCTCGCTGTGGGCTCGCATTTCCAACAATCTCCCACTAGCCCAAAGAGCCATTAATGGGCTAATCATTTAAACCCGCACTCATGTGACAATCATAGGCTATTTAGAAAATAGCCAGGTAAGCTGATCAGTCACTCTGTTCCCGCGAGACTATGCCAAGTCCTTTTACGGCACTTGCATATCCCCGGTAACAGTGCTCGCATCTAATGCGAATGTTGCATCTCATGCAACCAATACTCAATCTAGTTGGTTACATTGTCCCTGACATCATAACCGGTATCCCCATAATCCTTATTAGAATACCTTCATTCCCGGAGATCTCTATCTCCTAAGGTATCTATAGTTTATACCTTTATAGATTACTATCTACATGGTCATAAACTTTTGAAGATAAGACTTTGAGATTACTATCTCAAAAATCTCCTCATCTATGAAGATTTTGTTATTACTGCAATCAAGTGGTTTATCTCTACAGTAGGATTAGTAACAATTTACTACTCCCACTGCATGACAGACATCTGGTATTTGTACACTCTAGCATACACTCAGCTTCTCGTAATTAATGCACAAGTGCAAGTAGTTGTAGCATTTACTTCCTCAACTCTTTGAGGTGCTATCCCTTAAGATAGGTCAGTACCATATCTTAAGGGTTAGAAGCCTTTCTTGGAATTTCTATGAATAGAATATGTCCAAGGTATACTACAAATGTGACAGTCCAATTATCCTCTTCTCTTGGCTTTTGAACAACTTCAGAACTAAGATCTAAGAGGTATCTTTGAAATCATATTTCAAGATATGGAATAACCAGATTATAAAACACTTATTATCATCCTTATATCATTCCAAATGATTAGGATTTTATCTACATTTAGCACGATGAACACAAAAGCACTCCCACTAAGCTTCACATGGCTCATCCAGATTCTATCTGAAATCATAACTTTTATAATTTCATCAAATCTTATGATCCAACTTCAAGAAGCTTATTTGAGTCCATAGATGGAGCTCTCTAGCTTGCACACCTTGCTTTCCTCAATCATGAAGCCCTGGGGCTACTTCATGTGAATATCCTCAGAGAGATATTTATAGAGGAATGCAATCTTGACTTACATCTCGAAGATGCAATAGTCAAGTTGTGTAGCTAAGGTTAGCAATATTCTGATGATTTTAAGCATGTTCACCAAAAAGCAAGTCTCATTGCAAGCAATGTCTTCTCTTCCATGTGTAGCTCATTGCTACGAACTATGCTTTGAAGGTATGTACCTTCTCATCAGGTTCCCTTTCTCTTGAAGATCCATTTACACCTTTACGGGTCTTACCCATATAGGTGGATCCTCGAGGGTCCATATACAACACTTGTACATGAAGTCTACATTAGACTTTTATTGCTAACATCCATCTATCCATGCTATGATCTTCAGAAGCTTCATCACATGAAGTTCGATCATTGTCAGATTTCTCTGACACATGGAATCCATCCTCAAACTCATTTGAAGAGGTTTTAGTGTTTCATCTTTAATTGTCCTTTTAGTTTCCAATTTCAGGAGCCTCATTATCTTTTCAAGATAAATGAGTTCCTACACTTCATTTTCATCTTGATTCTCAAGAGTCTCAACCTCCAAGAATCACATTCTCAGAGATGAGATATTTCAAGAATCTCAAGGTCATAAAGTAGGTATCCAATACCATCCTTTATTTTCCTAATGAAGCAACACTCTCAAGTTCTAGATTCCATCATGCATGGAACCTTTTTAAGGATATACATTGTAGTCTCTACTACACATATATATACCTGGAAACTAAGGGATAATTATGCTAAAATTTATCATTGATAAGATCATGTCACACATGATCCAATTGTATCTCCCTATAATTCTATTGAGTTAAGGTGTGTTAGGAGGATTGAGATAGAAATGATATTCATATCTCTATAAGGTATTCTTTGAATTTATCTAGTAGGTACTTGCTACCTAGATTAGATCAAATTCATTTTATCTTCCTTCAAACTTTTTTGTTTTAAACCAAAAATAATGAAATCTTTGAACATTTCAAAGGTTTCTTAGGGTGAAGAGAAGAAATCTCATATCATACATAATCATCAACAGATATCACATATCCATAATGTTTACTATGATATAGATGATCTACATACATCAATATGCATGAGATTCTGAATACCTTGGCATCTTACACCTTTCTCTAAGAAGGGTGTATTGGACATTTTTCTTTGAATACAATATTCATAAGTATGTAAGTTTTGAAATTTTAGACATTCTAAAGTTTCATCTCTTACTAGTCCATTGATCAAATCAATAAACAAATGTCCAAATCTTGATGCAAGATCATTGTCAAATGATCTTCATCCTCCTATTGATCTTAAGGTTTAATTTCAGTATTTAGAAATGTTAATGAACCATTCATTAATTTTCTAATTTAGTGAAGTCCACTAGATTATTAGATTACTATCTGAAATATATACATCATAACTCTTTATGATAGTTCTATCTCAGATTCATGTTTATTTCTAACATTTAGAAACAAACAATGAGTGTATTCTTATATCTAGGTCATAGAGACATTCTCTAAGACTAAGGACTCTCCCACTGAAATTAACAAGTCTATCAATCCAACAGAGATTGTTGCAACAATTGCATCAATATCCATGTGGATAACTATAAACCTTTAAGATCAAATTTTCCAGTCTTCTAAAACATATGCAACCTATTGCAAATGTCATCAGAAGATTGAGATACAATTATTTGACTTTATCTTATCAATGATTTATGTAGATTAATCAGATGCTCCATCCGAGTCCTTCTCTAAGGATTCTAGATAGACTTGATAGTCATACTATCAACACATCAACTTATTGCAGTATTGGCATTCATCCAACTCTTCGGATGACATATGGAAGTCATAGATGTATAGTCAACTCTTTGACCATACTTCTTACTCGGGTCCAACCCATGCTTCCACTGCGCTCCCTTTATCTATAAGCAACCATTGCTTAAGACTAAGGATCTCTTATGTAAGAGCATTTCAACATTTATACATGCTTCATTAAATTCATACAATATGAATATTATGAAGCTTCATGAATGACCAGAGTATAGATAGTAGAATGATGACACTCATCATCTACATCCATCTAAACTCTTAAAACATAGGTTCAGGTAGGTACTCAAACAATTTGAATACACCATCTCTTATAGAGCCACCATTCTGCATGATGCAGTGAACCATCTCATTCATGTTAAATGTCAAGAGCACATATGTATGCCCGAATATCTTCATAAATTTTATAAGGATTATTTGACAATTGCGATCATCATCGACATGTCACTTCCAAAGTACATCCGATGAGAGATCAAGACTATAGAGACATACAAACCCTAGGGTTGTAGTCTTATTATCTATTTAATTGTCATTCCTCAATATTATGAGGAAACTTGCACATTGCAACCACATACATTATGTGTCCAATTGCAAGTACAATATCTGGATCATGAGTCCAATCCATGATATTTTACTGGTTATTATTGAGTATATCATTGAGTGGGTTTTAATGAAGGATTATCTGAAATAAGAAATTTGCATAAATATATAAATATATATATTTTACTTTGATTTAGGATTTTTTTTTATATCAAAGTTGTCTTGTCTTGTCAACACTGAAAGTTCATTCCCTTAATCACTTTCAATGTAAGAGATATACTTACCATTATATCTCAACAAGATCTGGGATCTCCTTCCTTATCTTTGTTACATCCCAATAATATGAGAATCTGCAACTCGGATAAAAAGAAGCGGGAACACATTCCGCTTTGCAAGTCCAACTTGCATTTCCCAATTCGGTCTTTAACACCCGAGCCCACCACCCCTAAGGCGATGTTGACCCGTCGTTAATTGAACCAACCGTCAACAGGAATAGTACTCGCTATACGCAATCCAATATCGCCCCAATAATATGAGGATCCGATATTGGGGTCACTACGTATACGGCCTTACTCTTTCGAGAAGCAACGAGTCCGATCCAGATGCGCTTGCATACAGGAGCTGTCACTTCGGACAGGCGTCTCCCACATACAATCCCTGGCGACGGAACCCTTCGCCTTGACGGGAGACCATGGATGTCACTTATGTGATCCTCCACCTTATATTCAAATTTTAATTAATTATCGTGAATCAAATTCACATAATTAATTCTTCCAAGGGAATTATTAACTCTAATAATATTAGAGTATTTCAATCTTAATTGGATTCCAATTAATCTAATCATATTAAATTAATGATCCAATTAATATCCAACAAACATTTTAATAGTTACTTGAATAATGGTATTATCTCAAATACGTATTATTTCGAATTTTAATAATTAGAAAAATACATCTTAATCCCTCGGACATTATCCCGGCCCTACCCGCTGTCATGGCCAGTACCGACGAGAGTGGGACGGACCACATACGTTGCAACCCGCAACCCCAATGCTCTCCGACTAGGCACCATATCCGCCTCGGGAAAGGATAATGCCAAATTGATTAATTTGTACTTGAGATGATCATCGGTTCTTCAACCGAAATTATACCATATAGTAATAATCAAAACAATTTTGATTAACATTATAATGAGATTTGCTAAACAAATCCCAAGTCCTATTCAAGCAACATGTTTGTTGGAATGTTGATCATGTAGATCATGTAACCAATCTTGATCTAGATCACATCTAATCATTTGTTGGTTAGGCAAAGTCATTTAAGGACATAATTATTATTAAATATTTCACAAATATTTATGCATAATTATTCCAGGAAATTAAACAATTTAATTTCACTAATTAGTTAAATGACAATCACTAGGTTCTTGATTAGGAAAGTATTTTCAGCAGTGACCCTCACTTACTAAAAATACCATATCTAAATCAATTTAAATCCAAATTAAGCAAAATAAATTTCTAAAGTTTGCTAACTTGATTTACAACAGAACCCAAGAGATTTGCACGCATTTCAAGGCGTTTCAAATCCGCAATTAACATCTTAATTACGTCATGATCCGCAGTCCCCGAAACAGTGGATACATGTTCACTAAAATGAGCATATCTAGAGCAAACGGAATCGAAATCACGCAAACTCAGATCCTACGGTTTCCTTATTTAATGGGGAACAAAATCCAATTATTATTTTCGTGTTTAAACAATTTAAACAGTGCCGAAAATAATATCAAAACAGAGATGCGAAAATGAAATGCAAGAAAACTTTCGCAAACCCTAATGAACCCAAGTAACCCAAGTCGTCCTCGGTTTATGGATCGTATCCAAAACCACCGACCTAGGCTCTGATACCACTTGAAGGATATGGTTAGATCCTCAAGCGCATCACGGAAGCGTGAGCGTCGCATCAAATACGACGAAGAACGACTAGTCGCACTAGTTGTTCTATGCAGCGGAAATTTAAAATTTTCATGCGACGAAACCACATGATCCAAGAACACTTCTCGGATCGTTTCGTCTAAACCACAAACAAGTATTAGGTTTACCTCTTGAAGCGTGGTTGCGATCGAGTCTCTAAACAAAGAGACCTCCTGTCTCAAGTCTGATCCGACGGAGGAGACGCTTGCGAGCGCGGGGATGAACCGCGTGCTTCTCGCAATCCATGTTGATGATCCAAGCGGCGGATCTCCTGATCTCGACACACGAGATCCGATGTCTTCTTCACGAGCGGGGCGCACCGAAGGAGACGGAGATCCTCGAGCAAACCATCGGGCAGCATAACGACGATGCCGCGGCGATGGAGAACCTCTCTAGGGCATCCATGGTGGACGGCCACATGAGAGAGAAAGAGTGAGGACGTGTAGAGAGAATGAGAGAGAGAGAGATTTGTTGCCTCAACTTATGTGTCTCAAGAAGAGCAATGGGGTGCCTCTCCTTTTATAGGGTTTTGGGATCCATGGATCTCAATCCATGTGTCAACACAAATCCAATGGTCCACATCAACTTGTGTTTCTTTCAATGGTCATGATTTGTTGCTAAAAAACACAACAACAATTAATTTAATTTAAATTAAATATATGTTGATAAATCAACACAATTTAATTACAAAATTAAATCATCAATATATGGAGATAATGAAAGGAGAGATAGCCTCCTTCCATGTGGAGAGGGGGGACGGCCTCCCTTTCCTAATGGGAGTGGTGGCCGTCCACCCTCCTCCATTAGGAAGGTGGCTATTTCACCTTTTATGTAATCTCCATTATTTGCAACAACTTTTGTTGCAAATTATTTCACAAAAAATAAATCCAATTTATTTTGTGAACATTGCAATCATGCCATTGAAAAATTGTGAATCACATTCACAACCCAAAACAAAATGTAAATTACATTTTCAATTTGATGTCCAATGTGAATCCAATTCACATTAACATTTAATTAACAAATGTAAATTACAAATAGCTCTCTCTTATATATTATAAATCACATTTATAATATATATATGACTAATATGGATATTGCTATCCACTTTATTCATATCCATGATAATTAAATCATATTTAATCATCTTGGATCTCTATTCTCTTGTGTCCAAATAATATGAATCACATTCACATTATTTACATCTTTGATAATTAAATCTCATTTAATTATCTAAGATAATTCTCTTTATAATATGAATCAAATTCATATTACTCATGATAATTAAATCACATTTAATTATCCATTTTCTCAATGCTCGGATACATATATCAACAATAGAATTATCCATGAACTCCTTCAAGGATAATGCGCTTTCTCCGCAGATACTTGGAGATAAGGACAGGGCGATTGTATTGTTCCACGTATAGTGACATGGATATTGAGATCGTATCTCAAATCCAGATCGTGGGCCTCCCATAGATGCTTGATTAAATCAAGACCGTAAATCTAATCTTCTCATTGTATCTGAATCACATTCAGATCAATGTCCAACACTTGGACCAAGATCAGATCACTTCTCTAATGAGAGGAGTCACTAAAATCCAGACCCGTTTCATCACTCCCTAGGAATGGAAGCGTCATGGTTATACAATCGTTTATGATCACATCACCCTCAGGTATTCCCAATACCTGTACATCCTGCATACTGGAAGACTCAGACTAAACCCGAAGTATTCGATCAACTTTATACTGTCTACTTCATGGTTTTATCAGTAAGTTTCTCATTCGATCATTGGGAGTCGGTATCGATCATATACTTTCCAAAAGCATATATCATACCTAGGTCTTGATCATATACTTTCCAAAAGTATATATCAAACCTACAAATTCAGTCAAGCTTCCAAAGCGAGACGACCGTGCGCACGGAATTTGATTCTTCCCAATATCTCATGAGTGAGCTCATGTCTTCCGGTTCAGTAACTGAACCTGTATGATCCCTTTGAGAGATCGTATTACTCATATGCCCTTATATGCACACCAGCGCGCCGGTGTGTAGACCTTGATTAGGTCATCAACCTATTGGTCTGCCAAATGTACATACTTAGACATATAGCAACACATCTGTCTCCGGTCAGAGGATGCGTGCCTATATCCTGACAGCATACGATATAGGACTTTGGTTATCTCGATCTCGCTAAGTCAACTCTTTGACCTAACTAATCTGACACCTCCGAATCTCTATTCCTATGCAGAGGACCTGCATCAAGAGGTCGGTCAGATATCAGCCTTCAGAGATAAGGATTGCCATCTCCTACTCAGGCTGGAGATCATCTCTTAACAATCATCTGACGGTGCTTGATGAGTCCTCAATCTAACTCTTTAGATATTCATTCAAGCACCAGCCTCTATGATTCAATAGTTGAATCAACAGCTGTATGATCATCAAGATGGCCATGGTACATAACCCTAATTGTACTAAGGGACCTATTATGCAAATTATGTATTCTTCATTTCAGATTAAGGAGTGAATTGCAATAACATTTATTGCATAATGGCTCGCCGTGGGCTCGCATTTCCAACATCCTTCACAAGAAATGAACTCTAATCATCACTGATGCCCGCCGATTCTTTGGATCAATCTGATACTCATTGGATCATGTGATAATCATCGATCAATAAGGCTCCATGCCAATGTGTATAAATAAGTAGCTCCGCCTCCTTCCTCGAATTTGGCCAATTTCATTCCAACCAAACGCCTTGATCTTGTTCCTGGACCGTTCCTCGTGACAGGGGGAGTGCTCCAGCACCTTAATTCGGCCGGAGGAAGGAGAATTTTGTCGCGGCGGAGCTCCGGCGTCCGCCCTGCTCCCTGGTGACCCCCAGGTATAAGAGATGTCCCTTTTATGCTTTTTAGTTAGGTTTTAATGCTAGCTTTTAATTCCAGTTGTTAGATTAGACTTTAGTTAATCCCTGTAGCGTAAAATTCCAAATTCGAAGTTCGCCGGAGCTCCGCTCCGGCGATTTCTTCACCGTAAACCCGACCGTGTCTGACCGTCACGAGCACCCCATTTCGATACCCATCGCATTATCCATCGTTCCCTCACCTTTGACCAACCCAGAACCCCTGGTCTTGGCGAATCGGGGCTCCCCCTCCGCCGTTCGTCGGAGCCCCTCCGCCTCACTCCATTTTGCTGCCAAGATTCAAAACCCCAGGTCGAGGAGGTAGCCCTCGCTCCCCCGGTTCTTCCTATGCAGGTCAAACGAAGGAAGAGCCCCATCTGGGCTCGAATCGAACCAGGAAGAGGTTCCTGGAGGTCCGCCACTTCACCGACCTCGTCCGAGCGACTCGGACCCCCAGGAGCCATGATAGGACCTTCAGGAGATGCGGGAGGCTTCTAGCTACGAGCAGACTACTTCAGATCCGCGGGAGAGCCCTGGAGGAGCCCATGCTTTTCGATCGAAGCTCGCCAGGCGCGAGCTTCGTCCCTGTTCTTCCAGGGATTTCCAGAGCCGTTAGATCTGGAGGCCCATCCTAGATCACTCAAGGGTCATCCGATGAAGACCCGCGCCGACCATCAGATCGGCCAAGAGCTTCTAATCCGAACCCTTCATCGGCGAACCAGCGTCAACCGTCCGATGCTCGACACGTGGATAAGTGGCGTACCTAGCGCCGTTGGATGTCGCGCCTTTGGGGGTAAATTTCATACCTTAACCCCCCCCCCCCCCCCCCCCCCGCTTTTTGTATTTATGGCTTAAATACCAAAAATAAAAGGTTAAGTTGTAAATAAGTTGTACAAATTGCAGAAGGACCCTTAATGTGTCTATATTTGCGTTTTAGTCCCTCCGCGCCTCACGTGCAGTCCCCACGTGAGGCACGTGAAATTTGCACTTAAACCCCGTCGTGTTTTTGTAAATAAAGAATGGCCCTGAAAATAGTACACGTTCATTTTTATTGTGATTTTTGCATGGATGCCCCTATCAATTATTTTATTTGCAAAAATACCCCTGCCAGGCCATGTATTTTTTTTGTATGCTTTGTCCATTTATTTTGTGCTTCATATTTCCTTGAAAAATCTTGCAAAAATGGATATAAGCATCTGTTAACATGCTCTCACACGCCATACTTTTGGATCTTAATTTGGTTGTATTTTTGCATTTATTAAAAATCAAAAACATGTCTTTTATTTACTGCCTAGCTTATGAAATACCAAAAAATATTAAAAGACCTCTAAAAATTCCAAAAAATTCCCTAGTGTGTATTTTGACCTATTTCAGTGTCAGTCCAAAAATCCCTAAAAATCTCAAAAGGAAAACCTTAAAAATTCAAAAATACCCAAAACTTCAAAAAAATATAAAAAAATCAAAGAAAAATCAGAAAAATATAAACTCAGTCTCTGTTTCTTCTAGATTTTATTATCTTTATTAGAAAAATAGTGTGGAAAAGTTTTGTAGCTGTTTGCTATTTTTAATTCCTTGATTTTCTCACAGCCAGTCCCTATTTCCCTGTTTTCCCTTATTGTGCTATTTAAAAATACTAAAACTATTTTGAAAAAAATGCCCAAAAACCACAAAAACAGTAAAAATCATGAAAATACCAAAAATGCTTTAATTCTGAATTTTTGACCATTTTTTGTATATTTTTATAAATATTCTATCTCCCCTTTATGTATAAATATGTATATATATATTCCCTCTAAAAAATGTGTATAGCTATATAAATATATATATATATATATATATACATCTATATTTATTAATATATGACATTCAAAATATATATATATATATAATAGTAAAAATAAAAAAAACACACTTCACACAAGGATGACTCTGTGATACATGTAGGCTATTGCATTTTTGTATTGCTCTCTGTGGTTCGACCTCTACATGCTTGTTCACTATACATTTTATGGTAGAGTAATAAAGGTTAATTCACATCTCTTTTTGGACTTAATTTCTTCATTCTTTCATTGTGGGTTAATTGCTGATTAACTCGGGTATTCTGCAAGCGGTCGCCTCAGCGACACCTTATTTATATCATTCATGGTGACCCTTGTGGAATATCCATGTTATCAGGTATATAAGATAAAGATAACTGTCGTGACTGCACCCTCTGCTCCCGTATATCGAGTTCACCATATTAAGGAGCAGTTGGTGTCAGGGCAACCCCAGCCGTGGGAGCAGGACCAGTCCTATGCCCACTCTTACCAACAACCACCTCCATTAGAAGATACAGTTCAGGAGGAGCCTCCACCGGTTTGGGAAGTGAATGGAGTATGGTATACTCATGACCCTGCTAGACAGGGAAGTACGGGAGACCGACAGACCTATCAGCATCCCCGGACCTTTCATAACACCGCATTCACCTCCGCACCACCTCCTTCACAACAGAGCCCTAGATTCTAGCCACCCCAGATACAACGGTAGCAGTACCAGCAGTATGGCCGGCAGAGCCATTACCAGGCGGGTCAGCAGGGCCCGTAATTTCAGCCACAACCTCAGCAGCAGTAGCAGAGGCAGCACCCTGGCCAACATGGCCAGTTTTCCCATTCTTTTTCTCAGTCTTATCCCTTTCCTTCTTCGTTTGGACCCGTGGATATACAACAGCAAATACTCGATGAGCTCCGTTCATATCGGAATGAAATTCATGACTTAAGAGTGGATGTCAACCGCCTATCCGGATGGCGAGATGAGTAGAATGCACCATCTACCTCAATCCCAGCCCAAGTTCAGGCTAACCCCAATATCCTGAACCGATCTAGTTCTCAGCAGCACTTTAGTCAGGTATACTATTCAACATCTCCTAGATCTGAACATGAGATTCTTTCATGTGACGAGGCTAACCACATGTCACGCAAGAGCGGAAGGATCGTGGTCGTACCTATCTGGACAAGGGACACGAGGAGGGGCATCTCTGGAGCTCTACCTGATGCGTCTTCAGAGGACGAGGAGGAGAGGCATCATATTTCGGAGCCTTATCAACACCATTCGAGGATATCTACTCAGGAAGTTGAGAGGAGAAGGAGAGCACGTATGCAGCGTCGGCAACATGGATATTCTTCTGAGTCTACGGAGGACATTGCATCTCCGGTTGTGGCGGATACCACTCCAGCTTCTATTCCACAACCTATAGTAAATAGTCTAGATTTCGATTCCATGTTGCATCAAAAAGATTCTTGTATGAAGAACTTTGTTTCAGTTAATGTCAAGAATGATTTTTCAATTCATAATTCTGACTCTTCATCTTCTGTTTCTCTAGCTTCAATCTCTTTCCCCCGTGCTCTTACGGCAGAAAGCGCATCAAAAAGATTCAAAAAGATGACCCCGATATGGCATGATTCTGTAAAGAAAATATCATTGTAAAGGTGTCATTTGATGAGTATGTGGCTAACCATCCTGCATTTCAAAAATATCTTAAGGTGAGATGCACACCTACAAGGGTTAGCAGGAAGAAAGAGAACCAAAATATAAAGACACATGTCTTGTCAGTAGCCACAACCTATCGTCTCAAAAATCAAACTTTGCTTAGGAAAAAGAGAGACATGGGTTCTCACTATGTAGAGAGTCGTATTGACGACATTGTGTTTGCACGCACACTCTTGGATAACGGTTCTTCAATCAACTTACTTCCCTTAGCATTATATCAGAAATTGGAGTTGGGACCATTTCGCAAATCTAGAGATTTACTCCAAATCACAGATCGTTTAGTAAAAAGACCTAAGGGAGAAGTGAAGAACGTCGTTATCTCGATTGAGGGGCACAACTATCAGGTGGATTTCACAGTCTTGGACATGGAGACCACCAATCATTAGAGAGAATCTCATATCATTCTCGGGCGGTCCTTCCTTAGGACCGTAGGTGCATCTTTTGATTATGGTACGAGAATGATGAAGTTCCGTTCTCCATGCGGAGAAGTGAACCTTGAGAAGAAGCAAACCAAGTGTCAACGACCTGATTCAGAGAGTAGCACAGAGTACTCATCTTCAGAGGCGGATTGCAGAATGATTAGCACAGTTGGGATTTGGGGACAGATTCCTTCAGGACAGAGCGACACCCTTTCATCTAGAAAGGGCATAGTGGATGATGCGTTTTGCCATGTGTTGTCTGATCTTGTGAGAGATGCATCTACCTATTCCCATGATGACATAGAGATCCATCTCAATCTGTCAGTTCCATCCCCTTCGGAATGATCATGGGACATAGATGATGAGTCAGACGCGGCTTTGACCGAACTACCGCATTTCTTTGGCGATCTGACTCCCCATACTTCTAAGTTGGTGGCGAGTACTACTCAGCTTAGCCCACATTCATGCAGCACGGAACCAGATTCAGATTCAATTCAGCCAGATTTGCTTGATGATAGCACATTGCCAGAACTGAAATCACTACCTCCTATACTCAAGTACGCCTTTCTTGCGGGACCCAAAGAGAAATATCCTGTTATCATTAGCTCAGACTTGACTTTCGATCATGAGTCTAGGTTGTTAGAAATCTTAGAGAGGAACCACAAAGCAATAGGCTGGACAATGTCAGATCTCGTGGGGATCAACCCCGCTCTGTGCTCACACCGCATTTTGATTGAAGATAATGTGAGATCTTCTCGTGAGTTCCAAAGGAGACTTAACCCCAATCTATGAGAAGTAGTGAAGAAAGAGATTGAGAAATGGTGCAAAGCATGGTTTATATACTTTATTTTTTGACTCCAAGTGGGTGGCCCCGCTTCATGTTATCTCGAAGAAGTCGGCAACTCAGATGGTCACCAATGAGGATGGGGTAGAGATCGCGACACGAGTACCTACGTCGTGGCATCTCTGTGTTGACTACAAGTGCCTGAATGCTGCGACCAAGAAAGATCACTTTCCCTTGCCTTTTATTGATTAGATCTTGAAGAGACTCACAGGGAAAGAGTTATTCTGTTTTTTTTAACGGGTACTCAGGCTACAATCAGGTAGTTGTAGCCCCTGAGGACTAGGAAAATACCACATTCACATGTCCATTCGGCACTTATGCTTTCAGGCGCATGCCATTCGGGATCTGCAATGCCTCAGGCACATTCCAACAGTGCATGATAGCCATATTTTTCGAGATGGTGGGAGATTTCCTGAAAGTGTTCATGGATGACTTCTCGGTCCATGGTGATTCTTTTGATACATGTTTAGTGCACTTGGACCGAGTCCTCACGAGGTGTAGAGAGGTGAGTCTGGTACTCTCATGGGAGGAGAGTCACTTTATGGTGATGGAGGGTATCGTGTTAGGGCATGTCATCTCCAAAAGGACAATGGAGGTTGACCCTACCAAGGTGGAGGTGATCAAGAAACTCGATCCACCTACCAACGTTAAGTCATTGTGGTCATTCTTAGGGCATGTTGTATTCTATAGGAGATTCATTCAAGATTTTTCAAAGATCACCCACCCACTGACTGAGATCTTAAGGAAAGACACAGAGTTCGTTGTAGATCACATGTGTCTAGAGTCCTTTGAGATCTTGAAGAGGAAGATTTGTGCCCCGCCTATCCTACAAGCTCCTGACTGGTCTCTCCCCTTTGAGATCATGACCGACGCTTCATATTTCGCTATAGGAGATGTGTTAGGACAACAGCGAGAGGGGATCCCATTTGCGATCCACTATGCGAGCAAAGTATTAGATACTACACAGAAGAATTATATAGTGACTGAAAAGGAAATGCTCGTTGTAGTATGGGCCCTTGAGAAGTTCAAGTCATATATTTTAGGCTCTAAGGTGACAATTTACATTGATCATACAGCCATTCGATACTTAATGGAAAAGGACGTGAAGGCGCGTCTTCGTAGGTGGATTTTACTCCTCCAGGAATTTGATTTGAAGATAAAAGATAAACCTGGAGTGAAGAATGTTGCGGCTGATCACCTTTCTCGGATTGAACTCAAGGATTCTCCTTATTATGAGCGAATTAGAGAGACCTTCCCAGATGAGTCAAATTGTGTTATTGACTCACTCCCATGGTATGACAACATGGTGACCTATCTTGTCTCCAAGCAGGTTCCTCATGATTGGACTAGGAGCAGCATTGATCGACTAAAGTCAGATTCGAGGAGATACCATTGGGACGATCCTTTTCTTTTTTTTGAAGGATCGGATTGTGTTTGGACAAGGTGTATTCATTAGGAGGAATACCAGAGTGTCCTCACATATTGTCATTCACTTGAGGATGGAGGACACCATTCAGGAAAGAGAACCACTCACAAAGTACTTCAATTTGGATTGTATTGGCCGACCTTGTTTAGAGATGCTATTGATTTTGTACACTCGTGCCCGATTTGTCAAAGGATGGGAGGGACAGTTGGACAGAGAGATGAGATGCCCATGCAGCAGGTGATTATTTGTGATGTTTTTGATGCATGGGGCATAGATTTTATTGGTCCCTTTCCCAACAGCCAAGGACATGAGTACATATTGTTGGCGGTTGATTATTTATCTAAGTGGGTGGAGGCAATCCCAACCCGAACCGCAAACAGCAAGAATGTCTGTAAGTTTGTGAGAGACCATATTATTGCTAGGTTCAAGGTGTCAAAAGTTTTGATATCTGATGGGGGTAGCCATTTTGTGAATCGAGATATGAGATCTTTAGCTAAGGACTATGGATTTGAGCATAGAGTTACTAGTCCTTACCACCCACAGTCCAATGGCATGGCAGAAGTTTCGAATAGAGAGGTGAAGAATATTTTGTAGAAATTGGTTCATCATGATAGGAAGAACTGGTCCCAGCTCTTGTACCAAGTTCTGTGGGCCTATAGGACATCATACAAGACACCATTGAGTACTTTACCATTTAGAATGATCTATGGAAAGCCATTCTATTTGCCCACAGAATTGATTCATAAATCCGAATAGGCAATTAAGAAGATTAATTGAAGTTGTCACCTAGGAAAGCTTTGTCGAGACTTGAACTTGAACGAGCTCGTGGAAATCCGAAACAGGGCATATGATAATAGCTTGATTTATAAGGACAAAGTAAAGAGATGGCATGATCAACACATTAGGTGCAAAAGACTTTGTTCTTGGGTAAAAGGTATGGATGTTCAATGCCAAGTTGAAGATGTTCCATGGGAAGCTCAAATCTAAATGGACAGGTCCCGTTGTTGTTAAGAAAGTACACAAGAATGAAAGTGTAGAGATAGATGATCTCACATATGGTGCACAATCTCATGTGGTAAATGGACAAATGTTGAAGTATTTTGTAGATTCAAAAGAACAGTTAGTCCAAGTCGAGGTCATCAATACATGCAGAGTGAGTACAGAGCAGATACATCATATTACTCTTCATGAAGATGCAGCATAAAGATTCAACAACTTAGAAGATTCAATCACTCTTGTAGATTCTTCCTTCTTTGTATATTCTCTAGAGTCATACTTATTCATGTCCTATACTTAGGCTGACAAGAGCCTAAGTATATAAGGAACTGATGCCAGCCATGTGTATATACTCATCCATTTCTCCTCTTGACCTCGTCTACCCCATTTTTGTTCTTCTTCTACACTTAGGCTGACCAGAGCCTAAGTATGGGGGGTGAAGGATATTGAGAATCCTTAAGCGCATCACGGAAGCGTGTCAATCGCATCGTATGCTATCGGAGCAACTAGTCGTACTAGATGCTAGATGCGGCGGAATTTTTTTTAAATCTAAAGATGAAACCACATGATCACGAGAACACTTCTTGGATCGTTTCATCAAACCACAAGTATAAGGAATACCTCTTGGAGCGTGGTTGCGATCGTGAGATCCCAAAGTAGAGATCCTCCTGTCTCAAGTCCGATCCACGAAGAATGCACTCGCGGGCATGATGATGAGTCGCGTCCGTCCCGCAATCCTCGATGAAGATCCAAGCAATGGATCCCCTGATTTTGTCAAACAAAATCTGTCGTCTTCCTTTAGAGTAAGAAACTCCAAAGAAGAAGGAGATTCTCGAGTCGTCGAAGAAGAAGCCGAGAGTCTCTCCTTTCTCACCACAAGATGGACGACCATCTTTGGAAGAGAGAAAGAGGGAGGGCGAGAATATGAGAGAGAGAGAGTTGTAACCTCGTACAACTCTTAATGATGTACCTTGGAAGGCTACCCTAGCCCTCCTTTTATATTAGTTTAGGATCCAATGGATCTCAATCCATGGGACACATGGATCCAACGGCCAGGCTTGGTCCATGTAAAATCAATGGCTATAATTATTGTTGGTTAAAACCAACAACATTTATTTATGATTAAATTAAATATATGTTGCAACATTATCAACACATTTTTAGTTTAACATAAATAAGTTAGTCGAGAGATTAATCATCATAATAAAATGGAGATAATATTGCCTCCTAAAAACAAGGGGCGTCACCCATGGCTTTTTCATGGGTGACGCCACCTCTAAAATTGGTGGCTTTATTTCTCCTTTTTATTATATTACATTATCTCTCAATTATCACAAAAATATCCACCAAATTAATTCCAAATTAATTTGTGAATATTTCAATCATGCCATTGAAAATTATGTGAATCATATTCACATCCCAAACTAATTTGCAAATGACATTTCCAGTTAATTAACAAATGTGAATCCAATCCACATTTAATAATTAACAAATGTTATTTACTAAATTTCTCTCTCTTGAATATATGTATATTATAAATCATATTTATAATACACAAATATTATGGATAATAATATCCACATTCTCTTGATAATTAAATCCCATTTAATTATCTTGGATAATCATTCTCATAATATGAATCATATTCATATTAAGCTTGATATTAAATCTTATTTAATCATCAAGTCCTTCTTGCTTGGATATGCATTTCATCAAATGAATTATTCTTGAACCCTTTCAAGAATAATGTGCTTTCTCCGCAGATACTTGGAGATAAGGACATGGCGATTGTATTGTTCCACGTATAGTGACTTGGATATTGAGATATTATCTCAAATCCAGATCTTACGAACCTCCCACAGATGCTTGATTAAATCAAGACCGCAAATCTAATCTTCTCATTGTATCTGAATCTCATTCAGACCAATGTCCAACATTTGGACTAAGATTAGATTGCTTCTCTACTGAGAGGAGTCACTAAAATCCAGACCTGTTTCATCACTCCCTCAGAATGGAAGCGTCATGGATATACAATCATTTATGATCACATCACCCTCATGTATTCCCAATACATGTACATCCTGCATACTAGAAGACCTATGATCAACCCGAAGATCAAGATCAATTTTATACTGTCTTCTTAAGGGTTTCATCAATAAGTTTCTCATTTGATCATTGGGATTTGGTATCGATCATATACTTTCCAAAAGCATATATCATACCTAGGTCTTGATCATATACTTTGCAAAAGTATACATCAAACCTACAAATTTAGTCAAGCTTCCTAAGCGAGACGACCGTGCACAGAATTTGTCTCTTCCCAATATCTCATGAGTGAGCTCATGTCTTCCGGTTCAGTAGTGAACCTGTATGATCCCTTTGAGAGATCGTATTACTCATATGCCCTTACATGCACACCAGTGCGCCGGTGTATAGACCTTGGTTAGGTCATCAACCTATTGGTCTGCCAAATGTACACACTCAGACATATAGTAACACATCTGTCTCCGGTCAGAGGATGTGTGCCTATGTTGTGACAGCATTCAACATAGGACTTAGGTTATCTCGATCTCATTAAGTCAACTCTTTGACCTAACTAATCTGACACCTCCGAATCTCTATTCCTATGCAGAGGACCTGCATCAAGAGGTGGGTCAGATATCAACCTATGTGAGAAAGGATTGCCATCTCCTACTCAGGCTGGATATCACATCTTAACAATCATTTGACGGTGCTTGATGAGTCCTCAATCTAACTCTTTAGATATTCATCCAAGCACCAGCCTCTATGATTCAATAATTGAATCAACAGCTGTATGATCATCAAGATGACCATGGTACATAACCTTAATTGTACAGAGGGATAATTATGCAAATTATTTATTCTTCATTTCAGATCAGGGAATGATATGTGCAATAACATTTATTGCATAATGGCTCGCCGTGGGCTCACATGTCCAACAGGGGGGCGGATCAACTTCAATACTTTGTATTTTTTAGTCATCCTACGCTTAGCAAGAGCTATGTCTTTTTTTCTCGCTTCTTGTGCTCTGAGGACATAGCACATGCTAAGCATAAGGGGCTTGTATATATTACATATATACTTTACCCATAGCTCGTACTTCCATGTATTTTTGTATATATTATACATCAATTACGGGGTGGGTAAAAAAATCTTTTTGAAAAAAAATTTCCTTATTAGCTTTAAAAAACTTTTTCAAAAAAGCCTTTATTATTTACCTGTCTTTTTCAAAAAAAAATATTTATTTTAAAAAAACTCTAAAAAATAAAAAAAACTAACTAATAAGTTGGTTTAATCCCTGACACCTTTACATTCACACAAGACTAGTGAAGTTCAAGAACACTTGGTTTATGAGGTCTTGAGATTTTGAGTTGACCAGCCTTAGTCATTAGGGTCCTTGACATAATTATTCACATTTCCCTAGTTTGAAAGATTTGTGTGCTATATTGCATGCTTAGTCTCTACCTTAAGAATATGATTAGCACCTCACATACACGACTGCAGTTATGATGAGATGAGTTGAAAATTCACTTGAGGAACTGGGATGAGGGATTTGAGTTTGGACTGGATTTGATGATACTCGAGGATGGGATAAAATCAATGAAGGCTTCATGAAACCTGAGTGTCAGCATCTTTAGCCGGTATGAGAACATGGTTCTTGTACTATCTCTTGACATTTACCTATGTGCCAGGGTGTGATGAAATCTAAAAAATTCTTGATCAGTATGCGCCAGTTCTTGGTAAAAGCAGTGGAGCTAGCCAAAAATATTACAAAGCAATTAAATATTAAAGAAAAACTCTCATGCCACAAAGTCAAATATCAAAGAGCTTCCGCAAAAGGCGAGCGCTCCTAACCATTTCAAAGTATCCACTTGGACCACCGCTATTAGGACCAGGAGTCAGGCTAGAATCAAAAAAGGGCTCTGTCTCGTAAATGCTACAAGTCTGGGTGTAGAAGGTATAATATATACTCAAAAAAGGCACACCCCGGTGTATTCCCAGGAAAATAAGTGCAGACGACTCCAACTTCTTTTGACAGACACATTGATCAACAAACAAAAAAATACATGTGTTGAGTTAATAAGGCTCTCGAGAGGATCCTTGTTCCAATGAGAGGGAGAGAAGAAATGACACAATCTTATGCCTTCCATCAACTAGTCTTTCATCTACACTTTTAAGTCTGACAACTAAAGAGACAATGGATTGGATGCAAAAAATGGTTTATTCCCTAGTGTTGAGGGTCGGGTTCTTAGGAGAGTCTCTTGGATCGAAACCTTCTGTGACGTTGCAACTCTACTCTTGTAACTGCAGTCAACACTTAAGTCATATCCCTACTATATATGTATACAAAGAGAGTCTGGTGATTAGGGAAATTGGATACCTTTTGATTACAGCTTGGTTCAACTTAGAATTTTAAGATCTCTAAAACCAAGTGTTCTTGAATGGATCAAGTCTTGTATTCACATACACAGTTAGGGGATCTTCCAACTTATTCATTCTTTATTTGCTCGAGGACTAGCAAAGTTTAAGTATAGGTGGGTGATAAATCCACGATTCATCATCTCAATATCTTGATCTTAGCAAAATACCTAAGTAAAATCTTGAATAAATATATATAATCAATAAATTAATAAAAGGGCTCTTGTAAATAAAATACAATAATTATTGTATATTAGTTTGTATAAAATAAATTAAAACTAAAAAAAGTCGTAAAATAAAGGAGTTTTTCACTTGTAAATAGCTCAAAACTTCATATATTTTTAATAACTTCATTTCAACTTCTTTTTAGTTAATTCTTTCTTTAACTTGTTCATAACAACGTACATAAAAATACAAAAATGCAAAACAAATTTCAGCTCAAATAAATGCTCCCAAAGAGAAAAAGTCGTAAAGTCCAACTTGCCGGTCAAATTCTCCCTCGTATGAACTCCAAATTCACCAAACACACTTTTAAAGTTCAAGTTAGAAAATTATATATCCAACAAAAGTTGTTTCATTAAAATCGGATCTCATTTGCAAAAGTTAGGTTTTGGGACCTAGATGTACATTGTATATTATGTATATATTAATTCTTTCTTCATTTTTATTTTATATTTCTTAATTACAAAAAAAAGCATGGTTGTGTTGTATTTTGATTCTAGTATTTTATTGTATTTTTCTGTTATAAATATCTCTTTTTAAAAAGACAAAAAATATATATTATAAAACCAAACAAAAAATGTACATGTTGTATGTCTTCCTTTGTAAATTCTCCACTATTTTTCTTCTTTATATTTTGTTGTATTTTAGTAACCTACTTTATCTTATTTTTTTATTTTATTATTTAATTTCTATTCTCTACTACAATAATCACCATTCATTTCATCGTTCCACCATTCTTTCTAACTTCTAATTCAACTCCACCATCTTAATAACCTCCATTCTACTCCATCTCCATTCTAACCTCCATTTTTACTCCTCAATTTGCATTTGATCCATCTTTATGTGAGGAAAGCCTAGTTCCCTGAGTTGAATCGGTGATAGCGACGCAACCGCGATCGAGCAACGACATCCCTCTCTTCGGTGAGATCCGTTGGCTTCTTGGCCAACATCGCAGCCGCATCCGTGCACTTCTCGAGCTCATTGCTTGCCGGCGATTTGAGCGAAGACCATGCTCTCGTGAGCACATCATAGGAGACCGTCTCCATTTTAGGTAAGTTTATTTTCATCTTGTCATCATCTTTATTTTCATCATTTCTTTATCACATCACCATTACTCACACTTTATTTTCTAACAACATCTCCATCATCCTCATCATACCATCACCACACTATTTTATCATCTTTATTTTTGTTAAGAAAACAAAAAAATTAAAATCAAAACTAAAAAAACAAAACAGCAGTAAAAAATTAAAAAATCTTAAAAAATCAAAAAAATAAAAATAAAAACACGCAGCTGGTGGTTGCCCCCCCAGCACCGCCGACCACCGCCACTCAGCCCCCCTACACCGCCATTGCCAGTGGCTGGTGTTGCTCCTCCCCTCTTGGCCACCGAAGTGACCCAGCTCCGCCCTGCAGGCGGCGCGGCCCCTCCGCCTCGGCCGTCCGCGCCCCCGTCTCCAGTCGCGTCCAACCAAGCCTCCTCTGCACCTCCATCTCGCAGCCACACACGTCCCCCTTACAGACCCCCTCCCCTCATCGCATCCTCCGCTCCGTCGACCGACATCGCCTCCAGTGGCCGCCTTCCCGCGCGGGCGGCGCCGCCCTGCGCCCTCATCTCCTCCTGTGTGCCCTAGCTGCTCGCACCAAAGAAGAAGAAGGTCAATTTTTTTATTTTTTTTATAAAATTGCATCTTTTATATTCTATGTTTTCATTATTTCAAAAGTTCCCTATTCATAGTTGTTTGTAAGTTTTCTTATTTTCTGTTTTGCACGGACACCCCTGTGTTTGCAATTTAATTTGGACCTCTCTACTACATAATTTCTTTTAATGAAAAATAGAATGATGTTGAGAAACAAATTGTCTACCATCTGAATATTTATTTATATTTTTGTTAATTATATGTAATTAATTAAAATTATTTTACTGTAAAATTCTATATTTCACTCAATATGAAGTCTTAAATTCATATCTAACTCACGGTTGCTCCAAAAATTCTTAAAAAATCAGGAATGATGCCTTGAAATGTGTTTAAATTACTAACCAAATTTCATATCAATTTGACTTGTCTTGTGCCATAAATTAATTGTGGAGTGTTTTTAGTAAATAATTTTTAATTAAATCCATACATCATATTTTTGCAAAGTTTCAACTCTTCTTGATTTTTCATCTAAATATCTTTTTGAGATAACTCACACTTTGGCTAATTTGATAATGTGGATTTATTAGAAATTATTTATTCACTGTCACTCTAATTTCATTAAAAAATCCATAAAAAAATTACGTTTTGTCAGAAAATTCCAAAAATATTACTGTAGCATACTTGCACCATGTTTTAATTCCAATAAAATTTTCATAATTTTTGCGATCGGTTTGTGTGAAAAATTGTGAAAAACTTTTAAAAGGTGCATATTTTTAATTATTGTATTTTAATCCATAAAATTCCAAAAAAAGTGTCTTGCATTCATCAATGGATTAAGCTTTTAGGATAAATATAGTTTGGCTAAATTCTACTTATTTCCTATTAAAATTAATTTGGCTAAGTTGTGTGCTTTCTTAGTGACTTAATTCACGTGCATTGTGCATTTTGCATTGGTTTTCTACATAAAAATACAAAAAATCTGCATTAGAAATATATATCTTAATTTTCGAATTAACGCGACGTTGTTCCTTTGCCTCCTTGTGTTCAACCCCGGACTTTCCTGGGATATAATATAAAGTCGAGACACTCTTCACAAAGATCCTTCTCTCGGTTCTGACTGATTTGCTAAGTACATATACTACAACTTGTGCAAATTATATATTGTATTTAGCGATTCGTCAATACATTTGTAATGTCCCGAGCATAGATCCTCGGTCTACTATTGAGGAAAACTGCTCCTAACAACTTGTTGGATATATGCTCAAATGGATCCCTTAACAACCACCCAAAATGCTTATGCCCAAGTTGTCAAGTAGTAATCCCCACCACTTATAACCTACTCTTACACTTTGTGAGTTTTAGATGTGGGACTATGTTTGGGGATTGAAATGTTACAACTCCTCCTATCTCTTTGTAAGGGTAGCTCCATCTCTCAGGTAGAACTTTCCACTATCAGAGGAGATTGGCTCTGATACCATTTGTAACGTTCCGAGCTTAGGTTATGTGTCCGTTATACAGGAAAATTGTCCATAACAACTTGTTGGTTCGGATCTAAATGGATCTGTTAACAACCACCCAAAATTCTTAAGCCCAAGTTTTCAAGTAGTAGTCCTCATCATTTATACACACTCTCACGCTTTGTGAATTTTAGATGTGGGACTATCTTTGACGGTATGAGTGTTACAACCTCTCCCACTTGTATTCGCAACTTCCTCATAGCGACATGGCCAATCACTTATTCCCAGTGATTGTGGCGGTTGCACGCTCCGGTTAGTCATTTCCTCATATCTCTTTGTAGGGGTGGCTCCACCTCTTGGTATCCCTTTCCACTATTAGAGGAAAATTGGCCTTGATACCATTGTAACGTCCAGGGCTTAGATCCCCGGTTCGTTATTAAGGAAAACTGACTCTGGGAACTTATTGGGTACGGGTCCAGATGGACCCATTGACAACCACAGAAAATTCTTAAGCTCAAGTTGTCATGTAGTAATCTCCACCACTTATAATCCACTCTCACACTTTGTGAGTTTTAGATGTAGGACTATATTTGGGGGTATTGGTGTTACAATTAAGGTAAAGAGAGTGACATAACATGCAAAGAACAATTGAAATTTATGTATCCAGAGATGGCATAGCCAAAGCCTAGAAAGAGGACTATTCACCAAAGACATTAAGCATTTATCTCACCAAGGTCTAGGATGAATCCATTGGCTAAAGAGGTGGTGAATCCATTGACTAGAGATGCTAAGTAATAGCCTTAATGAGGTCCATGGATCTTTGTCAAGGTCAAGGGACAACTCTACTCGCTTAAGTCACTAAGTACCTTCCTCACCTCAACCCATGGACCTATATCGAGGTTTAGGGAATAGAATTCAATGATTGAGAATCTATATACATAGAGACTTTCGGATCATTGGTGATGATGCCAACAAACATTCTAACTATCATGATAATGCTACATGCGACACTAAGTACTAAGAAGACCTCAAGGATGAATCATGTAGCCAAATAAGTTGTATCTAAGATGCAAGGACAAGAATCTCAAACTCAGATAGGATACTAATTTACTTGACAATATTCAAATCCTATGTTTGCTCGCGACTTGCATTCCGTCCAACCATCGTCCACCATGTGACATCACAAAACACAACATCAACTTAGACAAATGCATTCCCTCTTTTCCACAATCTTCTTCACAACCAATGTGTTACAAAGTTATACAATCACCTGCATAATTCTTTATTCTTATAAAGAAATGATTCTCAATCTGTGCAACACTAGAGATTCCTTCTCATTACCTTCCCTTTTAAACCTGTAATCATTATAAGGACTCGTGTACAAACCATATAAATAGGATAGAGATTCATGGTGATAACTAAGAGGCCACTTCTGCACTAACCTAAGAGTATTGGCTCTACCTAGTTAGGGAAAGAAATTCTCCATCGAAAGAGGCGGCCTATGGAGGACTACTCTCTCTATTAGCTATTGTATTAAAGAGAATCACATATTTTCTTGATCCATTGTACTTCAAGAGTTTAACCTTCTTTGTTAATTGGATTTTGCATGTTTGGATCTTGTCATCCCTCATGGTACAATGGAAAATATTACCTCCCGAGGATATAAACCAAATTAATAATAGAACCTAGCAAATTTTTCATTGCCTTTATGTGTGGCTCGTATTTAGCATCCATCTCTACACCCTTCTACTATGGTCTTCAATAGTCTTTGAGACCTTAATCACATTGTTATCTTCAAATTTGTAAATGTACGTCGCTAAAAGTAATAATTTTAAACAAATGTGAATAAAGTTGTTAAAAAGTTTTCTATTTTTTTACAAAGGTCTTTACTTTCATCACTATGGATTGATATTGTTCCTTTTTCTAAATGTAAAGGGTGGAGTTCCGAGATGGATTGATATTGTTTGATTGTGCATGCATATTAATGATGAAATACTAGTTTTCATAGGGTTGAGCATTGGTTAGGACCGATCCAATCCAATTCGATTTCTGGCCTTGTAATACCTGACCCAGGCTTGAGCCCGATCTTCTGATGGGTGGGACTGTGCTTAAATCTGGCCATTGCAGATATTGGGACAGGCTCGGGCTCAGGCTTCAGTTAGCCCAACCCTAGCTAAGCCCGAAGTCCGGCCCACTATGCTACCCAATGGGCCATGGCCCGGTCTGACCGGACATGCCATTCACGTGTATCCCTAGTATAGCCCGATCTCTTATTTCTAAATCTAAACCTGAAGATCCTGACCAGAATCACCCCTCTTCGTTGGCTCTTGGCTTCACCTCCCACGTAGCCCACGCCGACATCGACATCTTGATCTTCACCGTCGGCTCTCTCAGTTCCAAGGCATCCGAGAAGCACAAGAACTCTTCTATCCTCTCCTCATAAATGAGATCCCTCCAAGAACTTCTGATCTTTTACTTTGTTGGACAAGCTGCACTTTTCTTGGTGATGTTTCATGTTTTTAATTCTGAGAGATAGGTTCAGACCAATTTGTCCATTTCTAGTAATTCTATTTCCGATTTGGAGAGATGGGTTGGGTTCAAGTTTGTCGTTTTGTTGGTAATAATTGATTCTGTTTGGGATTCACATAGATTGGTATAGATCAAGTTGGGATATTGATTCTTCTTTGGGATTTAAAGAGATGAGTATGGATCAAGTTGTGGATTTCTTGGTAGAAGTTGATTCTATCAAGAATTTGCGATTTTGTCACCCCATCTCCATACTCCAGCAGTAATTTGAGTCTAGCTGCAACTGTTGAGACACAGTCAAAGAACAAACTTTTGAATGCTCTTGTACGAAACGTGAATCCTCTAGGTGATGTCATTTGGATTGACAGATATATTGGTATTGTGCAGTTTGTTGGAATTTCTGTGTGGCTTCTTCACCAGATTAAACATTCAAATTTTTTTTGGGAAGGATCACTCTTTCAAAGTGCTCTATTCTAATTAAAGTTCTACATTATCTTCCAAAATTCTATCTATTCAAACATTACTTTTTAAATAATAACATCGTGCAAATATCTCAAATAAAAGCATCAGGCTTTAGCATATCTACAATGCAGAAGATAGAATTTATATATTGTCTGTTTGTGGCAACGGTATTGTATAATGTCTATCTATTATTGGAAAAATCAGCTCAGACTTAAAATCAGCACGAATATAATAACAATATGGTGTGACCACATTATGTGAAGATTGAAAGTCCCCAAAAATAAAAATAGATCAAGGCACTTCTCTCCCTCAACACCGCAATACCCTCTTCAAGGACAAGAACAAAGCTCTCGTATCCAACAGATACTACAAAACACCTTTAACCTATCAAAAATCCTATATTAATGCTTATATGCAGCAACAACAACCATTGCGATTGGCGATATACGGCAGTAAATAAATCATGCTGGACAAAAATTAGAGTGGTCATGGGTCAGCTGCCTGGCCCATTCTCTCGTGGACCGGGTCCGGACTTGAGTTGCCTTATATAAGAATTACCGGATCCAATCTCGACTAGTAGGACCCGTAAACATGTCTGGGCTCGTGGTAGGTTATATTGGGCGAAGTCCGACTCGATCCGATGCTCATTACTAAATTTAAATATTTAGATGGAGAACTTACACTGGTACCCACTAGTACCCTTAAAAACGTTAACGATACAGTTGTTATCCATGCCTTTTCATATCAAATTGCCATCTCCCTCATATTAAACTACGGCCCCCTATCAAACTTCCAAAATTACACGTTAGGACATATTGGGGCTTAACGATACCTGTGAATGTGTAAATTTAAAGGTTTGCAGACTTCCGTGTGTAGATAAGATAAAGATACCATCATAGGTATGATTGTAATAGCATAATGGTACAACTGTAAATATCACATTAGATTATGTGATTATTAGTAGATTATAGTTTCTAGAATATGTTTTGGATTTTGAAGTACGTACTTTAGACATGTGATAAGCCAAAGAAGATTCCAAATCAACTCATATATATCTCATGTTTTGACATCTTACAAAGTATACTTGTATTTACGTATAGGAAAAAAGAGTATACTTGTTTTGTTAGTATTTAACTTACATACTCCCAATCATTCTTCCTCGTGTTTTTTTAAATAAAATATAGGGAATTTAAATCAGCATATATATGATAATATGGTATCATTCATAATCCAATTTAATTTGATACTTCTATCCCCTCAATCAAGACTGAAAAATTTTAATGATCTCAAAATTTCTGAAATTGATCCTCTCCATAACAGTGTCATTGAAATCGGATCGGACCAGACGGTTCAACCGGTTGGACCGGTGAATCGAGTCTGAACTGGTTCGATTAATTGATTCTCACGGTCCTGTAAAATTGGCACAATTTTGGTTCTACCACCGATCCGATCGACTATTTGCATCCTACTTTAACTTGGTTCAATCAAAATTGAACCACTCAACCACAATTCAAAATTGAATTTATATTAATATAATAATGAAAATGATGAGTGTTGTACTCATGTCCTCTTCTAATCCAATAATGAGTATTAACCAACTACTCCAACTTAATTTTTTGAAAGGATTGGATAATAAATATAATTTATTTAGTTCAAATATTAATTACATCTATGTTAAAATCATTTACTATTGCATATTCAAAAAAATATTTTATGTATAGAGTAATATACTTTAATTGTTTGTATATTTTATATTAATTTTAAGTGTGTTTGAGCGTATATTCTGTACATGCTCTAATCCATTCCAGTTTAATTACATGTTTAACCATCTTTTCCTTGCCGGTTCGGTCTAATCTGATTTTAAAAAATAATATTATCATTCGATTGAACTAGTTTGATTCCATGGTCTAACTAGATCCAACCCTTTTGTTGGAATTTCCGGTTCAGTCTCCAGTTCGGTTTCAAAAACCTTGCTCCATATGGACACATTAGGATTGTCTGTGTTATATAAAATGTGAAACATTTATTTCACTTAGGGCCCGTTCGGTTGGGGAATAAGCAAGAATAAGGATGGGGAATAAGGGGAATAAGGGTCTATTCTTTGTTCGACTAGAGGATAGGAATAAGGAGAATAAGGTTAAATAAATGTAGGTAAGGTGGGATAAAGATAGGAATAGTGAAATAAGATGGAATAATGGGGAATAGTTGTACCACTGGGAACCGTGTCGGGAGGAGAATTGGCCCCTTATTCCATGTCTTATTCTCAAACCAAACAGGGTTTAAGGGAAAAAGGAGTATGCTCTCTAGGAACATGTAACTTACATGCTCCCACCCCTTTTTCTCGTATTTTTTTATTTTTTTGAAATAAACCAAGTCGAGTTTAGATCACAATTGTGTCATTCAAAATTCGACTCAATTCGATATTTCTATCCCATCCATCAAGACTGTCAAATTTTAACGGTCACAGAATTGTTGAAATCAACCTCCACATATTTCACTTATTATTTTAAGTAAATCTTCTCAGATTTCACTTAAAAAATAAAACATAGGGAAAAAAGGTAGAAGCATACACTTATATGCTCCGAGAAAGCGCATGCTATCAATGCTTGTGAGAGAGCATACTCATTCACCCTTTATAAATATAGCATGTAAATGATTATTTGGGAAATATCTAATGTTTAGAGGAGATTCGCATAAAAATCCCAAAGGCTGAAGATGACAGGTGATTGATGCTATCAGTATCCCGGTCGCCTTCTTCTTCTAGATATTCGTATCTGAAGCAGTGAGAGATTGGAAGCTTGTTCCCAACGTTTCCACTGGTGCGAGGATTCAAAGTGAACCTCTTGCCCCTGTTCTAGTTTTGCTTCCCTTTTTTTTTTCGAAACCGGTTCCCCTTTTGAAAAGGCTCTGGTTGCAGGAATGCCTCCCGACCCACCCGCGGTGTTTGGGAACCCTGTACACCCTTTTACCCATCGGACAAATTTCCATGGCAACTTCTACCCAGTGAACAAAGAATCTGATGAGATCTCACGCGAAACCGGATGCCACAGGGAGGTTGATATTTCTTCGTTACTTTTTGATGGAGGCTGAGAGGAAGGTGCATGTTTCCATCTTTTGATCTTTGGAGTCTGCTCAAGAAGGGGCAGCCCTTGGCGTGATTGACCGTTGGTCAGGAAAGAACTGGAGAAATGGAAGACTGTGTAGAAAGTCGTAAACTCCGTCTGTTATAGCAGGAATTGAACAAAAGAAATATTCTTTCAAGTGTTGTGTTAAAGCCTAATGTTGGATTTTGGAGTTGGCAGAGAGTTGTTCTGCTCCTCTAATTTGAGAAGTTCCTACCCATTTCAAGGTGGTGTTCATTTTGAGCAATTCTAATAGGGATGAAGTTGCACATATATCCTGTATCCGACCGTCATTGTATCCGTTTTTAAGAGGATACATAAACGTATTTTGATTTTGGCGGATACAAGTGGGGGATATGGATAGAAGGTTTTTATTTGATTCATATGTTATTTTTTATTTTTTAAAAAATATAGATGCAGATAATAAGTTTACGAAATTTTCTACCAGATACGAATACTGATATCCATATATTAAAAATCTCGGTGTGTGTTACATATTTATCTATATATGTATAAACAAAGAATTAAATATATTAGGGTTATACATATTATAATGTACTTTAAAGTCATTTCAAACGTAGGATGAGAAATAAATAGAGTAAATTACCAAAGAAGCTCCAACTTTACCTCAATTCCAAAGTAAGGCTTTATTTTGAGAATATAATAATAATAATAATAATAATAATAATAATAATAATAATGGATTCTATCTTATTTTTTTTGGTTTTAAATCATGCTTCATAAGCTTTTGTAGCCTTTTTGTCGATGTTAAAGCATAAAGTTTGAAATTTAGTACTCTCTTTATATTATTTCAAAATTGAAGCACTTATGGTTGATGTTCTTTTCTTTGTAATTTACCCAATTATATATTTTATGATGTTTATCTATTTATTACAAAGATTTAGTTGAACATATTACTTTTTTCATTTATTGTATTTGTAGTTTATGTGGTTTGGCATGGAATTTAAGTCCTAGAAAAAATTTATTATCCGTAGGATAATCCATATCTGTTTGTAAAATATCTATATCGAAATTATAATTATCCGTTTCAATATCCATATCTGTATTTATCGATGTGGTTTGTAATTGTCGATATTTGCAAGATATACGTTTCATATCCGAATTTAAAAAGGATATGGATATGCTAACACATCTGGTAACACGTACATCAGTATTTGTCTATTTGCATCCTTAGATAAGGGCATATATCGCTTGTTATCCTTCAAAATTTCTATTATGCGAAAATGATCAATGTTTGGACACTGGAGTCAACATGAGGGATATGCATTAGACCTCCTATCCCTCCATCATCGACTTCTCCCACCATAAAAATACAAATAAGTATCACTTATCTAATAAATTTATCTTATCTAAAGGGATTTCTCCTCGAAGTATTGAGGATAAGAAAGCCAGGGATGGATATCCCAACGCATGAGCTGAAGGAAGCCTAATGTACGCCATGATGTGCACAATGTCAGATATCTACCATACAGTAGGAGTGGTAAGTCGTTACCAATCCTACTATGGAGAATAATGGAATGCAGTGAAGAACATCTTTAAGTATCTAAGACGGACACAATCCTATGGAGATGGTGATCTCCAAGTCTTAGGATACACATATTAAGACTTCCAATCTGTTGTTGACGACTGCAAGTCAACACTATGGCCTATGTTCAAGTTGAACGGTGGTATTGTTAGTTGGAAAAGCAAGAAGCAAGACACTACGACCAATTCAACAACAAAAGTAGAATACATTGCCACATCGAATGCTGCAAAGGAGGCGGTGTGGTTGTGCAAGTTCATCCTGTAACTTGACGTAGTTTCCTTTGATACTCCCAGCTTGTTACTGCAATAACATAGGAGCCATAGCTCAGGCAAAGGAACCCAGGTGGCATCAAAAGAGCATGCATGCAGATAGAAAATACCACATCATTCGAGAGATTCAAAAGTGTGGTGACATTGTTATCACCAATGTGGCATCTACCGACAATATTGTTGATCCCCTTACCAAACCTTTGACTTAAAAGATTTTCGAACATTTTGTAATGAGCACAGGATTAAAGATTGTACCTAAATGGTATTGAGGACTAGTAGGAGATTGTTAGCCATATGAACCTAATACAAACCATTCCTACAATAAATGTTATCGTAATCATTGATATATCAATAAAGGTTATTTATTTATTTCACTCCCCATATGAGATTAACTTAATGAACTTATAAGGTCCCTTGATACAATTAGTATTATGTACCATGGCCTTCTTAATAATCATACAGTTGTTGATTCAATGGTTGAATCATAGAGGATGGTTCTTGGATGATATCTAAAGAGTTAGATTGAGGACTCATCAATCATTGTCAAATGATTGTTAAGAGATGATCTCCAGTCAAAGAAGGTGATTGAAATCCTTTTCTAAAGGCTTATATCTAACCGACCTCTTAGTGCATGTCCTCTGCATAAGAATAGAGATTTGGAGGTGTCAAATAAGTTAGGTCAAAGATTTGACTTAACAAGATCAAGATAACCAAGACATATGTCGTATACTGTCACGATATGTGCATGCATCCTCTGATCGAAGACATATGTATTACTATATGTTTGAATATGTACATTAGGCAAATAATTAGGTTGATGATATAATCAAGGTCTACACATTGGAGAGCTAATGTGCATACGAGGACATATGGGTAATGGGATCTCTCAAAGGGATCAAACATATTCACTATTGCCAGAAGACATGAGCTCACTCATGAGGTATTAGGACCGATCAAATTCCATGCATGGTCATCTTTCTTTGGAAGCATGATAAGAATTTGTAGGTATGATATATGCTTTTGGAAAGCATATGATTGATACCAACTCCCAATGATCAAATGAGAAACTTAAAAATAGAACCCTAAAGAAGATAGTCTAAAAGTGATCTAAAACTTAAGGTTTATTCTAATTCTTCGAGTATGCAAGATGTACTTGTATTAGGAATATTTGAGGGTGATGCGATCTTAACTGATTGTATAACCATGATGCTTCTATTCCGAGGGAAACATCTTTATATATTAGTGACTCCTCTCACTAGAGAAGAAGTTCTTTGTCCAAATGTTGGACATTGATCTGAATACGATTCAAATATAATGAGAAGATTAAATTAACTTCTTTTATTTAATCAAGCATCTTTTGAGAGGTTTGCGAGATTTGGATTTTAGATATAATATCAATATCCAAGTCACTACACGTGGAATGTAAAATCATCATTTCCTTATCTCCAAGTATCCACAGAGAAAGCACATTATTCATGAAAGATTTCAAGTATAATTACATTATTGAATAATATATTTGAGCATTGAGAAATTGATAATTAAATATTATTTAATTATCATGAATAATATGAATATGATTCATAATATCTAAATACATACAAATGGAGATACAAGATAATTAAATATGATTTAATTATCAAGGATATGAACAATGTGGATATAACTATCCATATTAATCCTATATATTATAAATATGATTTATAATTATTAGATAGAGCTAATTGTAAATAGTATTTAAGAATTAAATATTGATATGAATTAGATTCACATTAGACAATTAATTGAAAATATAATTTATATTTTATTTTGGATTTGTGAATATGATTCACATCTTCTCAATGACGGGAATGAAATATTCACAAAATAATTTACAATTATTTTTTTGAATTAATTTGCAACAAAAGTTATTGCAAATAATGAAGGATTAATTGAGATATATATCTCACATAATTAGAAGGCTAACATCTTCCATAAATGGAGGGAGGACGACTACCCGTTGACTAAATCAAAGCGTGGTCGTCCCTCTAATTTCGGAAGCTAGCTAGCTTTCTTCCTTAACCTTCCATCTATATTGATTAAATTAAATTGGTGATAACTCAAAATATTTAATATGATTTAAATTAATTGTTTTTGCATTTTTATGCAATAAAATAATAGACATTGAACAAAAAAATAAAATAATCTCAACCATTGATTTTGTGTTGCACATGGATTATGATCCATGAACTTCCAAAACACTATAAATTAAGATACAACCCTAGCATTTTATTTACATAAACACAATTGCAAGAGAACTCTCTCTCACATACACATATTCTCATCTCACACCCCCTCTCTTTCAAGTATGGTCGTTCACCCCTTGACTTAAAAAAAATCACTATCATCATTACACCATCATGCTATCGTTTCGACCGCTCGTGGATCTCCGTCTTCTTCAATCATACTTGCTCGTGAAGAAGACTTCAGATTTCTTGAGATAAAATCATGAGCTTCACTTCTTATATTTTCATTTTGGATTGCAAGAAGCATGTGGCTCATCAACGCTCTCGCAAGCGTCTCCTCCGTCGGTGAATTTGAGATAAGAGGTATCTTCCTTTAGAGAAAACGATGGCAACTACGCTTCAAGAGATATTATTATATCTTGTTTGTGGTTATGATGAAATGATTCGAGAAGTGTTCTCAAATCATGTGGTTTAATCTCTATAGTTTTTTTTAAATTCTGCTACCCTGAGCAACTAGTATGACTAGTTACTCTAGATCGCATTGGATGTGATATTCACACTTCCGTGATGTGCTTAAGGATTTACCCATAGCCTTCAGATGGACCATTCTACTCCACGAGTTTGATTTGGAGACTCATAAAAAACTTGGAGCAAAGAATGTTATGGCAGATCATCTTTCTCAAATTATAGATATAGAGTCTCCTGAGCAGCTACTATTGTCTATTGTAGAGAGTTTCTCAAATAAGTGATTTTGTTTGTTGCCTTACTCCAATGGTATGCAGATATTGTGAACTATCTCATCTCCATGAAAGTTCCACAAGATTGGTCCATACTGAAAGTAGACAAGTTTTTATCAAAGATTCATTTCTACCAGTGGGAGGATCCATACCTATTTTGTGAAGGTGTGGATTGTGTATGAAGGAGGTGCATTCCTTAGAAGGAATAAACCAGTGTGCTTGAGAATTGTCACAAATTAGAACTTGGTGGACACCATTTGGGGAAGAGCACAACAACAAAAGTTCTACAATGTGACCTATGGTGGCCAACTCTGTTGGACGCTACAAGTTATGTAAAGTGTTGTACTAATTTCCATAGAATGGGAGTAACTATTGGTTCGAAAGATACAATTCCACTCAAGTATATCAAGATTTTAGCTTTTTTTTACGCTTGGAGCATTGACTTCATGGGACAATTCCCTAACAGTCAAGGATTACAGTACATTCTACTTGTTGTGGATTTCGTTAGTCTTTGGGTGGAGGCTATACCCACCTAAGCACCTGATAGTCGTATAGTTTGTCACTTCCCAGAGGACAACATTATTATGTGATTCATGATTCTCAAGATTCTCATTTCAGATGGGAGAAATTATTTTATAATAGAGAGATCAGAAATCTAGTTACGGATTACGATATTGAGCACCATCTCGATTCTCTTTATCACCCACAAACTAACAACATGACTGAGATTTCAAATAAGGAGATAAAGTCTATTCTTCAGAAACTTGTTCGTTAGGATAGCAAGAACTGATCGTAGATGCTTGACTCGGTCTATGGGTTTATAGTACGATGTACAAGTCTCCTTTGGGTATGTCCATGTTGCTTGGTTTATGGAAAGCCTTGTCACTTGCTAGTCAAATTAATCCATGTCTTTATGGGAATTTGTGTATGTAACTTGGACTATCAGAGAGCGGGATAGAGTAGGAAAGTGTATGTGAATAGATTAATGGAATACAGAGACTTTGCTAATGAAAACAGCTTGATGTATACAAAGAAAGTCAAGAGATGTCATGATAGACACACTAGGAGAAAGACTTTCAAACCTAATAAAAAGGTGTGGTTGTTTGATATAAAGTGGAAGCTATTCCCAGGAAAACTCAAGAGTAAATGGTCTGGACCGTTTATAGTGAGAGTTGTCCGTAACAATGCAGCATTGTCAATTTTGGGTTGTCATCTGACACACAACCATTTGTGATTAATGGACAGTTGCTGAAGCCATATCTAGAACATGATAATTCTTTTCTGTTGTAGATTCTTTTCATGTCATATCAGACGATGATTTTTGACTTCTTCTGTGTCTGATACATGTGTTAATTTTCTCTTGTATATATTTCCTTCGTTTATTCTTTATTTATTTCTTACATTTTTATCACTCACCTCTTTTCTGTGCGTGTGCTATACTTAGGATGTACTCTATCCTAAGTATAGGGGAGATGAATGAATTGAGTTGTTCTATTTTCATTCAATTTCATCATTCATGTTGTTTCTTATACTTATGGATCCTTTACCCTAAGTATAGGAGAGTAATGTCATTCATTTCATTATTCTTTATTTTCATATTCTTCTATTCTATTCTCTCACTTGTCCCTCAACTTGTTGATATTATATTCTATATTAGAGATCTTTTACCCTAAGTATATGGGGGACAAGTTTAGTTATTGAGTTCATACATCCTTTTCTTCGGTTTTCCTTGTTTTTATAGTATTCTATAATTAGTATTAGTTGATCCTAAATATAGGGGGATCACCGACTTCCATTCAATTTATTCTTTATTCTTTGAGTCATTGTAGTATAGAATTCTTTTTATTTTTTATACTTAGCATGAGTTATGTCTTCCTTTGTCGCTTCTTGGTCACTGCGAGGACATAGTTCAAGCTAAGTATAGGGGTGTCATATATATTGTATATCCATAACTCGTACTTTTGTTTGTTGAATAATATGGCTAATAAAGTAGGAATAAAAATGTTCATAAAAGTTCTTTTATACAATTCTTTTGTAAAATATTTGCAAAATTTATATAAAAACTTTATAATTATTTCTGTATAATTTTTTGTAAAATATTTGTAAAAATCATTTTGGTTGTAAGATGTTTATAAAATTAATTTTTATACAAAATTATTGGTTTATTATTTATTTAGAAAATGTTTGTAAAAATTGTTTAAAAATATTTGTAGAAATTTTGTAAAATGTGTTGTAAAATATTTTTTAAAAGTTTTGTAAAATTTTTTCTTAATCTTTTGTATTGTAAAATTAGTTTCTTATATTGTATATAAATTAAGTTGTGTAAAGATGTATTCAAACTTTGTGTAAATTTCTTGAAATAAGACCTCGTAACAATTTGTATTTATGTGTATAATTTTTTTAATAATAGTCCTTGTATAAAAGTTTTACTTCAAAAATTTATATAAAATTCCTTCATAAATTTTGTATATAAAATTCTTTTGTATATAAAATCTTCTTATAGAATTTGTACTTTAAATCAGTAAATAAAATTCTTTTTTAACTAAATTCTAGTATAGAAACTTGTATAATTCTTGTTTATATCTTTGTAAAATCCTTTGTAAATGTGTATAAAATCCCGGTGAACTTGTGAATATTTTTAATTTTCTAACTCTATTGAAATACATAAAAAATGAAAAAAACTAAAATCCTCGCAAAAATGCAAAAGTTCTATAAAAACCACATAAAAAGTTTAAATCAGAAAAATCTTTTTAAAAGAGATCTTGCATTTGCATTAGCATTTTTCAGAATAATATTAATGCCTAACCTAACTTGGAATAAAATCTGAAGTATGAAGCTTGGTTAAGATCTTAATCAACTCAATTTCAGAGGAACCTTATAGGGAGTTGAGACTTTTCATGGCATAGCGACTTATGTCTTTCGGTCTATAAGACTATGTTCACATGTCATATTGATTGGTGTAAGGAGAATACTTCGTATACATGCATGATTCTTTTAGACAATGACCTAACATGGACACACACTTTTCACATAGCTCAACACAGACGAGATTGTGAGGAGCAGAATCCTCTGGCAAAGACGCACATGAAAGGAAACATACACAGCCACTTCAAGTGGCCAGTGCGCCCAACCTAGTCCAGTGGCATAGATGTTTAAAGACATGATGTTGTGGTTGAAAGAGAGCTTCGAATGAGGGATGATATTCAAGCACAATTTTTTATAAAGACCCTAAAACATCGGTGGAAAAAAGGATTCCATATCTGTCAGGGTACAAAAAGATCAATGCAGTGCAACAATATTTTCCACCAAAAGAAGCAAATACACCAAATATACATATACATGATCATAATGGTTCACGCTTGAAAGAACATGCATATCTTAGTAGAGGCTAGGCTACACTAACCGGCTTCATAAGGAGATGTTGTGACATTGGCCACACTACAATTCTTTCATTAATCTTTTATATTCTCCCCCACTTCTATTGTGGACACAACATGTGCCTTGAACATAGAAGGAAATATCCTACTCCGCAAGGAAAGAGTAGTTAGATTAGGGAATTAGGGTCACTGTGCTAAGAGAAGGTTGTTCTTTGTCATTTCAGATGGGGACCTATATGTCACATACATAGTACAAGTAAGATTCATATTCATCAGAATTTGTGTATGAGAAATTGTTCTAACCTGACTATCGAGGCAAACTGAATAGAGTCTGGCGGAACTTAAAGGCAGTTAAGTCTTAAATCCCGTTCCCAATAAGGTTCCACCAAACTAATAATCAAAGGTATGACTGAATACCATACTTTGATTTTATGAAGATTAGTTTAAAAATCAAAATTATTCTAAGTTCTTTATTTTTCCTTTATTATTTTTCTTTTTAGTCACTTATTTTTTTAAATAAGTGTTTTCTATGGAACTGGCAAAGGGAAAGTATATGGGGATGATGAATCACCAATTCATCATCTTTATTCATTCATTTTAGCTTAAAACCTCTTAATAAAAACATGTAAATATAATTATTTCTCACTTTTTAATAATATCATATCATCTGTAAATATTGTAGACTTATCATTATTTTAACCCAAATTAAATAAATAAAGAAATAAAGGAAAAAGAAATAATATGACTATATATGTAATAAATACAGGTTGATCCTAATCCTGAGAGTAGTTTAAGGCTTGACCTAATTGACAAGGAATAAAGTAGATGGAGATATGGTACTTATTTATAAAAATCAAGAACTCAAACTTCAAATGTGTAATATCACTGTCTATTTTGTATATACTTTCTATTATTTTATTTACCATCAAAACAACATTAAATAAAAAAGTTTATTCTTAAAATTTATACACAAAAATAAATTGTAAATATTAAAAATAATTACAAGAAGAAATCATGTACATAATAAGAGAAACAACACTATGAAAAAGACGTAACATCGAAATTCATAGATTGATATCTACTCCATAAAACTCAAAATAAATCAAACTCACTATCATTGTGTTCTATTATATAAGCTTTAAAGTGAAAGTGGTTTCATAAAAATCAGAGTAAAATGTGTAAGTTATCTTTTTGGAGTGATGTTGTGTATTGTGTCTACATGTATTATTTATTATATTTATTTATTTGTATTTTTTACAAATTGTATTTTGGTATTATATATATACTTTATATTATCTATATAAAATATAAATAAAAATAACAAAATTAAAAGTGCATGAAAATAAAATAGGTATATTTCTATTATAGGTATCAGGTTCCTATTTTGTATATAGCCTTATTTAATTAATTTAATAAATTAAGTCATAACAAATAAAAATATGTTAAAATCCTTAAATTATTATGTAAATAAATAAATAGTAAATTATGTAATTATTTGTAAAAAATAATTATTTATATGTATAGGTTGACTATATAGGTATTTTTACTTATGAATAAAGGTATTTATTTATTTTATCATGTTTAATTAAATTATTTAATGTACTAAAAATCACCAAAAAGGTTTATTTATTTAACAACATTATTTTTTCAAAATTTTTTAATTAAAAGTCATTATTTATTTATTTATTATTTTGTATTTTATTTTACTCTTTTTTCCTATAGTTCCTTGTCCTATTCAGACTAGGCCCTCATTAGTCGGAATCAGGTTTGTTTGACCTGGGTCAACTCTCCCATTCGCCTAGAATACCTGAATAAGTGGTTGCCCCACCATATTTCGTGATTTTTCCTGATCCTATCTTCTCTTCTTTTCTCATGGTTTCTTTACATCCTGATGACCCAAATAACTGGTCTTTCATTCCAACCACCTCAATTCAAGTGCTTGAATCCATTTCGAATCTAGCCTAAATTTCATTTATTTATGTAGATCTCCATATCAATTCTTGAACCTGATCCATTTTATAGGGCATCTTCACCCCAAGATTGGTTTTAGGAGCATTTAGTTGGTGACGAGAGCATTACTCCACAATCGGGAGCATGCGAGAAGTCCTTAATTTCATGATCTGATCTCCACCAGACCTCCTCTTGTGAGCTCATCTTCTCCACCATTTCTCCGACGGATCGAGGTCACGACGACCGTCTCTCCACCGTAGGTCATCGAAGAGTAATCTACATTTCAATTTTGTTTTAATTTATCGCTTTTTCCATTCGATTTTTGTTTAATTTAGTAGATCTCAGATCAACCTCCATCCTGCCCCAATTGGAGCTCATCCACTTGCTTTTATCCATATTCAACAATCATCATTCCATCCGGGACATTCTTTGCACCTCCTTACACCTCCTGATCACCAGATCCATCACAGTTCCGAGTTTTTTTATCTCATTCCGACCACATCGCCGGAGATTGACCCACACCACTCCATCTTCCTTTGTTTTAGCCAAATAACTGCCACATGAGCATCAACTCTGAGTAAAGAATAACTTGTAGGAGTTTAGTCTGGAGCTTACATCGAAGATATTGAGGTTGGCTTTCACGTGCAACAGAGCAAGAGCTCTAGGTCAGCGATCAACGGGAACTGGTCCTTCTTTTCGTCTCAAAACATGCGGAAGGTCACCAGGTTCCTCCTGAGACCTTTAGGTGGTGGATCATAGATGGATCTGAAGAGCACACAGAGATCGTGCTTCATCAGGGGAGACCTTCGAGCCGGTTATTCCAGGGGTCTCGAGAGACGTCCGATGAAGAACAGATCCTCCAGAATCAATCACTGATGTCGGATCGTAGGCAAATCAAAGCCACCAGATCAGACCCCCAACGCCGCATCAGAGTCGTCTGATCCCCATATACGAGGCATGCTTCAGTGGTGATTGTTACTACTACTATGCTACCTTTTATTGTAATTGTAAATAAGTCCTTAGTTGAACACATGCCATTCTGAGATGGCTTGAATAATTGCATTCCGCCCCCTTGTTATTTTATTGTTTTGCATATTAGTTCTTTAAAACTGAATGCATATGTCTATCCACAAGACTTTTTCAAAAATTGCAATAAATTTATATGGTTTTCTGATTATTATTTTATCCTTATACTTGCAATAACGATAATGTGGTCCATTCCAGTACGACTTATGTGCCCTTTCACATGCACTATGCGAGAAATTTACTTCTAGACCCCTAGATTTCCTATTGTTGTTGAAAAGTATTATTGAAACATAAAATAATTGCATTTTAATTGTTATTCTACAGATTAATTTTTGTATCATTAATTGCTTTTAATAAATAACTAATCACTTCTAAAAATTCAAAAAATTAGATTATGTTCCTGATTAATGGCATTTTCATTAATATTTTTGTTTAAAAAATTAATTGATTCTATTTTTAATTCAAAAACTTATAAAAATTGATTTGTTTATCTTAAAACATTCATAAATATTTTTAATTTCTTTAATTTTTTATTAAAACTTTATTTTAAATAGTTTTATTAAATGTATAAATTTCATTTCAAAATTAAATCAGAAAACCATAAAAATTGAAAAACATAGAAAAACTATAAAAATTCATATAAAATAATTTGAAAATTAGAAAAATTCATAATTAAGCTTGATTTAAAGCTTGAAAAATTCTCTTTTGGTTGACTTTATTCCTAGTATTTTTTATTTTGTTTTATATTTAAAAAACCCAAAAGTAGTTGCTTAAAATTGTTTTATGTTTTATTCACTCTTTTTGTTCTTTTTAAATCCTTAAAAAAAGTCTAAAATATGCATAAAATTACAAAAAAATAGTATAAAATTACAAAAAAAAAACATAAAAATATTTTAAATATGATTTTCTAATTATTTTACTAGGTGTTTTTACCCGACAAACCCTATAATCTTTTTAAATGATGTCTAAGACCTTTGAAACATCGATATTCCTCCCTCGACTCCGTAAACTTGCTCCGTCTTACCCTATAGACCCTGCCGTTAATTTGAGACTTTTTGAGTTAACTAGCTTGGGTTTAAGTTGAGTTAATATAACCCTAGCAAATCCAATGGTAGGTTTTCTTTCACTCTCCCCCCTTTCTTCTCTTCCCATCCTTCCTCTTCCACTCTCTCATAAAATTAAAAAATAGCTATGCAATTTCTGTTTTTGAAAAAAAATAAAAAACATTTTTTTCTATTATGGTTTACATTTGAAATTTTTAAAAATAAAAAATAAAAAATTATTGGCGGTACGCCAGCGCCACCGCAGATCCGCCATCCGTCGCCCCGTGGTAGCTGCACCATCGTTGGTTGCAGTTCATCGTGTCTGCCTTCGTCCATCACCGCCCACATGCATTGGAGCAGAAGAAGACCGTAAGAATCTCCTCATGAGGTGGTTTCGGGCTCTGGATCTGCAGGTGATAAGCGCCTGCAGGGAGGATGAGAGGATGAAGCCCCTCTTGAAGCTCAATCTCTCCATGGGGGTTGCGGAGGACCATTTGATGGCACAACTCAACTAAGTTCGGATCAGGTAGAGGGAATTTGTTTGGTTTTGGATTCTGTTTTATTAATTCTTTGGTTGCTAATTATTGAGGTTCCCCTCCTTCCTCTTCCACTCTCTCATAAATTTTTAAAAAAAATAGCTATGCAATTTCTGTTTTTGAAAAAAAATAAAAAAAGTTTTTTCTGTTACGGTTTACATTTGAAAATAAAAAAAATAAAAAAATTACTGGCAGCATGCTAGAGCCACCGCAAATCCGCCATACGTCGCCCCGCGGTAGCCGCACCACCGCCGGTTGCAGTCCGTTGTGTCTTCCTTCGTCCAGCACCGCCCACATGCGTTGAAGCGGAATAAGATCGCAAGAATATCCTCCTGAGGTGGTTTAGGGCTCTGGATCTGCAGGTGATAGGCGCCTGCAGGGAGGATGAGAGCATGAAGCCCCTCTTGAAGCTCAATCTCTCCGTGGGGGCTGCAGAGGACCATTTGATGGCACAACTCAACCAGGTTCAGATCGGGGAGAGGGAATTTGTTTTGCTTTGGATTCTGTTTTGTTAATTCTTTGGTTGGGTCTCGATACACGTCGGGAAGGTGAACAAGATCGGGAACATGATGTTCCTAATGAATTTAAGGTAATTAGGGGAATGCATGGTCAGTCATAGAAAGATCTGGAATATGTGTAGTGGTTGATTATATCATGTGTGCGTGAATGGTTATTTTTGGTATCTATAATTTCATAAGGAAGGCCAGGGGAGGAGGGAGAGAGGGCAAAGGGCGGGAGGCGGACAGTGGGAAGGGCGAGGGCCGGGGGGGGGGGTGGGGAAATGGAGATAAGGGGGAGGGAGAAGGGAAATGACATTGAATGTAATTTTTATGAACAAAATGGGTAAATGTTAAAGAACGTAACAGAATCCGGTTAGTTTTAACGGATAAATGGATGGGGGTTAACTACAAGGTCTGTAAGGTAAGGGTTAGCAAGTTTACGGGTCGAGAGAGGAATATCGATATTTCAAAGGTCGTAGAGGTCATTTAAAAAGATTATAGGGTTTTCCGAGTAAAAATACCTTTTTACTATTTTAAAAAATTCCAAAAGGCCCTTGGTTTCCTTTGTTTTCATTTTTCTTTATTTGTTTTCTTTTAAAAAATAAAAAGATAAAATTTTGCAAAAATCATAAAAAAGTTCAAAAATTAGATGGTATATAAAAAAATAAAATTTTAAAACTCCATAAAAATAGGAAAAAACATTAAAATAAATTTAAAACAACAACAAGAAAAAGAAAAACAAAAAGATTCCTTCATTAATTAGCCATAATTTTATAACCCTAGGATAATGTTGCCTCCCTAAGTTCAATCCTGCATTGTTATACATTTATAATAATAACACTATATTTTCATTTATTTCTTCTAGAATAAATAATTTTTTTGAGATGTTTTTGAGTTATGACGACACCCCACTTGTTCATATCCTTTGCACATTGATTATATAAAAATCATAACCCAATTTCCTGAATTCAACACCCGTTAGGAGTGAGATTTTTGCACTCATCTATGACTCAGTGACAACTTTAAATTAAAATTAGGACTACTAATCAAGGTGATTGTAAATAAATCAAATTAACATTAACCTTGTGTCTAATGGAGAGCAATCCGCTCATTGTACATAGGAGAGGATTCGTACACTCAAGGTAGATCTCAAAACCTATCCTCCACGTACTCTTAATTCTCAAAGATTATTTTACCATTCAATTAAAATTGAAAGGATAATCGGTCGGACCCTTACGACCTCTACAACATTGAGTTGGTGAAATAACATGGTTTAACTTGTGTTTGTATTGTGTGCGCCAAAGACTTTGCAATTGCAAACAACTAATTATGGCCCGCAATACATTATTAACCTTCTCCCTAGAAGATGTCGGGTTAGTATGCATACTAGACTCCATGGGTCTCTCTTACATGACCATGTCTCGATATTATTCTCTATCATTTTAGGAGAACCCTCTCTTCGAGATGGGCCCTCCCTGCCATCATTCCCCTACCCCTCATACATTCCATCCCATGCCCCACTTCTTCTTGGAGTAGATCGCTTGCAAATTCTGAATATTATACTGACACAATAGAGCAAGTAGATATGAGGATGAAATATAGAGTAACCGATTTTGACAAAGAAACATGATTCCCGATTACAATGGACAACTCACAGCTTGAACCATCCTCTACTGGGGTTGACATCCTTTCTGAGTATGATCAATTTTTCTTTCACCATTCGAGAGAGATCCATAGTCAAGGAAAATGACTCATGAGTAGAACACCACTGTAGGGAATAATCAATACTCTACTCAAGGTTACATACCCGAGTCACGTCATGTAGATTATGATTATGAAATCCCAACTCATGAGACTTTTGCGGATGACATTACTCGAATCAACCATAGAGAAGATGCTTTGACTGAACAGATATATAATGTCATCCAAACAATGAAAAATAAAGAATAAGTGAGGGCACCACCAAGAAAACTAGAGATCTATCATGTGTCATACGCACATATACAACCACCACTGACCTCTGACCAACCTACTGACCATTAGACCAAAACTACCAAAAAGTTATAAAACTAGATAATTAAAAAAATAGATAATTCTGAAATTGGAAGCATTTTGTAAGAGTAAGAGTTTGATCTTAGAGCTTCCATTAATCAAGGACATAGAGTATGTGCATGATCTTAATATATTTGTGAAGATTCGTTTGACACTTAAAAAGACAGGAAAAATGCAATTAAGGATTGAATTTATGTAATCTCTATAGTTAGTCCACTCGTAATGAATCGGAGAACCAAAGGCTGCAAAGTTAAGAGGTTGATTCGAGTCACTTGTGAAATTAAGAATACCATATTTACTCATATTTGGTTAGATAATGACTCCACATTAAACATCCTCCCAAATTCCGTATTTGACCAACTCAAACTCAGAAAACTCAAAAAGATGAACGTGATCATTCAACTTCTTGATCAATCCACCAAAAGATCAAGAGGAATTGTTATTATCATCATAACTTCCGAGGGGACAAACATAGAGTGGACTTTATTGTCCTTGCCATTGAGCACCACAGAGAGTTCTTTGAATATCCTATAATTCTAGGAAAAGTCATTCTTAGTCTCTGCTAAATAAACTATCGACTGTGAGACTCAAGACATAAGATTCCTAAACATGGACCACAATGAACAAACTCTCATTGACATAACATGCCTTGATACAACCAACTCAGCGTTTGACAACCGTAACCAACGAGAGGTAGACCTCTCCATGACAACCAAGAGACGGTTGTTGGACAGACCTTCGATTCTCACCACTCCTCCATGAAGAACCAACCTGCTACGACTCCTACGAGGAACTAATATATAGGAGAATATTTAAATTTAGGACACAATTATGAAGATCATCATGATTATTTGAGTGGTCCAATTTTTGATTCGATAATAGTTCATGAAATACTTGAACCATTCCAAGATCCGACTCTTATGCGTAAGGAAGCCTCCTATGTCACTAGAACTCATCGATATCAAAATATGACATCATCATCCCCAGACATCACTCATATTTTCACCAAGAGCAAGCTTACAATGCCTAATAAAACTAAGGATACTACCATGGAACGTGTTAGGAACCTATAAGAGTGTCAATGAATAACCTGATTCATCCGATGAGGTACCCATAGACTCCAGATCTTCCAGACCAATTACTAATGGCAAGGGGAAGAACTCTTACCTTCCTCCTCCCACTACTTCATACAAAAACAAATTGACTAAGAAAGTCACTTTTGATCTTCGGAACCATGTGACTTCTGAAGATTCCTCGTCATGTTCCTCGTCTGATTCTGAGGTGATAATTCAAGTAAGTGCCATCAGCACGTCTTTGATCAAAGGATATTTATCTTTAGATGATAATACTTGGAGATCCTCTGCTTGTGACTACTATTCTTCTTAGGATGACTTTGATGATGGTTGGGATTATTATTCTTCTTCACCCCATTCTTCATCTCCTTACTATCTATTGAGTATTAAACTTATCTTCATAAAATTGTAGTTTGGAGCTCTGTCGTACCTTTGGATTATTGGTGTGTCGGAACTTCTTTGAGACTTAGAATTTTAAAATCAATAGCCTTCAAAATCTACACATCATTGTCACAGTTTCGGCTCAGAAGTCATCTTAGATCAATCCTCTTCCCTAAGTATACCCTATGAACATTGAACAATCGACTCATGTGTGTGAAAGGTTTTAGCTCTTCCCATCCAGAATGCCGGACTACCATGCAAATCTCCTCTCCAATAATTCGTCCTTGGGGAGTCAGGTATTTCCTTCTAAGATCTGCCGGGCCGTGTTCACAATCGAATTGGGGGAGAAGCTAGAAGAAGGAGAAAAGAACTGGAGGGTGACTAGTGTAGTCACCTCTCCTTGTGAAGTTGGCCAGTGTAGCCAAGTCTCGACCAAAATCTGCAAGTTTTCTTGAAGCTTGGACTTTTTTGGTCAGATATTTATTTGGTAATAGCTTCTTTGTATTTGGATTTTTGGTGGTTCTGCTTGGATCTTGTTGTGCCCCTACAGATATAGAATCTTTTTTCCGTACATGTTTTGGGGTCTTAGAAAAAGTTGTGCCCAGCCGTCCATCCCTTTTCCAAAGCTTTATTTCAACCCGTACTCCGATCTTTAGATTTCCATGCTACCAGAAAAGAAACTCACACAGTCTTCCAACATCCCGTCTGAGTCGAGCTAAGTGCATAGTGCAGGAGTACAAATTAATTCCCTATTCCAGAGTTGTACCCAGAATGAAGAGACCAGGTTAGACACTAAGAGTCAAATGCTGCACATTGTCATGTGGAACTCAAAGAATTAAGTCACATACCTGAAGAAACTCAAAGAATTAAGTCACATACCTGAAGCTTCTAAAATCCTATTTCTCAGTGAAGTTTCTCTGAGAATTAGGTGGATTAAGGTCCAACTAAGCTCCATTCTTCAATTTTATTCCAGACATAGTTAAATGTCAATACTATCCTGAAAAATGCACATGCAAATGCAGAATATGAACAATGCAGAGAGTTTTTTTTGATGCACATGTGAAAAGAACTTTTTTTTTCAATTTTCTAATTTTGAATTTTTTAATGGATTTTTTGGAGGAAAAATGCAGATGTGAAAGAAAGTTTTTTTTAATTATGCAAATTTTTATAGAATTTTGGTTTTGTAGTTTTTTAAGGAAAAGGGTAAGTAAATTATATACAAGTATATACAAAAGATTTTTTTGTTTGTTTTTTTATTTTTGTTTTTGTTTTTGTTTTTGATTTTGATTTTTTTATTTTGATTTTTTGATTTTGATTTTGATTTTTTTGATTTTTGATTTTTGATTTTTGATTTTTGATTTTTTGATTTTTTGATTTTTTTGATTTTTGATTTTTTTGTTTTTTTGTTCTTTTACACACATGAATTTTATAAAATTATACACATAACCCCCCAAATAAACATATTTAAAAGTACGAGTTATGTCTAAAGTATATATACAATATATACGACACCCCCTATACTTAGCTCGAACTATGTCCTCATAGTGATCAGAGAGCGACAAAGCAAGACATAACTCGTGCTAAGTGGCGAGGAAAGGTCGTCCCAGGATGATTGTAGGGTGCTCCACAGGGATGGAGATCTCCATGGGCATTACAACAAAATACGAAGTGAAATTCATGCCCTGAATGAGAATGACAACATTTTCTAGAATACCCTTCGGCCTCTTGATAGATCCATCAGCAAATTGAACTATCATCTTGGTTTTCTTGAGAGGCCCAAGATGAAGAGACTGTACCATAGAGAAGGGTATTGTATTAATTGATGAACCACCGTCAAGGCGAGTGTTATCACAAAAATAATCAGATATGGAGCACCACAAGAGGTGTGGTCGTGTTCCTTTTCTTAAAATACAGACGGTGAGAGATGGCATAGGCAATGGCCATGGTCAAGATGTGACGCTCAGATATTCTCCTTCACTTTCTCTTCTTGTGTTGAGGAGTAGATAAATCTGTCATGGCCTATTGAAGTGGGGGCTTTAATGATCTCATGAAGGGTGGCTAGCACTTCGGGTTTAGTCAGCATTTTTTAAAATTTTGGACCTCATACATACAAGGGAGGAGGTCGGAATCAGCATATACACGAGGATTGCCAAGAGCAGTCTGTACAATGGCAACCTCGGGGTCAAAGTTGGGACATAGCTGTGTGGGTAAATGATCGGGCATTTGTGTCCTCTCCTCACAAAATGAATCAGCAACATGTCTCCCAAATTCTTCTAGGATTTTTTTTTTCATTTTTTTGTATTTTGGGTGATTTCAAGCTCTCATGATTATCCTCAAATGAATCAATATCCTCAAATAGTGGAGCAATGTTTTGGCTCTCATTTATAGTAAATAGATTGGAAATCCTCGAATTCATATGCTCCATCATTTGGTTCAATGTCTTAAGTGTGGAAACCATGAATGGTGACCAAAATCCCAGGATCGAATGAGTGGGGTGGGGGTGGGTGAGAATCAAGGTCCTCCGACTCCTGAAATAATGGGTAAGGCGGATATGCACAAACATCAGGAGGAAGATCCTCCTAAAAAAGGGAAGGTGGATCGTCTGGAGAGTACGAGGTATCTGTGAAGATCCGATTAAAATAACTCCAATCGACCATCTTCGAAACAAAAGATGAGAGAGAATGAGGGTCAAGTCAAAAGATATGGAGAAAAAGGCACAAATGCACATCAGGATCTAGTATGCACACAAACAATCAAACACAATACAAACCCCCAATTCACCAACTCAACGCAATGTGAAGACCTTGAAGGTTCGGTCTCTTAATCTTGTCTGTTTTAGAGTTAGGTGATAATCACAAAGTTGTACAAACACTTAGGTTGAGTTATGGGATTTGGGAACTAACCTTAGTGTCTACGCGAGCAAGTTAAAACAAATACAATGAGGGGGTTACTCTCCCCAAAACAATGATTTTCTCTTATGTTTATTTTAGGGTCGAGTTTTCTTTAGCAGTCCCAAATTTTAGGCAGTTGTCCCTTGGTTAAAATATTTTCAAAGAATCGCCTACCGAATGTCCAATTTCCTTTTTAACTTATGTAAGTGAAAACAAGGAAGGAGATCGGAAATGTCAATGCACGATTAAAACGGTGATGCATGCGGGGGTTAAAGATGCGTACCTTGTTGCCAGCACTCTACATGCAAGTGATCCGCGCAGAATTTTAACACAGAAAAGTAAACTAGCCTATATGATGCAAGTGAATCGTCCTATATGATAACTTCTATTAATTGGCAAGAACAAATTAATTTGACTAAGTCTAAATTACACTCTATTCTATAGACACAAAAATTCTTGTTTAGGGTGTTTGGACCTAATTAATTTTCTGGATCAAGAAAATTAATTAAAGAAATCAATAGGTGGCTCACGAAATCCACGGAAAACAAAGAAAAATAAAGGCGATGAAAACAAAACCGGCGAGGTCCCCCAAGTGCACCGGCACTTGGCGAAACAAACCTCGCAACAAATGAATATCCGTTTTACAAAGTTCAAATGTTAGAAAATCTCTCTCTCTCTCTGTGTGTGTCTTTTCGTCTCTTTCAATTCTTTTTCTCCTCTTCTCACGCTATCCTGCGGTTTAGTGAAGAATCAAGCTGCCTCCACATCGCTTGGGTGCTTCGGCTCTCCTAAGATCGTCTCCTTCGCTCCGTGGTCCCTCGCAAGAAAAAGAAAAGAGAATGTGTAAAAAACACAATTATCAAATATGAAAAAAAATGAATGCAGTGGATATAAACAATGAAGTGAATGGAAGAAATGTAAACATATATTTACAACCAAGAATAGCAGGTCAAAAGAGAAACCTAACTACCCTCCCCGTGCCTCCCCGACAACGACGCCATTTTGTTGACACGAATTTTGTGGGATGGAAATTAAAGGTGAATAAATGTGTCATTGTCATACCCAAAATCCCGTGACAAATAAAAGATATATATTCTTTTAATTTTTGCTACTTATTAACCTGTATAGCGGACATGGTCGAACTCAGGGAGGCTACAAATCCCGAGGGTTATTCAATTAATCGAAAATTAATTAAGAGAAAACAAGAGGACACCTATCCTTTATTTTTGTGATTTTCTTATCTTTTTATTTTTTTAATTTTTTTATTTCTAATTTTTTTGTATCTTCTGATTTTCAAATTTTTAGTGATTTTGATTTTGCAAATTTTTAAATTTCTCAAAAATAACAAACAATATGAACAAGGTCAAAAAATACGCACACCAACTCTTTTGTAATTTTTCAATTTAACAAAAATGCTCAAAAAATCGAAAGAAAATGTTTTTAGGTTTTAAAAGTTTTGAAATATTTTTGAGAAATTTTGTGAAATTTTGATATGTTTTTGTATTTTTCTAAAAATCAAATAGTGAGAAAATGCAAAAATGTGCACAACCTGGAGTAATTTGCAACTTACAAATATTTTAAGTACCCAAAACTCCTGACAATTATTTTTAAGACAAACTAGAAGAAAATATCTACAAAAAGGAACTGAAATCACAATTTTTGGATTTTTCGCAGAATTTTTTATTATTTTAAAAGATTTTTGATGTTTTTCATTTTTTTGGGTTTGTAAATAATTAATGCGTGAAGATTGGTCAAAAATTAAAAGACAATGAACTACAACTGCTCTATTTTTTTGGAATTTTTGGAACAATATTTGAATTTTTATGAATTTTTGAATTTCAGAAAGACAAAATGACACTGTTTTTTATTTTTTTAATAATAATAAATGAAGGCAAAATGCAATGAAAATTATACACTAAGAAGATAATCAAATCATGAGCATCGCAAAATTTTTGCAAAAAATTTGGATCACAAATAACATTTATCTCAATGAAAAGCACATGTAAATTTAATGTATGGCTAAGTAGGACTATTCTGCAAGTATTTATTGTTCTCGTATAAATAAGTAATAAGAAATAATAAATAAGGGGGAGAACTTGTAACTTACCCAATTGAAAGTCTGGCGGGATGTTTCTGCAAATTTAACATCTTCATGGATTGAATATGCAATTTTCCCTTTATTTTTTAATCAAAAGCACAACCCTAACAACGGTTTCTTCTTCGTTTCAATCACAGGGGAGGCAACCAGGGGTCGGCCACCGCCTCGAGCGGGTGGGCACACGGAGGGGGTGGCAACTGTGGGTGGCGGAGGCAGTCTGGACGGGCGGCGCACCGCGCGCACGCGCGTGGCTGCACGAGGGGTGTTGTGTGGCGGGCGGCCTCGGTGTTGGTCTGCACGGAGGGGCGGTCGGGTTGGAGCAGGTCTACGTGGAGGGGGAAGACAGGGGGCCGCAGGTTGACGTGATCTGGCGGGATGCGCTGCCCTCGTGCAGCGGCGATTGGCGAGTCTTGAGGACTGCCCGCGGCTGTCGGTGGTGAAGCGGGGGGGGGGCCTGGAGGGCACCTGCCCTTTTTTTTATTTTATTTTTTGTAATTATATATATATTTTGTAAATAATGAGTGAAAATAATAATAGAAAATCTTTTTTTTGTAAATCCGAAAAATAAGAAAAGAAAGGGATAAAGAAATTCTTTTTTTAAAATTTTTATAGGATCCTACCAAACAAACGTTAGAGAACAAAAAGATACAAGTTTATTTATTTTTTATTTACAAATTGAAAAATGAGCGGGGATCCGTAGGAAATAAAAGAGTCGGATCCGATCTCCGGCCACCATACGCGGCCGAAGTTGAGAGATCGTGGGAGGTAGAAATAGAACGCGTGGATATCGAGAAAATGAGATGAAAAATCAAGTCGGTGGCGGATAAAAAACGAGATGGATTCTTTAAGATCTAAATAAAAAATGACAACGAGACAAAAGTACGAGAAATAAACTACGATTAACCTAGATAAAAATAAAAAGAAAATGACTACAGATCTCACCTTAGGAGTGGAAAATGATCGTGATCGCCTCGACGAAGGCCGACTCACTGTCACCGGATGGCTCGGAGGCTAGACACCTTTTCTCGACAAGAAGACTCTCAGAGATCAGACTCCTCTCTCTAAAGATTGATTCCGTTGAAATGAGGGAGAAGGAGCCATATAAATAGAAAATATGGAATGAAATTGGATTTTTGATTTTTTTTATAAGGAGATGAGAGATGAAAATTGAAATTAATTTTTGATTTTTTTGGTGGAAGAGATGACATGAGATAAAGTAAAAGAGATAAAACTATTTAAAAAATTATCTAATTTTTTGAATTTTCGTCACTTTATTTATTTGAATTAAAAAATGTTATTTTTTTATTTTTTTATGATGGTTAATTAAAAATAACAACTATATACATATACTATATGCATATATGACATTATATACAAGGGTAAATAAAGAAATTACCTTTCTCTCTCTCTCTCTCTCTCTTCAAAATAATAAGTAAGAATAATTTACAAATATATAAAAATACAATATTTACAAAATACATGGGAAAATTGCTCAAACCACCCCAAAAACTGACTTTTCAACCGTAACTCCAAAATTTATGAAATCACAGCCATTTTGTAGATAATTTAATTTAGAATCCAATGGAAGTGATATTGGTTCAATTTGAGTTCATATGGAGCAGGAATTGATCCTTTAATTAGTGCTTAGTGGCTTTTTCCAACCGTGGCTACTTTTATTATGCACATGATTAATTGTGCAATCATTTTTATTAATTAGGATACATTTTTATTTACAACTTTGGTTTTGAATGTTATTTGATTTGAGTTCAATTAAGGCATAAATAAATTAGTGTTAGTTTTATATATATATACACAAAATAAGTGAGAAATATTTGCAACAACACACACACACACACACATTTTTTTGATTTTCTTCTTAAGGACCCTTATCTCCCCTACTTTATTCCTGGTCGATCAGGTCAAGTCTTGACCTTCTCTCAAGGTTCAGGTCAGCCTATATATAGTCTTCCTTCTTCTTTTTTTTTATTTTTTTTCTTTATTTTCCCTTCCTTTCTTTCTTTATTTATTTTAGGTTAAAATTAGTAAGAAGTGTACAATATTTATACAGATGCAAGTTAGTAAGAATATGGAGTTAGTGTTATATGCAGGTGTTTTATAAGGGATTTTAAGCTAAAATAAATGAATAAAGATGATGAATCACAGATTCATCACTATCTCCCATCACACTCTCACAAGAAGGTTTGTCAAAAAACTCCTTGACCCCTTGAATACTCATCTCGCTCCATTCAGTTCCCCACTTGTGATTACTCTACCATACTTAGGTTGACCCGGTCCTAAGTATAAGGGGGGTTGATATAGTTGTGTATGTCACTTTTATTCTTCTTCTCACCCTTGGCCTCCTCACTTCTTGCTCTTCCACTGCTCTTTGGCCCTCAAAAGCATAAGCATAGTCGACTTCCTAATTTTGCCAATCAACTATGCTTGGTACGAGCTCTATCTTCATTCCACCTTATGCCATGGGGACATAGCACATGCCAAGTAACGGGGGTGTGTATATATTCTATAAACTTTATCCATAGATAGTACTTTAACTACTTTCAAATCAAAAATTGCGTAGGGGTAAGTTTTATGTATAATATGTATACTATACAATTTTTTTGTATATATAATACATGTTTTTGGAAACAATTACAAAATTAGGGGATATAACAAACTTTTTGTAACAAATTAAAACTTTTCTAAGTGTCAATTTTGACTACTGAATTCAAAACCAACTAGTTACTTTTTAGTGAGGGTACTAGGTCTCCCTTAGGACAATGGGCAAGGCACCATCCTGAGGTAACATGGGTGGTTGTTATACGGTCCATATATACACCCATACTGACTGAAAGTAGATGCAACTAACCATATGAATTCAAATCAGTCATTATTTCACTCTTTCATTAATAAAAAAACTAACTTATGGTTTTATCCCTGACATCTTCACTCCATAAAGACTTGTGTATTCCAGACTACTTGGTTTAGAGTCACACTTGAGTCCAAGTCGCATCACTCTTGTCCATTAGGGTTCTAAAACTTAATTACTCAACATCCCTAGTTAGAAGATATATGTTCTATATTGCATATAGAATCTCGAGAGCTCAATGGAAAAAATGACCCGCACAACACTAGCATGATGACATAATCTTTGTGATGGGTCAATGTTTCACTTGAGGAACTTGGATGGGAGGCATGAGTTGGATCTAATTCTTGAGGATGTGACTTGATTGAGGGTCGCTTCATGAAACCTGAGTGTCACTTATGAACCTCCATTTCATCATCTTTATTCTATCATTTTGGCCTCAAAAACCTTAGTAAATGCATGTAAATACCTTTAATTCATGCATTTTAGCATTCATGCATGTGTATGTAAATAGTGTACAAACTACGATTTTTAAAGCCAAAATTATAGAATAAAGAAAAGAAAAGAATAAGATATTGTAAATATTTTATGACATGAAACCCCGAGACCTAGTCATCTAGATGAATAGGTCAACAAGGAATAAAGTAGGGGGAGACAAGGGTCAAAATACAATAAAAATACCCTTTTATTTAATTCATTCTTTATTCATTTTGGGACCTATTTTTGGTTCCACTTTTTACACCTCAAATAAAAAAATGCTGAACAAGAAAGTCGTAGATAATTAATTATTGAAAAATACAAAATTGATTTCATACAAAAATAATGTACAGATAAAAAGTTATGATCTGAATAAAATTCTAAAATCCCAACTTCACAGACCTATATCTCTCAACTAAAACTCAAAACGTATCAAAATCACCTTTAGTTGTATATAACTTTTAATAATCTATTTAATGAAGGTGGTTCATATTTTGCGGAGCTACGTTTTTAAAGTTGAGTTTTGGATCCCTATTGTATACTTGTACAGATTAAAATACTTTATTTATTATTCATTATTTTCATACTTTTATATTTTTATAATTTTGTGAATATTATTTATATAATATATGTATATTAAAAATAGGAATAAAAACTTAAAGAAAACACAAAAATAAAATACTTAAATACAATACATAGAGGAATTACCTATACTTATACTATACAAATATTATTTCTATTTATTTGGTTATACAAAACACATAAGAAAATAAAATAAAAATATATTTAAGTACATAAAAATAAGTTATAAATTTGTAAAATGATAAACAAAAATAATAAAATTAAATATACAAAATAAAAATAAAATAATAAAATATATAGATGAATATACTTGTATATAGCCTACAAAAGGAAAATTGTAATTTTTAACCTCGAAAAAATAAATAAAAATCATTATAAAATACTACAGGTAATATTAATTTTTTATTTTATAATCCAAAAATAATAAAATCATTTGCTATTTTAAAATGAATTTTCAAATATTTTTGCCAAGGAATGTTTTGGTTGGTCCACGTGGAACAACCAGAAACCTCCGTTGGTTGACCTCAGTCAACTCTCTGACTGAGGTTTGACACTGTCAGGCCGTGGTTTTTGACCCGCCTTCTCGATTTTTTCGAGGCTCCATCTTGCACCATTTCGCGTAACTCCCTTCTTGTCTTTTCTTCCTTGGACATTGTTTATGTACGCCCTGGTGAATCCTCGGTCTTTGGATTATTGCATCGCCCGCTGTGCCTAGTTCTTCCCAGCCATCCGTCAACCCCTCAAATACCACCTCTGACTTTCGATTCAATTTTTGAACCCCATTTTGTCCCATTCTTCTCCCCCTTTCGTGTGCTCTGGCTCGCTGGTGGTGACAGCTCCAGCTCCAGCCATCTTGGGCGGAGTTTGGACGCGGATTTGGGCGAGTTCCACCACCTCCAGCAAGCTTCGCCATGGAGGTCTTCCTTAGGTGAACTCCACCACCGAGGCTATCTATCCCCTCTATCTTCTTGCATCTTTTCATTCGCCATAGCCGTAGGATAATATCCCATCGCTAGCTTTGTGTTTCGTCCATCAGATCACCCTATTCGGCCCCTCACGGGAGCACGCTCCGGCCGAGTCCCCATCTCGCCGTCCTCTGCCTTTCCACCTCGCTGCGGGGTTGAGGCAGTTTGCCCTCGACCCCTTCACCCTTTTTTGCAGGTCAACGCACTTATTGAAGAGCCTGGGGCTTGTTTTGCATCTCGCTGGAGGTACTTGGAGCCTTTCAGCTCCGCCGCACCATCGCGAGAACTCCAGCCATCGCTGGAGGATTTTAAAGTCACCAGGAGCGAGAGGAGGACCGAGGAAGCGTCACAGCCATTTTGGGAGCTCGAAGCATCGCCGGGAGCCGAGATCGAGTCGGAGAAGGTCGCATTCGCCAGCCTTCTTCCCTGTTCTTCGTCCGAGGCTCTCCGCCGTTGGATCAAGGCCGAAACCCAGATAGTACAGCCAACGTCATATCTTCCCTAGCCGCAACCGTTCGATCAACCGGGGAGATCTAATAATGGCCCTTCGCTTCTGAATCGGTATCGGCCGTTCGTGTTCCACCACGTGTCAAGTGAAGGGACGTCAGCCGTCGGATCTGCAGACATTGGGTATTTTGCATCTTCACCCGTACCATGTTGTGTATTTATTTATTAGTCAGAAACTTTCATTCGTAGTTTAAAATTTTACGTAATTTTTGCAAGAACACCCCTAAATTTTTCATATTTGCATCTAGGTCCCTGTCTACGTCACCTTACGTACCTGTGCGCATGAGGGAACAAGGTATTTTGCGTAGGGACCCCTATCTTTTGTCTTATTTCTGTTAGGTCTAGAAAATAGTTTGTAACGCTGTATTATTTTTGGAGAAATTGCAAAATATCCCCTCAGTTTTTGTAAATCGCATTTAGGTCCCTACAGTCACGTGCCATGCGCACGAGACCTTGGAAATTTTGCACTTTATCCCCTGGGTTTTTGGCTATTTGTGATTGGTCCAAAGATTATGTAAATTAGTTTTTTGTTTTTTCTGGAAAAATTGCACTTTCGCCCACGATGTTTTGGATATTTACATATATGCCCTTGCGAGTAGTGTAGTTTCTCTTTGTTGTATCTATTTAATTCATGCATCTATAAAACTCGAAAAATAACCAAAATATAGGCATACATTCCTGTTGCATTATGCTTCCATGCTTTATTTTTATTTTGCATTTTTGTTGCATTTTATTATTTATAAAAATTCAAAAACATGCATTTTCTTCACTGTTTGCATTCGAAAATACATAAAATTTATAAAAAGTTTTTGAAAAATTCCAAAACAATTATGTTTTGTGTGTTTCTATGTGATTTGACTTCAGATCAAAAATCACCAAAAATTTCAAAGAAAACTCCTAAAAATTAAAAAACCCTAAAAACTTTCATAAAATCTTAAAAATTCCACAAAAAATTAAAAATATAATATTTGTCTCTGAATTTTTTCTGTTTTATTATCTTTATTTAAAATTAATTTGAGGAATTTTGGACTCTGTTTGATATTTTTCATCCTCATTTTAGTTTTATCCTTCAATCTTAACTTTTTTTAGTATATTTGACTTAAAAATACCAAAAAAATAGGAAAAATTTAGAAAAATCATAAAAACATTGAAAAAGTATATAAGCTCTAAAATATCTTATTTCCTGTATTTTGAGTATTTTCACCTATTTTCATCTCTCTCTTGTCTCTTGTATATATATATATATATATTCTATATAGTTGTACTTCTTTATTAAAAGAAAAAGGAAATATAAAAATATAAAATACAAAAAGTAAATACAAAATCAGTAAATTAAAAATCAAAAATTAAATAAAAATAGAAAATTAAAACCCATAAATAACTAACATACCTGTAGACATTGGATCACTTTCATTCTCGAGCTTGATTGTCTGATCCTGCTTGTTCCTTGTGTTCGACACTCTACACATACTTGCACCTATACACATATTTGTTTTAGAGTTATAATAAAACTTAACTCCACACATTTACTTTCATTGCTTGATTTAGCTGTTGTGGGTTAATTGTTGACTTAATCCGGATCTCGTGTGGTCGACTCAGCGACTCAGTTCCCTCCTTATGTGGAACTTAAGGCCACTGATTTTCGTGTTAATTAAATGTTGTCATTGTCAGGGACCAACAACGTATAGATCAGATTTTTGAGTGATTGATTGTGATTATTTGTTTTCATTTGTGCCTCATTTATTTTCTTTATTTTTGATATATATTGTTTTAGCTATCTAACCCCTTCTCTTTGTTGACTTTGTGTGAGGTATCACGGATCAAGGGAGGCGCTCTACCTTAGGCGCCTATGCACCCACGTGAAGCCGGCTTCGCCCTGCTACTCTTGTACCAAAGAAGACTTAGAGAGATTTTGTAGACCTAGCTCTAGTTTTCATTTTCATTGCATTACTTGTGTAATTTAAGTGAGAGAGTGACTCACTAAATTGTAATATTCAGGACTTGGACACTTCTACACTTCACGAGATCCATTGCCCAAGGGATTGTTTCCTTGGGGGCCTCGTTGGTTTTTCACTGTTTTGTCAATTTTACTATCTGCTTGATTCATGCGGATTTAACCCCTAGATCTAGGAGTTTTTATTAATTGTGGCGTAATTAGCTAAAGCCCCGCACCTAATATCTTGCATGTACCTATAGATCGTAATTGGACTTAGCTAAAAACTGATTGAAAAAGCTATTTCACTTAGACTAGAGACCACATGCTGGGATGGGTTGTATATAACGCGTGCAGGATCCATTGTGGTGGACACCGATCGGCTCCCAAGACCAGACTCTGGTCTCTCTTCCTTGTCATAGCTACTTGTGCTTCACGATTAATAGAAGTTGCTCATCTAGGGATGATTTCCTCGTGCATCGTATAGGAAGTTTATTTCATGTTTTTAAATTTATGCACGGATCACCCTGCATGTAGAGTGCTGGAGCAAGGTACGCATTTCTAACTTTGCATGCATCATTGGGTTTGATCGCGTATCGGCTTTTCCGACTTCCTCCCCCATTTTATTGGACTCAAAATAACCAAGGGAATCGGGAAATTCGTCAGGCGTTGCTTTTATTCAGAAAACAACCTAAAAAGAGATAACCAAATAAAATTGGGGCTGCTAATGCAAACTTGACCTCAAACTCACCTCACCAGAAAATTTGTCTTTGGGAGAGTAACCCCCTCATTGTTTGATTTATCTACAGCGAGAGAGTGACCCACACACTAGGCTAGAGCCACGCCCGAAATTCTAATTGACTACTGGTCTTGGTGAGTCATTCTCCAGTGAGGATCTCTCCGGTAACCAGTAAAGCAAACCACGACGTCCTTAGCAGATTGAGTTGATCGGGTACCCGATAAACGGTCCGCAATTCATACTGGATGGGAAAGATCTCATTTGGGATTGGGATAGTCGGCGAGGAGAGTTGGGTTCCCAACAACTCGCTTAATCGCTCTAATAGATTGATTGATCACCTAAATAAAATTGACAAGATAAACGACCGAACCTTCACGATCATCAATCTCAAGAGTTGCATAGGTGAATTGTGTGTTTGATTGCCGATCTTGTTTGCATTCTAGATCTCATCTGCCTTTTCCTCCAGATCAAGATGATGGGAAGGAGAACCCTCAGGCCACATCTGGTGGCGTCGCTATCGAGCACTCCTCCTTATTCATCTAGGTCAGCTTCGAGGAGTTTAGATCCACTCTCCGAGCCTGAGTTAACGTCCACCCTGTGCCCCCTCGATCACCCTTCTTCCATCAGTTCTGTGGTGTCAGAATACAGTGAAACGGAGATTTCTGGACATTTTACGGCACCTGAGATGGGTACCTTTGCCTTTGTAGAGACCCAAGACATGGCCAACAGTGAGAGACACCCAGATGAGCAGGGATAGCCTTCATATGTATATGATCAGACTGCCATCAACAATTCATTGCTAGCTTCCCTGGAGACCATGCAGAGACCGATCAGAGATTGGGGAGCCTTCATGGGCGACATTATAAGAGAGCTGACGTAGATGAGAGCAGACAGAGAAGGCAGATACCAGAAGCAGGACCCGATGCAAGCGGTGGAGCAGAAGGAGACCAACAATAGGCGAACCAATCATCGAGGACCATGAGACAGTTGCACAACCCTGGTGCAACCCTTACTCACCGATGGATCCAGATTTCTCCTATTGTTGGGAACTTTGAGCTTCGCCCCCAGACTATCCAGTTATTGCCCAAGTTTCATGGGCTGGCCACCGAAGAGCCTCATCTCCATCTGCAGAAGTTTGAGATGATTTGCAGCACTGTCCACGACAGATTGGTGGACGAGGACACAATTAAGATGATTACCTATCTGTTCTCATTAGTTGACAGAGCAGCCTATCGGCTGAAGCATCTAGGTAGGTATGTCACAACTTGGGAGAAGCTCCGGACCACGTACTTGAATAAGTACTACCCTCTCGACCGGACCAACGCAGCACGGGCTATGATCAGCAATTTCACGATGATCCCGAATGAACAGTTTCATGAGGCTTGGGATCGATTTAGAGAGATTATTGACTGGTGTCCACATCACGATATATCAAGCCCAACCTTGTTCAGAGTTTCTTTTGTGAGCTGACACCGGAGCTGCATGGGCTCGTGAATGCCTCTTGTGGCGGGTCCTATTTTTCTAAGGGAGAAGACGAGGTTTGGGCCATCTATGAAGGGATGGAAGCGAACTCGACAGTAATGGCCCAAGCCCGAGTCTACACACAACAGAAGGCCCCTCAAAGGACAGGTTCATATCAGAGGATTGCACGTATCGATGCTGGTTCCCACACTCCGTCAACAGCAATAGCACATGCCGAATCCGCCGCAACTGATATGGGAATCATCAACGAGAAGTTGGACCGCATCGAGATCCTTAAGAAGAAGCAGAGTTAGGGGCTTTCACAGATGGACCAGCTGACAAAGACCATGAGCGACCTGAAGACCCAGATCTTGTGTACTCAAGAAGCAGAAACATCCTCATAGCAGCCCCCCAGATCACATGCTGGTGCCAGCAGTAGCAGCTCCACCCAACCCTCTGTCACACACCACCAGGTTCACCATATCCATGCAGAGCAGTCCAGTAGATACAGTATTACCCATCGCAGCTACCATCTCAGGACACTCAAATGGTGGTTTACCAGTTAGATCAGCCACTAGCAGTTCTACCTCCACCACCCTTTGAGAAGGAGCCTTTGATGGAAGTCAATGGGATATGGTACGACCGGTACTCACAGCAGGCCGGGATTTGTCGCGATCAACCCGGATTCCATTGGACCACCGGAGGCACCTCATTCCAACAGCAACCTCCCACCCAAGACAGTCAGAATAGCCAGCAGCAGCAGCCCTATCACTCCCACCAGCAGTATCAGCAGGGTCCCTGTCCATCTTATCAGGGACAACAGTGGAGGCAGTGTCAGCAGCCTTACCAGTCATACTCCCAGCCTCCCCCTCACTATTCACAGTAGCAACAGCCTCATGTCCAGCATGGGAACACTTTCGATTCTCCGACACCTGCCTTCAAGAATCCAGCTCTTGACGACCTCGCCCGCTTGCTCTCCGAACAGTAGGCATCCTTCCAGTGAGAAATGGATGAGTTTCGACAGGAGATAAGGGATATCATCAAGGGCAAGGCTGCCATACCAGCTCAGATCGAACCCAACCCGAACAGATTGAAGAGAAATTTTGAGCAGGTACAGTCTACAGAGGATACCACTCCTAGTGATTCTTTGCATTACATGTCTTCTTCTATATTTGATGTTGATTTCATGACTACTATAAGTGGTAGGATGCAAGCCGACGGTGCCTCGTCTGAGTAATAGTCACATGAGGAAGGAGGAGCGCCAGATGAGTATAACAGTGGTGTTGATGCTGCTAATGATGTTGATGGCGGTGGTATTGATGCCACCAAGGATAGAGATCCAGTCGATGGTACTGAGGCCGTCGTGACTCCAGGTGCAGGCGATGGTAGTGAGGCCACCCTTTTGTTTGATGCTGAGCCAGAGCACGGTGCTGATGCCGTGAAGACAGATGCTGTGGGTGGTACTAAGGCTACCACTTCTACTCATGATGTATTTCCCTCTGTTGTGTTGCCACCTTTTGTATCTCAGGATTGTGGTAACAAGAAAAAGACCAAAAAAATGAATAAAGGAAAGGTTTCTTCATCTTCTCAGAGTCCATATGTGTTGCATGATGATCTTGGTATGGTCTCCATTCCTTCACAGGCACAGGAACCTCTTCCTAACCCTCCATCTGAGGAGGGCCCAGCCATCCCCTTCTCTCAAGCACTCTACTTGGCGAAGGGGAATAAAAGAGAAAATCCCAAAAAGATACAACAATTAGAGTTTAGCCCGCAGATGATTGACAGATTTTAGATTCAGCTGACTCTACAGGAGGCACTAGAGCACATCCCCCTTTTCCAGAAGAACTTGAGAGAGAAGACTATCGTATGCAGGAAGAGGAGGAACCGTAGAGGAGATATCCATATGCTCACCCGTGCCACATGCTTTGCCATATGATGAATCTGCGATTTGTTATCTTTAATTATTTATTGTAGCTTAAAATCCCTTATAAAACACCTGCATATAACACTAACTCCATATTCTTACTAACATGCATCTTTGTAAATATTGTACACTTCTTACTAATTTTAACCTAAAATAAATAAATAAAGAAAGAAAGGAAAAATAAAAAAAGAAAAGAAAGAAAAGAAGACTGTATATAGGCTGACCCGAACGCCGAGAGAAGGTCAAGACTTGACATGATCAACCAGGAATAAAGTAGGCATAGATAAGGGTCCTTAAGTAGAAAATCAAAAAAAATGTGTGTGTTGTGGTAAATACATTTCACTTATTTTGTGTATATCTGTATAAAACTAACACTAATTTATTTATGCCTTAATTGACTTCAAATCAAATAACTTTCAAAATCAAAGTTGCAAATAAAAATGTGTCCTAATTAATAAAAATAATTGCACAATTAAATCATGTACAGAATAAAAGTAGCCACACTTGGAAAAAGTCACTAAGCACTAATTGAAAATAAATCCTGGCTCCATATGAAATCAAATTGAACCAATCTCACTTTCACTAGATTCTAAATTAAATTATCTTTAAAATGGATGAGATTTCATAATTTTTGAAGTTACGAGTAAAAAGTTGGTTTTCCAGGGTGGTTTGTGCAATGTTTCCATGTATTTTGTAAATATTATATTTGTATATATTTGTAAAATATTCTTACGAATTATTTAAAATAAAAATAAAAACAATTTAAAAAATGAGAGCTAATTTCCTCATTTACCCTTGTATATAATGTCATATATGTATATAGTATATGTATATAGTTGCTTTTTTTATTAACCACCATAAAAAAATAACATTTTTTAATTCAAATAAATAAATTGACTAAAATTCAAAAAATTAGATAATTTTGTAAATAGTTTTATGTCTTTTACTTTATCTCATGTCATCTATCTTATCTCTTCCACCAAAAAAAATTCAAAAATTCATTTCAATTTTCATCTCTTATCTCTTTATCCAAAAAAAAATTCAAAAATCAAAATTCATTCTATCTTTTCTATTTATATGGCTCATTCTCCCTCATTTCAACTTGGTCAATCTTTAAAGAGAGGAGCCCGATCTCCGAGAGAAAATTTCATCGAGAAAGTTGTCGAGTTTCCAAGCCGTCCGGTGACAGCGAGTCGACCTTGTCGAGGCGATCATGGTTCATTTCCACTCCAAAGGTGAGATCCACATTTTTCTTATTTTCATCTAGGTTAATCGTAGTTTCTTTCATCGCATTTTTAATTCCGTCATCATTTTATTTTTCTAGATCATAAAAAAATCCATCTCGATTTGATCTGTCTCGATTCTAATTTTTCTTATCACTTTCTCGATCTCCACACGTTCTATTTCTATCGTCCACGATCTCTCAACTTCTGTCGCGTACGGTGGCCGGAGCTCGGATTCGAATCTCTCATTTCCGTCGTATCCTCGTTCATTCTTCCGATTTGTGAATAAATAAAAAAATATTTGTTTCTTTTTCTCTAACCTTTGTTTTGCAGGATCATTGAAAAAAACAAAAAAAATAAAAATAAAAAAATAAAAAAGAATATCTATATCCTTTTTTTCCTTTTTTCGAATTTACACAAATAAATAAATAAATAAAGTTTTCTAATTACTACTATTTATCAGTCTGTACAAAAATAAAAAATAAAAAAACAAAAAACATCATAGCCAGCGCGCTGCCACCGACCGCCGCGCCTCGCCCGTCCTCCACGCTCCTCCGCCCGTACGCGGATCACCGCCGGCCCCTGGGGGCATCAACCGACCACCTCTTCACCGCCGTTGTCCTCCTCCACCATGGGCGGCAGCCCACCGCGTCTCCAGCGCATGCAGACCCCCCCCGCACCTCCTCCGTTCGCAGCAGTCACCGACCGCGCGCGGCGCTCCTCCGCCAAGGGTGGCAGCCCTTCGCTCTCCAATAGTCCCGCCGGCGTCCTCTGCCCGTCGACCTCTGAGCCCCTCCTTTGGTGGCAGCGCACCTTCCCCCTTAGCACCTTGGGCGGTGGACGAGTGACTCTCCGCTATATTGAAGAAACGAACAGGAAGCCCTAGGGCACTAAAAACAATTTGGAGAATTTACAGTTGCATTCCTAAAGAATTCTGAAATTCAAAAACGTCCCTCTACTCCAACAGATCACGTGCATAGCAGGCCTTATGTGTGTAAATTGCTATTTACTCCACCGATTTTATTTTTGTTATTCTTATTGTAAAACTTTTGGAAAATTGCATTTCAGTCCTTGGATTCCAGAATTTAACTTTACTTGAGTTTCATATAGAAATAAATGTTATTTTATGATCTAAAAATGTTGCAAAAATTATGCTATGTTCCTGATGTGCATATTCAATTAGCATAAAACTGTCAATGCATTTTGATTCTATTTATTATTATAAAAAACATGTCATTTTTCCCTGTTTGAAATTCCAAAATTCATAAAAATTCGAAAATAACTCCGAAAATTCCAAAAAAATAGGGTAGTTTTATTTCATTATCTATTAAATTCTGACCAATTTTCACGCATTAAGTATTTATAAAACCCAAAAAATGAAAAATATCAATTCTTTAATAATTGTAGAAAATTTAAAAAAAATCCAAAAATTGTGATTTCAATTCCTGTTTGTAGATAATTGCTTTTACATTGTCATAAAAATTATTGTCAAGAGTTTTGGGCACTTAAAATATTTTTAAGTTGCAAATTACTCCAGGCGGTGTATGTTTTCGCATTTTCTCACTGTATGATTTTTAGAAGAATACAAAAACATCTGAAAATTCCACAAAAATTCTCAAAAATATTTCAAAACTTTTAAAACCCTAAAATATTTTCTTTGAATTGTTTTGAGTATTTTTTAATTGAAAAAATTATAAAAGAGTTGGTGTTCGTATTTGTGATCTTGTGAATATTTCTTCGTGTTATTTTTGAAAAGAAAAAAATTGCAAAATCAAAATCACTAAAAATTTGAAAATCAGAAAATAAAAACTTAAAAAAATATGGAAAAAAGTAAAAATATAAAAAAAAATCAAAAAACCAAGGATAGTTGACCTTTAGGATTCCACTTTTTCTCTTAATTGATTTTCGATTAATTGAATAACCCTCTGGATTTGTAACCTCCCTGAGTTCGACCCTGTCCACTATACAGGTTAATAAGTAGCAAAAATAAAAAAAAATATTTTTTTGTTTGTCGTGAGATTTTTGGGGATAACAATGACTAATTTATCAGCATTTTTTTCTGTCCCTTCAATTTCCGTGATCAACATAATGGTGTTGTTGCCGGGGTGGCACGACGAGGGTAGTTAGGTTTGTATTTTGACATGCTATTCTTGTTTGTAAATATCTGTTTATAATTTGCCACATTATTCCATTGTTCTTATCCACTACATTCATTTCATTTTTTCCTCCTATTTGATAATTGTTTTTCTTACACATTTTCTATTCTTTTTCTTGCGAGGGCCTGCGGAACGAAGGAGGAAATCCTAGGAGAGCCGAAGCACCTAAGCGACTTGGAGGCAGCTTGATTCTTCACCAAGCTGCATGATAGCGTGAGAAGATGAGAAGAAGAAGTGAATGAGACGAAAAAGAGAGAGAGAGAGAGATTTTTCTTCTACGATTTGAACTCTTGTAAACGAACATTCATTTGTTGCGGGGTCTGTTTCGCCAAGTGTCGGTGCACTTGGGGGACCTCACCGGTTTTGTTTTTCATCACCTTTATTTTTCTTTATTTTCGCGGATTTCATGCGCCACCTATTGATCGCTTTAATTATTTTTCTTGAACTAGGTAATTAATTAGGTCCAAACACCCTAAATAAGAATTTTTGTGCCTATAGATTAGAGCATAATTTGGACTTAGTCAAATTAACTTGTTCTTATCCGTTAATAGAAGTTATCATCTAGGATGGTTCACTTGCATCATATAGGTTAGTTTATTTTTTTATTTAAATTTTGTGTGGATCACTTGCATGTAGAGTGTACATAAGTAAAAAAGGAAATTGGACACTCGGTAGGCGATTCTTTGAAAATATTTTAATCAAGTGATAACTGCCTAAAATTTGGGACTGCTAAAGAAAACTCGAACCTAAAATAAACATAAGGAAAAATCATTGTTTTGAGGAGAGTAATCCCCTCATTGTATTCGTTTTATCTTGTTCATGTACACACTAAGGTTAGTGTCCAAATCCCATAATTCAACCTAAGTGTTTGTACAACTTTGTGATTATCACCTAACTCTAAAACAAACAAGAACCGAACCTTCACGGTCTTCACATTGCGTTGAGTTGGTGAATTGCGGTTTATATTGTGTTTGATTGCTTGTGTGCATAGTAGATCTTGCTGTGCATTTGCACCTTTTTCTCTATATCTTTTGACTTCACCCTCGTGCTCTCTCATCTGTTGTTTCGAAGATGGCCGACTGGAGTTTTTTTAATCCTATCTTCGTAGATACCTCGTACCCTCCATTTGATCCACCTTCCCTTTTCAAGGAGGACTTTCTTCCTGATTTTTGTGCATATCCACCTAACCCATTACTTCAGGAGTCGGAGGACTTTGATTTTCACCCACCCTCATTCAACCCACCCGATCCTGGGATTTTAGAGTCACCTTTCATGGTTTCCACACTTGAGAAATTGAACCAGATGATGGAGAATATGAATTCGAGGATTTACAATCTATTTAATATAAATGAGAGCCATAACGCTGCTCCACTATTTGAGGATATTGACTCACTTGAGGACAATCATGAGAGCTTGAAATCACCCAAAATACAAAAAATAGCACCCAATTTTTCCGATTCGGCAGTTCGATCTAACATTTCTCATTCATGGACGTTGATAAGATCCTTCCATTTAGCAGGACCTTAGGCGCCCATCCCTCTCCCGTAGGTCAAGCATTTATCAAACCTCGTCTGCTGAAGTGATGAATAGGCAAATTTCCTACTGTTGTTGTTTCCTATATTTAGGGATACTCTACCCTAAGTATAGGGGGGGTGATGTTGTTCATATCATGTCTTTATGAGCCTATACATTCTCTTCATCGGTTTTGTACATTCTACTATACTTAGGATTACTTGATCCTAATTATAGGAGGGATCACCAGCTTCTCTTCTTTTTATCTTTTCTTTGCGTCATTGTAGCATAGAAGTCTTTTCATCTTTCTATACTTAGCACGAGTTATGTCTTCCTTTGTCGCTCTCTGATCACTATGAGGACATAGTTCGAGCTAAGTATAGGGGGGTGTCGTATATATTGTATATATACTTTAGACATAACTCGTACTTTTAAATACATTTATTTGGGGGGATATGTACGTAATTTTGTAAAATTCACATGTGTTTAAAAAAACAACAACAAAAGCAACAAAAAAACGAAAAACAAACAAAAACAACAAAAAAACAAAAAACAATAAAAAAATCTTGTATATATTACTAACCCTTTTTCCCTTTTTGAAAAAAAAAACGACAAAACCAAAAATCTATAAAAACTTGCATAATTTAAAAAAAACTCCTTTTACATCTGCATTGTCTAAAAAAACTCTTTGCATTGTGCATATTTTTCTAGCATTTGCATGTGCATTTTTTAGGATAGCATTGACATTTAAACTATCTTTGGAATAAATTTGAAGAATGGAGCTTAGTTGGACCTTAATCCACCTAATTCTTAGAGGAACTTCACTGAGAAATAGGATTTTAGAGGCTTCAGGTCTTTGACTTAATTCTTTGAGTTCCACATGACAATGTGCAGCGTTTGAATCTTAGTGTCTAACCTGGTCTTTTCATTCTGGGTACAACTCTGGAATAGGAAATTAATTTGTACTCTCGTACTATGCATTTAGCTCAACTCAGACGGGATGTTGGAAGACTGTGTGAGTTTCTTTTTTGGTAGCGTGGAAATCTAAAGACCGGAGTACGGGTTGAAAATAAAGCTTCGGAAAAGGGATGGACGGTTGGGCACAATTTTTTCTAAGACCCCAAAACATGTAGGAAAATAAAAAGATTCTATATCCGTAGGGGCACAACAAGATCCAAACAGTACCACCAAAAATCCAAATACAAAGAAGCCACTACCAAACAAATATCTGACCAAAAAGTCCAAGTATCAAGAAAACCTGCATATCTTGGTGGAGACTCGGCTACACTGGCCAGCTTCACCAGGAGAGGTGACTACACTGGCAAACCTCCAATTCTTTTCTCCTTCCAACTTCTCCCCTAATTCGATTGTGAACACAACGTGACAGACCTTAGATGGAAATACCTGACTCCCCGAGGATAAGTTACTGGAGAGGAGATTTGCATGGTAGTCCCGCATTCTGGATGGGAAGAGCTAAAACCTTTCACACACATGAGTCGATTGTTCAAAGTTCATAGGGTATACTTTGTCAAGATGACTTCTGAGCTGAAACTGTGACAATGATGTGTAGAACTTGAAGGCTGTCGATTTTAAAATTCTAAGTCTCACAGAAGTTCCGACACACTAATAATATAAAGGTCAGACAGAGCTCCAAACTACAATTTTATGAAGATAAGTTTAATACTCGATATTGTCCTACTTTCTTTATTTTCACCTTTCTTTTTCTTTTTCTTCACTTATTCTTTCAAATAAGTGTTTGCTAAGGGACTAACAAAGGTAAAGCATAGGAGGATGATGAATCTGCGATTCGTCATCTTTATTCATTTATTTTCGCTTAAAATCCCTTATAAAACACCTGCATATATCACTAACTCCATATTCTTACTAACTTGCATCTGTGTAAATATTGTACACTTCTTATTAATTTTAACCTAAAATAAATAGATAAAGAAAGAAAGGAAAAAAAGAAAAAAAGAAAGGAAGACTGTATACAGGCTGACCCGAACTCCGAGAGAAGGTCAAGACTTGACCTGATCTACCCGGAATAAAGTAGGAGGAGATAAGGGTCCTTAAGCAGAAAATCAAAAAATGTGTGAGTGCTGTTGTAAATACTTCTCACTTATTTTGTGTATATCTGTATAAAACTAACACTAATTTATTTGTGCCTTAATTGACTTCAAATAAAATAACTTTCAAAATCAAAGTTGTAAATAAAAATGTGTCCTAATTAATAAAAATAATTGCACAATTAAATCATGTACAGAATAAAAGTAGCCACACTTGGAAAAAGCCAATAAGCACTAATTGAAAAATCAATCCCGACTACATATGAATTCAAATTGAACCAATCTCACTTTCATTGGTTTCTAAATTAAATTATCTTTAAAATGACTGCGATTTCATAATTTTTGGAGTTACAAGTAAAAAGTTGGTTTTCCAGGGTGTATTGTGCAATGTTCCCATGTATTTTGTAAATATTGTATTTTTATATATTTGTAAATTATTCTCACTAATTATTTAAAATAAAAATAAAAAAATTTAAAAAAACGAGAGCTAATTTCCTCATTTACCCTTATATATAATGTCATATATGTATATAGTTGCTATTTTTTGTTAACCACCATAAAAAAATTAAAAAATAACATTTTTTAATTCAAATAAATAAAGTAACGAAAATTAAAAAAAAGAGATAATTTTGTAAATAGTTTTATCTCTTTTACTTTATCTCATGTCATCTCTCTTATCTTGTCCACCAAAAAAATCAAAAATTCATTTCAATTTTCATCTCTTATCTCTTTATCCAAAAAAAAATTCAAAAATCAAATTTCATTTTATCTTTTCTATTTATGTGACTCCTTCTCCCTCATTCCAACTTTAAGCTTCATATCTTACTAGTCTATTGATCAAATCAATAGACAAATATCCAAGGCTTGATGCCAGATCATTGTCAAATGATCTTCATCCTACTATTGATTTTTTAAGGTTTTAAATTTTCAGTATTAGGAAAGTTAATGAACTATTTATTAATATTCTAATTTAGCAGAGTCCTCCAGATGTCGGATTACTGTCGGAAATATATCTACCATAACTCTTTATGATATGTCTATTGCAGAATTCATGCTTATTTCTAACATTTAGAAACAAACAACGAGTGTATTATAATATCTAGGTCATGAAGACATTCTCTAAGACTATGGACTCTCCCACTGAAATTGAGAAGTCTATCAATCCAATAGATATTGTTGCAACAATTACATCAATATCCATGTGGATGACTATTAAAACCATAAAATCAATTTTTCTAATCTTCTAAAACACATGCAACCAATTGCAAGTGTTATTAGAAGATCGAGTACGATTATTAGACTTTGATCCTATCAAATAAGCAAGTTAATATCAATGATTATATGTAGATTATTCTGATGCACTGTCCGAGTCCTTTTGTAAGGATTCTAGATAGATTTGATAGTCATACTATCAACACATCAGCTTATTGCAGTATTGGCATTCATCCAACTCTTCGGATGTCATATAGAACTCACAGAAGTATAGTCAACTCTTTGACTTTCCTTCTCACATGGGTTAGACCCATGCTTCCACTACGCTCTCTTCATCTATAAACAACCATTGCTTTAGACAAAGGATCTCTTATTTTTGAATTCAAAAGATCTCAATATAAGAGCATTTCAACATTTATTCATGCTTTATTTAATTCGTACACTATGAATATTATAAAGCTTCATGAATGACTTGAGTATAGATAGTAGAATGATGACACTCATCATATCTTCATACATCTTAACTGTTAAAATCATTGGTTCAGCTAGCTCAAATATTTTGAGTACATCGTCTCTTACAGAGCTACCATTCTGCATGATGCAGTGAACCATGTCATTCATGATGAAATGTCGAGAGCACATATGTATACCAAAACATCTTCTTTGATTTTATAAGGATTATTTGACAATTATGATCATCATCGACATGTCACTTCCAAAGTACATTCAATGAGAGATCAAAACTATAGCAACATACAAACCCTAGGGTTGTAGTCCTACTGTCTATTTAATAGTCATTCCTCATTATTATGAGGAAACTTGCACATTGCAACCACATACATTATGTGTCCAACTGCAAGTACAATATCTTGATCATGGATCCAATCCATGGTATTTTACTGGTTATTATTGAGTATAGTATTGAGTGGGTTTAATGATGGATTATCTGAAATAAGAAATTTGCATATATATATATACACATTTTACTCTGATTTAGGAATTTTTATATCAAAGTTGTCTTGCCTTGTCACCATTAAACGTTCATTCCCTTAATTATTTTCAATGTAAGAGATATACATACCATTATATCTCTGCAAGATCTGAGATCTCCTTCCTTATCTTCGTCACATCCCAATAATATGAGAACTTGTAACTCTGATAAAAAGAAGCGGGAACACATTCCGCCTTGCAAGTCCATCTTGCATTTTCCAATTTGGTCTTTAACACCCGAGCCCACCACCCCTAAGATGATGTTGACCCGTCATTAATTGAACCAACCATCAACATGAATAGTACTCGCTATGCGCAATCCAATATTGTCCCAATAATATAGTACCCAATATTGGGGCACTACGCATACGACCTTACTCTTTTGAGAATCAAAGTGCCCGAACCAGATGCGCTTGTATACATGAGTTATCACTTCGGACATGTGTCTCCTACATAGAATCCCTGGCGACGGAATCCTTTGCCTTGACGACAGACCATGGATGTCACTTATGTGATCCTCAATATCATATTCAAATTTTAATTAATCATTATGAATCATATTCATTACAATTAATTCTTCCAAGGTAAATGACAACTCTATTCATAATAGAGTGTTTTAATTTTTAATTAGATTTCAATTAATCTAATTATATTAAATTAATGATCCAATTAATATTCCACAAACATTCTTTATTTTTACTTGAAATATGGTATTATCTCAAATACATATTATTTCGATTTTTAATAATTAGAAAAATACACTGTGATCTCTCATGCATTATCTTGAACCCTACCCGTTGTCATGGCCAGTACAGACGGGAGTGGGACATACCCCACACGGTGCAACCTGCTACCCCAACGCTCCCTGAGTAGACACCATGTCTACCTCGAGAAAGGATAATGCCGAATTAATCATTGTATACTTGAGATGATAGTCGGTTTTTCAACCGAAGTTATACCGTATAATAATAATCAAAACAAATTTGATTAACATTATAAGGAAATTTGCTAAGCAAATTCCCAATCCTATTCAAGCAACTTTGTTTGTTGGAATGTAGATCATGTAACCAGTTTGTGATGTAGATCATAACTAGTCAGTTATTGGTTAAGACAATGTCATTTAAGGAAATAATTTATATCAAATATTTCATAAATATTTATCATCCAGGAAATTAAACCATATAATTTCACTGATTGATTGAATGACAATCACAAGGTTCTTGATTAGGAAAGTAGTTTTCAACTGTGACCCTCACTTACTAAAATTAGCATATCTCAATCAATTTAATTCCAAATCAAGAAAAATAAGTTTCCGAAGTTTTCTAATTTGAATTAAAATAAAACGTATGTAATTTACATGCATTTTAGGCATTCCAAATCAGTAATTAACTCTTTAATTACATCATGATTCGCAGTCCTTGATACCACTTGATACCTAAGGCTCTGATACCACTTGAAGGATATGAAAAGATCCTTAAGCACATCACAGAAGTGTGAGGATCGCATCGTATGCGATCGGGAGCGACTAGTCGCTCGAGGCAGCGAAAATTTTAAAAATTTTCATGCGACTAAACCACATGATCTGAGAACACTTCTCGGATCATTTCATCTAAACAAAAAATAAGTAATAGGATTACCTCTTGAAGAGTGGTTGTGAGCAAATCTCTAAACGAAGAGACCTATCTCAAGTCCGATCCGACGGAGGAGACGCTTGCGAGCGCATTGATGAAACACGTGTTTCTCACAATCCATGTTGATGATCCAAGCGACAGATCTCCTCATCTCGACACGCGAGATACGACTTCTTCTTCATGAGTGAGGCATACTGAAGGAGATGGAGATCCATGAGAAAATAGTCCGACAACATAACGACGACGCTGCGTTGAGAGCAACACTCTCTAGGGCTTCATGGTGGACGACCACAATGAGAGAAGGAGAGAGGGCATGTAGAGAATGAGAGAGAGTTGTTGTAAACTTGTAACTTCTAAGAAGGGTAAGGGGTGCCTCTTCTTATATAGGGTTTTGGGAGTCCACGGATCGCAATCCATGGACTACACAAAATCAATGGATAAGATTGATTTGTGCTTCTTTTAATGGTCAATATTTTGTTGGAAAAACACAACGACACTTAATTTAATTTAGATTAAATATATTTGATAAGTCAATATAATTTAATCCTAAAATTAAATCAATTAATGGAAAGGAGAATCTCCTCTTCCATATAGGAGTGGTGGATGACCACCCTTTCCTTGTAGGGATTGATGGTTGTCCCTACTCCTATTAGGAGTAGGAGATTTCGAATGCAATCTCCAAGATTGCATGATTCCATGTATCTCCAATATTTACAACAACAATTATTATAAATTATTCTACAAAAATAATTCATAATTATTTTGTGAATATTGCAATCTTGCCATTGAATATTTGTGAATCACACTTACAATACAAAATAAAATGTAAATTACATTTTCAATTAATAGTCCAATGTGAATCCAATTTACATCAACATTTAGTTAACAAATGTAAATTACAAATAGCTCTCTCTTATATATTATAAATCACGTTTATAATATATATGATTAATATGGATAATACTATCCACATTATTCATATCCATGATAATTAATCACATTTAATCACCTTGGATCTCTATTATCATGTTGAATAATATGAATCACATTCACATTTAATTATCTTAGATAACTCTCTTTATAATATGAATCAAATTCATATTATTCATGATAATTAAATCATATTCAATTATCAATTTTCTCAATGCTCGGATATATAATATCAACAACGAAATTATCCAAGAACTCTTTAAAGGATAATGCGCTTTCTCCATGGATACTTGGAGATAAGGACACGGTGATAGCACTGTTTCATGTATAGTGACTTGGATATTGAGATCACATCTCAAATACAGATCTTGCTGACCTCTAATGGATGCTTGATTAAAGCAAGACCACAAATCTAATCTTCTTATTGCATCTGAATCACATTTAGATCACAATCCAACATTTGAACCAAGATCGGATTACTTCTTTACAGAGAGGAGTCACTAAAATCCAGACCCATTTCATCACTTAATAGGAATGAAAGTGTCGTGGTTATACACTCATTTATGATCACATCACCCTCAGATATTTCTAATACATGTACATTCTGCATACTGGAAGACCCAGAATAAACCAGATATATAAGATTAGTTTTACAGCGTCTACTTCACGGTTTTATGTTTAAGTTTATTATTTGATCATTGGGAGTCGGTATCGATCATATACTTTCCAAAAACATATATCATACCTAGGTCTTAATTATATACTTTCCAAAAGTATATATCAAACCTACAAATTCAATCAAGCTTCCAAAGCGAGATGACCGTGCACGGAATTTAATTCTTCCCCATATCTCATGAGTGAGCTCATGTCTTCCGGTTCAGTAATGAACCTATATGAAACCTTTAAAAGATCGTATTAGTCATATGACCATGCATGCACACCAGCGCACCAATGTATAGACCTCGGTTAGATCATCAACCAATTGGTCTGCCAAATGTACATACTCAAACATATAATAACACATTTGTCTCTCGTCAGAGGATACATGCCTATATCGTGACAACATACGACATAGGACTTTGGTTATCTCGATCTCGTTAAGTCAACTCTTTGACCTAACTAATCTGACACCTACGAATCTCTATTCCTAATCAGAGGATCTGCATCAAGAGGTCGGTCAGATATCGGACTTTAGAGAAAAGATTGCCATCTCCTTCTCAGGCTGGAGATCATCTCTTAATAATTATTTAACAGTGCTCGATGAGTCCTCAATCTAACTCTTTATATATTCATCGAAGCACCAACCTCTATGATCCAACAATTGAATCAACAACTGTATGATCATTAAGATGGCCATGGTACATAACCCTAATTGTACTAATGGACCTATTATGCAAATTAATTATTTTGCATTTATGATCAGGGAATGATATTCACAATAACATTATTGCATAATGGATTATCGTGGGATTGGATGTCGAACAGAGGATTGTATCACTGTTGCACCCACTGCACCTCAATCTTCCCAGCCATCCAGTCACTAGTACATAACCTTCTCCGTTGCCTTCCTTCCTTTTTCAAATCATTTTACCCCCAAATCCTCTCCTCCTTTTCCACTCAAAGGCTCAAAGGAAGTGATGGCTCCTTCACTTGGCAAGTAGGTTGATTGAAGAGGTAGAGAAATGGCATATTCCACATCTCCAGTGAGCTCTACCATCGTGAGGTTGACCTCGTAGCTCCAATTGCTCGAGGTACTTTTTAGTCGATTTTTAGGCAGCCATTAGTCATAGTTTTTTTTTTGCAATCGTTAGATTAGGTTTTGATTGCTTGATTTAGTGTAGAATAAATATCTCATAGTTCACAAGAGGTTAGCTCCAATGAACCTTCTGTTGGACATGCGAGCCCACGACGAGTCATTATGCAATAAATGTTATTGTGAATATTATTCCCTGATATGAAATGAAGAATAATTAATTTGCATAATAGGTCCCTTAGTACAATTAGGCTTATGTACCATGGCTATCTTAATGATCATTCAACTGTTGCTTCAATTATTGAATCATAGAGGCTGGTGCTTGGATGAATATCTAAAGAGTAAGATTGAGGACTCATCAAGCAACGTCAAATGATTGTTAAGATGTGATCTCCAGCCTGAGTAGGACATGGCAATCCTTTCTCACATAGGATGATATCTGACTGACCTCTTGATGCAGGTCCTCTGCATAGGAATAGAGATTCAGAGGTGTCAGATTAGTTAGGTCAAAGAGTTGCCTTAACGAGATCGAGATAACCAAAGTCCTATGTCGTATGCTGTCACGATATATGCATGCATCCTCTGACCAGAGACAAATGTGTTACTATATGTCTGAGTATGTACATTTGGCAGACCGATAGGTTGATGACCTAACCAAGGTCTATACACCGGCGCATTGGTGTGCATATGAGGGCATATGAGTAATACGATCTCTCAAAGCGATCATACAGGTTCACTAATGAACCGAAAGACATGAGCTCACTCATGAGATATTTGGAAGAATCAAATTCCGTGCACGGTCGTCTCGCTTTGGAAGCTTGACTGAATTTATAGGTTTGATATATACTTTTGGAAAGTATATGATCAAGACCTAGGTATGATATATGCTTTTGGAAAGTATATGATCAATACCAAATCCCAATGATCAAATGAGAAACTTACTGATAAAACCCTGAAGAAGACAATATAAAATTGATCTTGATCTTCGCGTTGATCATAGGTCTTCCAGTATATAGGATGTACATGTATTGGGAATAGCAGAGGGTGATGTGATCATAAAAGATTGTATAACCATGACGCTTCCATTCCAAGGGAATGATGAAACAGGTCTGGATTTTAGTGACTCCTCTCAGTAGAGAAGCAATCTGATCTTGGTTCAAGTGTTGGACATTGGTCTGAATGAGATTCAGATGCAATGAGAAGATTAGATTTGCGGTCTTGATTTAATCAAACATATATGGGAGGTTCGTAAGATCTGGATTTGTAATGAGATCTCAACATCCAAGTCACTATACGTGGAACAATACAATCGTCTGTCCTTATCTCCAAGTATCTGCGGAGAAAGCACATTATTCTTGAAAGGGTTCAAGAATAATTCATTTGATGAACTACATATCCAAGTAAGAAGGACTTGATGATTAAATACGATTTAATAACCAAGCATGATATGAATGAGATTCACATTGCGAGAATAATTATCCAAGATAATTAAATAGGATTTAATTATCAAGGATTAGAGAATGTGGATAATACTATCCATGATATTTGTATATTATAAATATGATTCATAATATACATATCAAAGAGAGAGAATTTTGTAAATAACATTTGTTAATTATTAATGTGGATTGGATTCACATTAATTAATTAATTGGAAATGCAATTTACAAATTAGTTTGGGTTGTGAATATGATTCACATATTAATCAATGGCATGATTGAAATATTCACAAATTAATTTGGAATTTTTGGTGAATAATTTTGTGATAATGATTATTACAATTTCATAAAGAAATAATAATATAAAATAAAAGGGACATAATAACTACAAATGAGGTGGCGTCACCAATGACATAGTCAAAGGTGACGCCCCCTCATTTTTAGGAGGTAATTTGTTATCTCCCCTTTATTATATTGTTATCTCTTAATAGTTGATTTATGTTAAATTAAATTATGTTGATATTGTTGCAGCATATATTTGATTTAAATATAAATTAATGTTGTTGGTTTTTAGCCAACAACAATCATGGCCATTGATTAATACATAGATCAACTTGGCCATTGGATCTATGTGTCCCGTGGATTGAGATCCAGTGGATCCTAAACTAATATAAAAGGAAGGCTAACCTAGCCTTTCAAGGTAAATGATGAAGATTTGTAGAAGCCTACTACTCTCTCTCTCTCTCTCTCATTCTCGCCCTCTCTCTTTCTCTTCTCCAAGAAGTGGCCGTCCACTTTGTGTTGAGAAAGAGAGCCTCTCACGCCTTCACCTTCGACGACTCGAGGATCTCCTTCTTCTTTGGGGCTGCTTGCCTTAAAGGAAGACGACGGATTTCGTTTGACGAAATGAAAGGATTCATTGCTTGGATCTTCATCGAGGATTGCGGGAAGAACGTGGCTCATCATCGCGCTCGCAAGTGCGTTCTTCATGGATCGGACTTAAGACAAGAGGATCTCTTGTTTGGGATCTCACGATCACAACCACGCTCCAAGAGGTATTCCTTATACTTTGTGGTTTGATGAAACAATCCGAGAAATGTTCTCGTGATCAAGTGGTTTCATCACTTGTTAAAAAATTTTAATTTCCGCTGCATCTAGCAACTAGTGCGACTAGTTGCCCCGATTGCATATGATACGATCGACACGTTTCCGTGATGAGCTTGAGGATTCTCAATATCCTTCGAGCGGTATCAGAGCCTTGGGTCGAATAAAGTTTTGGATATGATCTATAGACCTAGGACGACTTGGGTTTGAAAGGGTCGCGAAATTTTTGCCGCATTTCAATTTTCGCACCTCTGTCTAATTTAAACACGAAATTTGCAAATGGATTTTGTTCCCCACTAATTTAGGAAACCATAGGATCTGAGTTTACGAAATTTGAATTTCATTTGCTCAAGATATGGCCTTTTGAATATGCATATATTCACTGTTGCGGGAACTGCGGATCTAAACGTGATTAATGAGTTAATTACTATTTTTATCTGCCTCGAAATGCGTGAATTATCACTTGGGTTCTTTAATAAATCAATTTGGCAATATTAGGAAACTGATTTTGCATTTTTTGGATTTAAATTGATTAAGATAAGTTAATTTAGTGATTGGGGGTCACTGCTGGAAATTGACATCTTTTGATCATGAACCTTGTGATAAGTCATTCAAATATGATGATGAAAATTAATGGTTAATTTTCTGAAATAATTAGTGATAAATATTTGTAAAATATTTAAAGAAATAATTATTTCATTGAATGACATTTGCTTAACCATAATGATAAGATAGTTTATCTTGATCATTGGTTGATATGAATTCATCAACAAACATTGATTTCATGAAAAACCTTAGTTTATCCTACAATAGTTGTAGGACAACTTTTACATGAAAAACCCTCTTGCTTGAATAGGATTGGGGATTTGTTTAGAAAATCTCCTTATAATATAATCAAAATTGTTTTGATGTATATTATATGGTATAATTTCGGTTGAAAAACCGATGAGCATCTCAAAGTACATGATGATCTATCTGGCATTATCCTTTCCTGAGCTGGATATGGTGCCTAGTCGAAGAGCATTGGGGTCACGGGTTGCAACGTATGTGGTCCGTCCCACTATCGTCGGTACTGGCCATGACAACGGGTAAGGACTCGATAATGCCGGAGAAGTCAAAGTGTATTTTTCTAATTATTAAAATTCGAATAATACGTACTTTGATATTATACCTACTATTCAAGTAATAATCAAGTTTGTTGATTGATGATTGGATTGATGATTAATTTAATGTGATTAAGTTAATTATATCTGATAAACACTCTATTATGAATAGATGTGTATTTCCCTTGGAAGAATTAGTTATGTGAATATGATTCACAATAATTAATTATTATAATTTGAATATGAGGTGGAGGATCACATAAGTGACATCCATGGTCTCCCGTCAAGGCAAAGGATTCCGTCGCCAGATGTTGTATATAGGAGACGCCTGTCCAAAGTGACAGATCCTGTATATGATTTATTTGGATCAGATTCTTTGCTTCTCGAAAGAGTAAGGCCGTATACGTAGTGACCCCAATATCAGGTACTCATATTTGGGGCGATATTGGATTGCGTATAGCAAGTATTAAGCCTGTTGACGGTTGCTTCAATTAACAACGGGCAACATCATCTTAGGAGTGGTGGGCCGGGGTGTTAAAGACCGAATTGGGAAATGCAAGTTGAACTTGCAAGGCGGAATGTGTTCCCGCTTCTTTTTATCAGAGTCGCAGGTTCTCATATTATTGGGATGTGACTAAGATAGGAAAGAAGATCCCAGATCTTGCTTGAGATATAATGGTAAGTATACTCTTACATTGAAAGTGATTAAGGGAATGAACTTTCGGTGTTGACAAGGCAAGACAACTTTGATATAAAAATTCCTAACTCAAAGTAAAATATGTATATATGATATATATATATATACACACACTTATGCAAATTTCTTATTTCAGATAATCCTTCACTAAACCCACTCAATATTATACTCAATAATAACCAGTAAAAATATCATGGATTGGATTAATGATCCAGATATTGTACTTGCAATTGAACACATAATGTATGTGGTTGCATTGTGCAAGATTCCTCAACATAATGAGGTATGACAATTAAATAAGACAATAAGACATCACCTTAAGGTTCATATATCTTTATAGGCTTGATCTTTCATCGAGTGTACTTTGGAAGTGACATGTCGATGGTGATCGTAATTGTCGAATAATCCTTAAAAAAATAAAAGAAGATATTTTGGCATACATATGTGCTCTAGACATTTAATCATGAATGACATGGTTCTCTGCATTATGCAGAATGGTGGCTCGAAAGAGATGGTGTATTCAAAATGTTTGAATACCTACCTGAACCTAAGTCTCTAAGAGTTGAGATGTATCTAGATATGATGAGTGTCATCATTCTACTATCTATACTCAAGTCATTCATGAAGCTTCATGATATTCATATTGTATGAATTTAATGAAGCATGTATAAATGTTGAAATGCTCTTACATTGAATTCTTTTGAATTTAACATAAGAGATCCTTAATCTTAAGCAATGGTTGTTTATAGATGAAGAGAGCACAGTGGAAGCATGGGTTGGACCCATGTAAGAAGGAAAGTCAAAGAGTTGATTGTACTTCTGTGACTTCCATATGACATCCAAAGAGTTGGATGAATGACAATACTTCAATAAGTTGATGTGCTGATAATATGACTATCAAATCTGTCTAAAATCCTTAGTGAAGAACTCACATAGAGCATCAGAATAATCTACATATAATCATTGACTCTGACTTTCTTATTTCATAAGATAAAGTATGACAATTGTATCCCAATCTTCTAATGACATTTGCAATTGGTTGCATATATATATATTAGAAGATTAGAAATTTGATCTTAAGGTTTAGTAGTCATCTACATGGATATTGCTGTAATTGTTGCAGCAATCTCTATTGGATAGATAGACTTCATATTCTCAGTGGGAGAGCCCTTAGTCTTGGAGAATGTCTCTATGACCTAGATAGTAGAGTACACTCATTGTTTGTTTCTAAATGTTGGAAATAAACATGAATTCTGAGATAGAACTATCATAAAGAGTTATGATGGAAATATTTCAGATAGTAATCTAACATCTAGTGGACTCCACAAAATTAGAAAATTAATGAATGGTTCATTAAGATTTCTAATACTGAAAATCAAACGTTATGAGATCAATAGGAGGATGAAGATCATTTGACAATGATCTGGCATCAAGCCTTGGACATTTATCTGTTGATTTGATCAATAGACTAGTAAGATATGAAACTTTAGAATGTATAAAATTTCAAATCTTACATACTTGTGAATATTGTATTCAAAGTAAAATGTCCAATACACCTTTCTCTGAGAATGGTGGTAGATGTCGAGGTATTTAAGATATCCTACATATTGATGTATGTAGATCATCTATATCATAGTAAACATTATGGATATGTGATATCTATTGATGATTATGTATGATAAGAGATTTCTTCTCTTCACCTGAGAAACCTTTGAAATGTTCAAAGATTTCACAATTTTGGTTTAGAACCAAAGTTTGAAGAAAGATGAAATGAATTTGATCTAACCTAGGTAGCTTGTACCTGTTAGATAAAATTCAAAGAATACCTTATGAAGATATGAATATCATTTCTATCTCACTCCTCCTGATAAACCTGAACTCAATAGAGTTGTAGGCAGATACAATTGGATCATGTGTGACATGATTTGATCAATGATGAATTTTAGCATAATTACCTCTTAGTTTCCAGGTATATATGTAGTAGAGACTACACTATATATCCTTAATAAGATTCCATGCAAGTAAGCTGGAATTAAGCACTAGAGAGTGCTACTTCATTAGGAAAATAAAGGATGGTATTGGATACCTACTTTATGACCTTGAGATTCTTAAAAGATCTCATATCTGAGAATGTGATTCTTAGAGGATTGAGACTCTTGAGAATCAAGATGAAAATGAAGTGAAGGAACTCATTTAACCTTGAGAAGATAATGAGGCTCCTGAAATCGGGAACTAAAAGGACAATTAAAGATGAAACACTAATACCTGTTCAAATGAGTTTGAGGATGTATTCCATGTGTCGATTAAGTCTGACAATGATCGGAATTCATGTGAAGAAGCTCCTAAGGATCATGACATGGAAAGATGGATATTAGCAATAAAGTCTAAAGTAGACTTCATATACAAGTTTTGTATATGGACCCTTGAGGATCCACCTATTTGGGTAAGACCCATAAAGATGTAAATGAATCTTCAAGAGAAGAGGGAACCTGATTAGAAGGTAGAGACCTTCGAAGCTCGGTTCGTACCCATAAACTACACATCGGAAGATAAGACATTGCTTGCAATGAGACTTTCTCTTCGGTAACCATGCTTAAAATCATCAGAATATTGATAATTTTAGCTACACAACTTGACCATTGCATCTTCAAGACACTACAGGAAGTTCCAGCTTTGGAGATGACAACTGGCGACGGTCGTAGAATGACCGTCCCTAATGAAAGCTTTTAGGGACGGTCATGCCATAACCGTCCCCAATACTTCATATCAGGAGACGCTATGCGAGCTGGCGTCCCCTTTTGTAATAGCTTAATAGGGACGGTCAGCAAGACCGTCCCCTCTGCCTAGGGGACTCATTGGGGACGGTCTTGACCGTCCCTAATACGCTTATGTTGGCGTCGCCTCTGGTAATGGATCTAAGTGGACGGCCAGAGGGGACGGTCAGAAACGACCGTCCCCTCTGCCTTGTGATGGACTTTGGGGACGGTTATGACCGTCCCTTATACGCTTCTGTAGGCGTCGCCTCCGATCTCTTACCCTAAGTGAGCGACCAGAGGGGACGGTCCACGGTGACCGTCCCGTCTTCCCTAGCAGGTCCTTTGGGGACGGTGATGACCGTCCCCAATACGCTTCTGTTAGCGTCGCCTCCGGTCTCTTACTCTAAGTGCGACCAGAGGGGACGGTCCATGGTGACCGTCCCGTCTGCCCTGACAGGTCCTTTGGGGACGGTTCTAACCGTCCCCAATACGCTTCTGTTGGCGTCACCTCCGGCCCTTCATATTAAGTGGCTGAACAGAGGGGACAGTCACCAAGGACCGTCTCCTCTGCCTGAGAGGACCGTTGGGGACGGTTCTGACCATCCCCATTATGCCTCTGTTGGCATCACATCAGGCCAGTTGGCCTGACCAAAGGGGACGGTCATTGAAGACCGTCTCCTATGCCCACCAAAGGGGACGGTTTTAAGTGAACCGTCGCCGATCGTCTCCAATGGGTACGGTCGTTACGACCGTCCCCATTGGTGAGATCGAAAAAAACCCCTACGCCCAGCGTTCATTCTCACTTTTCCCTCTTTCAAGCCACCGCCACCGTCGCCCCTCTCGGCCAACGTCGCCCCTCCGACCTCTCCGTGGTTGCCATCCTCCTCAATCTTATTTTCTGGTATCTAGCAACACTCCTTTATGTTTATTCTTGTTTATTTTGCTTGATATTGTTGTTAGGGATGTTATTCCCCATGTGAATGATTTTTTTATTGTTATGTTAGGGTTGCTTGATTTGTTTAATATAATAGGTTTTTCCCCATGTTATGATGAAATATCTTGTTGTAGGATAGAGGAAAACATTGCTTGTTGTATAAAAGGATAGAGGAAAACATTGCTTGTTGTATAATGGGAGGTCATGAAATATCTTGTTGTAGGATAGAGGATAACTTGTTATAGGATGAAACAGGTTATAGGATTAACATGTTATAGGATGAAACATATTATAAAATATTGCTTGTTTATATTAAATATAATGTTCTTGGGTATATTAGATCTAGAAATTCTTATTGTTTATAAGAGAAACACTTGATAATTAGGGTTTAGGGTGGAAAAAATTGTTGTCTATAATAACATAATGATGGTGGATTTTATTCTGATTGTGCAGTAAAATGGATAAATCATGGATGGATAAGAGATACGATGATTTTCAACAATATAAGAGAGGAGTGATCGCGTTCTTGGATTGGGCATTTGAAATAGAAAGAGTTTAATAAGAAATTAGGCGGTCTTAAGATTTATTGTCCATGTGTGATATGTAAGAATATTAAATGGGATGTTAGAGAGGAAGTCTATAACCATCTTATACTCAACGGATTTTGGTTACATTACTCCATTTGGACCGTCGCCTATTCTACTCTTTCTTGTAGTGAGATGTAAGTCAAGATTGCATTCCTCTAAGAATACCTCTCTGAGGATATTCGCATGAAGTAACCCCATGGCTTCATGGTTGAGGAAAGCAAGCTGTGCAAGCTAAAGAAACTCCATCTATGGACTCAAATAAGCTTCTTGTAGTTGGAACATCATATTCGATGAAATCGTAAGTGTTATGATTTCAGATAGAATCTTGATGTACCATGTGGAGCTTAGTGGGAGTGCCATTGTGTTCATCGTGCTAAATGTAGATAATATAATAATCACTTGGAATGATATAATGATGATAATAAGTGTTTTATAGACTGGCTATTCCATACCTTGAGATATGATCTCGAGAATACCTCTTAGATCTTAGTTCTGAAGTTGTTCAGAAGCAAAGAAAGGAGGGTATTGGGACTGTCACATTTGTAGTACACCTTGGACATATTCCATTCTTGGAAATTCCAAGAAAGGCTTCCTTCCCTTGAGATTTGGTATTGACCTATCTAATGGGATAACACCTCAAGGAGTTGAGGAAGTGAATGCTAGAACTGATTGCACCTGTGCATCAGTTACGAGAAGATAAGTGTATGCTAAATGTGTATAAAAGCTAGATATCTGCCATGCAGTGGGAGTAGTAAAGTGTTGCTAATCCTACTATGGAGAGAAAACACTTGATTGCAGTAATAACAAAATCTTCATAGATGACAAGTTTTTTTGAGATACTGATCTCAAAATCATATCTTCAAAAGCTCAAGACTTTATAGATAGAGATCTAAAAGGTCTTAACTGTGGATATCTTGAGAGATAGTGATCTCCCAGAATAAGGGTATTCTGATAAGGATTATGGAAATACTGGTTATAATAATTACTGAGCAATAGTGTCAAGGACACTATAATTGCTTTATCAAGATTGAGTATTGGTTGCATAAGATGCAACATTCGCATTGGATGCGAGCACTGTTACCTAGAGATATGCAAGTTCCTTAAAAGGACTTGGCATAATCTTTTGGGAACAGAGTGACTGATCAACTTACCTAGCTATTTCTAAATAGCCTATGATTGTTACATGAGTGTGGGTTTAAATGATTAGCCCATTAATGGCTCTTTGGGCTTGTGGGAGATTGTTGGACATGCGAGCCCACGGCGAGCCATTATGCAATAAATGCTATTACGAATATCATTCCCTGATCTGAAATGAAGAATAATTAATTTGCATAATAGGTCCCTTAGTACAATTAGGGTTATGTACCATAGCTATCTTAATGATCATTCAGCTGTTGATTCAATTATTGAATCATAGAGGTTGGTGCTTGGATGAATATCTAAAGAGTTAGATTGAGGACTCATCAAGCACCGTCAAATGATTGTTAAGATGTGATCTCTAGTCTGAGTAGGACATGGCAATCCTTTCTCACATAGGCAGATATCTGACCGGCCTCTTGATGCAGGTCCTCTGCATAGGAATAGAGATTCGGAGGTGTCAGATTAGTTAGGTCAAAGAGTTGACTTAACGAGATCGAGATAACCAAAGTCCTATGTCGTATGCTGTCACGATATAGGCATGCATCCTCTGACCGGAGACAGATGCGTTACTATATATCTGAGTATGTAAATTTGGCAGACCGATAGGTTGATGTCCTAACCAAGGTCTATACACCGACGCGTTGGTGTGCATATAAGGGCATATGAGTAATACGATCTCTCAAAGGGATCATGCATGTTCACTAATGAACCGGAAGACATGAGCTCACTCATGATATATTGGGAAGAATCAAATTCTGTGCACGGTCGTCTCGCCTTGGAAGCTTGACTGAATGTGTAGGTTTGATATATACTTTTGGAAAGTATATGATCAAGACTTAGGTATGATATATGCTTTTGGAAAGTATATGATCAATACCAAATTCCAATAATCAAATGAGAAACTTACTGATAAAACCCTGAAGAAGACAGTATAAAATTGATCTTGATCTTCGGGTTGATCATATGTCTTCCAGTATGCAGGATGTACAGGTATTGGGAATACCTGAGGGTGATGTGATCATAAACGATTGTATAACCATGACGCTTCCATTCCGAGGGAGTGATGAAACATGTCTGGATTTTAGTGACTCCTCTCAGTAGAGAAGCAATCTGATCCGTGTCCAAGTGTTGGATATTGGTCTGAGTGAGATTCAGATGCAATGAGAAGATTAGATTTGTGGTCTTGATTTAATCAAACATCTATGGGAGATTCGTAAGATATGGATTTGAGATGAGATCTCAACATCCAAGTCACTATACGTGGAACAATACAATCGCCCTGTCCTTATCTCCAAGTATCTGTGGAGAAAGCACTATATTCTTGAAAGGGTTCAAGAATTATTCATTTAGTGAACTACATATCCAAGCAAGAAGGACTTGATGATCAAATGAGATTTAATAATCAAGCATTATATGAATGACATTCATATTGTGAGAATAATTATCCAAGATAATTAAATAGGATTTCATTATCAAGGATTAGAGAATGTGGATAATACTATCCATGATATTTGTATATTATAAATATGATTTATAATATACATATCAAAGAGAGAGAATTTTGTAAATAGCATTTGTTAATTATTAATGTGGATTGGATTCACATTAATTAATTAATTGGAAATGTAATTTACAAATTAGTTTGGGTTGTGAATATGATTCACATATTAATCAATGGCATGATTGAAATATTCACAAATTAATTTGGAATTTTTGGTTAATAATTTTGTGATAATGATTATTACAAATTCATAAAGAAATTATAATATAAAATAAAAGGGACATAATAACCACCAAATGAGGTGGCATCACAAATGACATAGTCAAAGTGACGCCCCCTCATTTTTAGGAGGTAATTTGTTATCTCCCCTTTATTATATTGTTATCCCTTAATAGTTGATTTATGTTAAATTAAATTATGTTGATATTGTTGCAACATATATTTGGCTGTTGGATCTATGTGTCCCATGGATTGAGATCCATTGGATCCTAAACTAATATAAAAGGAGGGCTAACCTAGCCTTTCAAGGTACATGATGAAGAGTTGTAGAAGCCTACTACTCTCTCTCTCTCTCTCTCTCTTTCTCTCATTCTCGCCCTCTCTCTTTCTCTTCTCCAAGAAGTGGCCGTCCACTTTGTGTTGAGAAGGAGAGCCTCTCACGCCTTCGCCTTCGACGACTCGAGGATCTCCTTCTTCTTTGGGGTTGCTTGCCTTAAAGGAAGTCGACGGATTTCGTTTGATGAAATCAGGAGATTCATTGCTTGGATCTTCATCGGGGATTGTGGGAAGAACACGTCTCATCATCATGTCCGCAAGTGCGTTCTTTGTGGATCGGACTTAAGATAGGAGGATCTCTTATTTGGGATCTCACGATCACAACCACGCTCCAAGGGGTATTCCTTATACTTTGTGGTTTGATGAAACGATCCGAGAAATGTTCTCGTGATCATGTGGTTTCATCACTTGTTAAAAAATTTTAATTTCCGCCGCATATAGCAACTAGTGCGACTAGTTGCCCCTATTGCATATGATGCGATCGACACGCTTCCGTGATGCGCTTGAGGATTCTCAATGTCCTTCACCTTCCACTGTGCTTTTGCCCGTTCTACAACTTACCACCCTCCTCATTGTTTTCCCCTATCGATTCTCCACATCCCCATCCATTTCATCCAACCCACTCCTTCATGGAGTAGGATCTCAAATCTCCACCTCCTCACCCCACTGGAGATCTGGCGCCTCATCCTACGTCACTTCCATTCCCTCTTTTGACGGGTCGCTACTTTTATTCTGTACATGATTTAATTGTGCAATTATTTTTATTGATTTGGACACATTTTTATTTACAACTTTGGTTTTGAAAGTTATTTGATTTTAAGTCAATTAAGTTACAAATAAATTAGTGTTAGTTTTATACAGATTTACACAAAATAAGTGTGAAGTATTTACAACAACACACACACATTTTTTTGATTTTCTACTTAAGGATCCTTATCTCCCCCTACTTTATTCCTGGTCGATCAGGTCAGGTCTTGACCTTCTCTCGGGGTTTGGGTCACCCTGTATACAGTCTTCCTCTATTTTTTTATTATTTTCTTTTCTTTATTTTTCCTTTCTTTCTTTCTTTATTTATTTTAGGTTAAATTAGTAAGAAGTGTACAATATTGAAAGATGTAAGTTAGTAAGAATATGGAGTTAGTGTTATATATAGGTGTTTTATAAGGGATTTTAAGCTAAAATAAATGAATAAAGATGACGAATCGCAGATTCATCAATAGGGAAGTTAGGTTTTTGGACCCCTATTGTATAGTGTACCTATATAAAATATCCATTTTATTTATTCTTTATTATTTTTTTATAATTGTGTATTTATATAATTTTGTAAAATTATTTATAACTTATCTGCATATTGAGAATTGAATAAAAACAGAAATAAAACGCTAAAATAAAATAATATACTAAAATACATAGACGAAATACATATACTTATACCTATATTATATACACCTATATTTATTAAAGTGTACAAAAACACCAGAAAAATATAATAAAAATTTATTTATGTATATAAAAATAAGTTATAAATATATAAAATAACAAAATAAAATGATAAATATTAAAAATACAAAATAAAAATAAAATATCCATAATGTAAATGAATATACCTATAAATAGAACCGTAAAAACTAACTTGTAATAAACAAACTCAAAAAAATAAATAAAAATCATATTAAAATATTACATAAAAAATAATTTTTTAACTTAAAATTAATAAAATAACTTTTATTATTTATTATTTAATTTCTAAATAATTTTGGGTTAATTGTTTTTCTAGTGGGTCTACGTGGACCAACCAGGTTGTGTCTTGAGTGGACCCTAGTCAACTCCTCTGACTAGCCATGCACCCTGTTAGAGCCTCGTTTGACCCTTGTTTCTTTGATTATTGGAGATCCATACAGGAATCCTTTTGGAATGAGTCCTCCATGATTTTTTCTCCTCAATCATCACTCTTTCACGTGTCGTCGATGCCTCGAGGGTTAGATCACTATTGCACCCATTGCACCTCGATCCTCCTAACCAACAATCCACTTGTTCATAAAATTTCCCGTTGCCTTCCTCCCATGTTTGGATCCCTTTTAGTAGTTTCATCACCTTCCTTTTGTGTTCAAGGGCTTGAAGAGGGTGACAACATCGTCACCCTGTTGTTGGGTGAATCAAGCATCGGCCTGGAGATGCATTCCATCCATCTTCGGCCATTGCCACCGTTGAGGTCCACTTCCTGGCTTCAAGCTAGTGGAGGTATATTTTCTTTGCTTTTCTAGATGATCTTAGGATATATTTAATGTCATGCAATTATTTTAGCTTATGGTCGTTTGGCTTGGCGTAGAAAAACAAATTCGTAGTTCGTCGGAGCTTAGCTCCGGCGAACTATTTCACTATCAACCACCAGTTTTCCGTCGCACCTTCTACCCTCACTTCCTTCCTCAATGCTTCCCAGTCACCCCACACTCGTTCAGCTCCCCTGATCCACCCTAGATCTTGCCCACAATGCTCCACCTCCACCACCTCATTAGAGCAACGCCAGATCACCTCATTCTGCTCTATTCTCCATGACAACACCTCAGGCACCTTAGTTTGTCTTTGCTTGTGTAACCCTACAGGTACTCGAGCGTGATAGCTTCGATTAAGTCGTTTTTAGTTCCAAGAATACCCTCTAAGTACCTCAAGCTCCATGGGCTCCATAAGTAGCCCCAGACATTTCGGAGACCTCTGGGATGTGCATGAGGACTACAACAACATCAAGATATCGTCAAAGGAGCTTCTGGTATCCGAACGCGCACATATCACCAGACCAGAGCTTGCTAGAGGCGAGTTCATCAGCAGTTCTTCCAACCACCTCGACCATCATTAGATCAAGAACAACTTCAAGTTTGCTCAGTCGACGTTGGATCTTGCTGCCACTCTGTCGTTAGATTAGGAGGAAGATCAGACACATGGATAAGTGGTGAATCTCGACCGCATGATCGTGCAAGTTTAGGTGTAATTTGCAGATCTAAACCTCATTTTATCGCATTTAATATTCAGTCATGTAATTTTATTTTAGCATTTAAAACTTTTGGGTAAATTGCAAGGAACCCCTTGACTTTTATTGTATATGCACTTTGGTCCTATCCAGCTCAGCTCAGGCATTTTCCGACATGAGGTACGCATTTTGAGTGGATGCCCTTGCAATTTTATGTATTTAATAATAGTCTAGAAACTTTCCTCTTTAGTTATTTAATTTTGGATATTTTGCATATTCACCCCTATGCTTAGTTTTAATTACTTAATACCCTTTCTAGAATATTAAATTTTGTGGTTGTTTTCTATTTATTAAATATATCTGTGCTCTAAAAATCAAAAAACATAGGGATAAGCTTCTATTGCATTTATTTCATGTATATTTTTATATTTGCAATTTAGAACTTTTTCTGATTTTATAAAAATAAAAAAGAGCACAAATATTCCTTGTTTGTAATATAAAATAGTAAAAAATATTATAGTTTTCTGAAAAATTCCAAAAGAAATTTTTTTTATTTATCTATTTTATTTACAACTATAGTATCTAAAAATCCTAAAAACAGAAAAAGAAAATACATAAAAATAATAAAGTTCTGAAATCCTTCATTAAAATCTAAAAAATTCAAAAAAAAACTCCAAAATATTCATTTCTATTTTCTATTTTCTTTATATTATTATTTATCTATAAAAATTTATTTGAAGAATTTTTGACATCATTTGCTATTTTTAATATTCAGTTCAATTCAACCAATTTATTAAATTCCTGATTTAGGATTTTTTATTTTAAACATCCATAAAAATTATCAAAAATACTTAAAAATAAAAAAGTTATTTAAAATAAAAAATACTCCATTTTATAAATTTTGTTTATTTTTATTAGTATTTATTATTACATTACTCCCAGTATATATATTTGAAAATCAGAAAATATAAAGTGAAAATATAAGATATAAAATTAAAAATAATTAAAAATATAAAAACACAAAATAAATAAAAATATAAAATTAAACCCCCTAAGAAAATAAATAGACATGAAAAACACACATTTTTGGAATTAATTTTCCCTGATCTCTCATTTGCTCCCTATGTTCGACACTCTACACATACTTGCACTATACACATCATTTGTAGAGTTATAATAAATTTTAACTCCACACATTTATTTCCATTGCTTGATTCTTAATTGTGGGTTAATTGTTGTTTTAATAGGGTCTCTTGTCGTTCTCTTCGGTGATTATGTTCCTGCCTTGTGTGGAACACAAGACCGTGAGATCATGACTAAACACAATGGTGTACATGGAGGTAATAACTTGTTGAGTTTTTATTGATTCATGGCTCAAAAGTTGTTGATTATTAATTCTTAATTCTTTAATATTAATTGGAGATAAAAAAAGAGAGAGAATTCATTTTAAATTAGAACTTGCTCTAAACCCTTGATTTAGAATCACAATTGACAACAACACATACATGGGTTGTGTGTTGTAAGGATAAAAGAAGAGCAATGCTCTCTCTTTTGCAACACTAATTTTGGAGAGCAATAGTCCCTTATAATTTTCTACCCATTGAGATATAGAAAAGACTTGAGAGTCACCATCTCTTCTTGTTGCCCTGATCGACTTTCGGGTTTGTAAGTAGCAACGTGATTCATCTTCGTGCCCACGAGAGAGATATCTGCAGATCAGACTTGATTTGGATGGTTCCTTGAGTAGAAACTCACACTTAAAAAGTAAACTTGATCTATCTCTTATATTTATTATGAATATCAGCATTACTTTAGAAATTGTTTCCTTAGAATTTATAATTTTTGAATGCACAAATTGTTGTGCTAAAGTTTCTAGTTCATGCGATGAAATTACATTGTTTTAACAAAAAGTTCACTAAATATTCCGTGATGCTGTGATGCGAAGTAAATAATCTTTATTTACTTCCATCAGTAGTGGCTTCAACTCTGGCAAAGATATATCATATAAGAAATCGAACTTCATCATATCTACATCTGGATCCGTGTTGCATGAACATGGTCTTCTATGTTGTGCGTGCCACCAATTGTGTTGTGTCTTGAGTCGAATCACCAAATATCCTCTATACATCGGCTAAAGCTGCGTTTGACTCAACATCCTCTACCCTCAACTATTCCATGAAAGAAGAAGCTGACAAATCAAGAGATGCTTTTGTGTCATCAAGGGAGTAGGGGGATGCATTTATGAAGAATCTCGACAATACCTGACAAACTTCTTCACAGATACTATCCTCTCCAGATGAGAGGATCTCACTAAGAACTATTGGGTTTTGTTTTCCTTGGTTCAATTGTGCATATCACTCTTCTTTCTGCCTCAGAAGAAGAGTAGTTTATGGTAGATTTTGATTCAGATCTCTATCATTTGGTTTGTTGCATCTCAAGCTTTACCTCTCCACCTGGAGAGTGAAACTTCCTCAACCCATTTTAGTAATCAAATGAAGCACTGTAGGTCCTCAGGAAAGGTTGCCCTAAAATATGCTGGGACTCTCTTTAATGATTGGGAATTTCCAAATATGAAGTCTGTAGGATATGGTTAGATCCTCAAGCTCATCACGGAAGCGTGAGCGTCATATCGAATACGACAAAGAACGACTAGTCGGACTAGTTGTTCTATGCAACGGAAATTGAAATTTTTTACGTAACGAAACTACATGATCCAAGAACACTTCTCAGATAGTTTCGTTTAAACCACAAATAAGTATTAGGGTTACCTCTTGAAGCGTGGTTGCGATCGAGTCTCTAAACGAAGAGACCTCCTGTCTCAAGTCCGATCCGACGGAGGAGACGCTTGCGAGCGCGGGGATGAACCAAGTGCTTCTCGCAATCCATGTTGATGATCCAAGCGGAGGATCTCCGGATCTCGACACACGAGATCCGACATCTTCTTCACGAGGAAGGCACGTCGAAGTAGACGGAGTTCCACGAGCAAACCATCAGGCAGCATAACGACGACGCCGCGGTGATGGAGAACCTCTCTAAGGCATCCATGGTCGACGACCACACGAGAGGGAGGGAGAGAGTAGGCGTGTGAAGAGAGAGAGAGACTTGTTGTCTCACTTCGGTGTCAAGAAGAGCAATGGGGTGCCTCTCCTTATATAATATTTTGGGATCCATGGATCTCAATCCATGGGACAACACAAATCCGATGGTTCTCATAGATTGTGTTTCTTTCAATGGCTAAGATTTATGTTGGTAAAAACCAACAACAATTAATTTAATAAAAATCAAATATATATTAAATATAATTTGATTTATATCAAATCAATCTCCATTGAAGAAATAGGAAAGGAGGCAAGCCTCCTTCCAAGAATGAAGTGGACGGCCACCACATTCCATAGGAAATGTGGCCGTCCACCCTCCATACAAGGAAGGTGGCTCCTTCTCCTTTTATTCCATGAGATACACTATCCCATTAATTTCTTCAATATTTGCAACAACTTTTGTTTGCAAATTATTTCACAAAAAATAAATCAAATTTATTTTGTGAACATTGCAATCATGCCATTGGAAATTTTGTGAATCACATTCACAACCCAAAATAAAATGTAAATTACATTTTCAATTTAATGTCCAATGTGAATCCAATATACATTAACATTTAATTAGCAAATGTAAATTACAAATAGCTCTCTGTTATATATTATAAATCACATTTATAATATATATGACTAATATGGATATTGCTATCCACATTTTTCATATCCATGATAATTAAATCACATTTAATCATCTTGGATCTCTATTCTCATGTGCCCAAATAATATGAATTACATTCACATTATTCACATCTTTGATAGTCAAATCTCATTTAATTATCTAAGATAACTCTCTTTATAATATGAATCAAAATCATATTACTCATGATAATTAAATCACTTTTAATTATCTATTTTCTTAATGCTCGGATACTTATATCAACAATGAAATTATCCTGAACTCTTTCAAGGATAATGCGCTTTCTCCGCGAATACTTGGATATAAGGACAGGGCGATTGTATTGTTCCACGTATAGTGACTTGAATATTGAGATCATATCTCAAATCCAGATCGCGGGCCTCCCATAGATGCTTGATTAAATCAAGACCGCAAATCTAGTCTTCTCATTGCATCTGAATCACATTCAGATCAATGTCCAACATTTGGACTAAGATCAGATTACTTCTCTACTAAGAGGAGTCACTAAAATCTAGACCCGTTTCATCACTACCTAGGAATGAAAGCGTCATGGTTATACAATCGTTTATGATCACATCACCCTCAGGTATTCCCAATACCTGTACATCATGCATACTGGAAGACTTGGATTAAACCCGAAGTATTGGATCAACTTTATATTGTCTACTTCATGGTTTTATCAGTAAGTTTCTCATTCGATCATTGGGAGTCGATATCGATCATACACTTTCCAAAAGCGTATATCATACCTAGGTCTTGATCATATAGTTTCCGAAAGTATATATCAAACCTACAAATTCAGTCAAGCCTCCAAAGCGAGACGATCGTGCGTACGGAATTTGATTCTTCCCAATATCTCATGAGTGAGCTCATGCATTCCGATTCAGTAACTGAACCTGTATGATCCCTTTGAGAGATCGTATTACTCATATGCCATTATATGCACACCAACACGTCGGTGTATAGACCTTGGTTAGGTCATCAACCTATTGGTCTGCCAAATGTACATACCTAGACATATAGCAACACATCTATCTCCGGTCAGAGGATGTGTGCCTGTATCGTGACAACATACAATATAGGACTTTGGTTATCTCGATCTCATTAAGTCAACTCCTTGACCTAACTAATCTAACACCTCCAAATCTCTATTCCTATGCAGAGGACCTGCATCAAGAGGTCGGTCCGATATCAACCTTTAGAGATAAGGATTGCCATCTCCTACTCAGGCTGGAGATCATCTCTTAACAATCATTTGACGGTGCTTGATGAGTCCTCAATCTAACTCTTTAGATATTCATCCAAGCACCAGCCTCTATAATTCAACAGTCGAATCAACTACTGTATGATCGTCAAGATGGCCATGGTACATAACCCTAATTGTACTAAGGGACCTATTATGCAAATTATTCATTCTTCATTTCAGATCAGAGAATGATATTTGCAATAACATTTATTGCATAATGGCTCGCCGTGGGCTCGCATGTCCAACAATCTCCCACTATCCCAAAGAGCCATTAATGGGCTAATCATTTAAACCTACACTCATGTGACAATCATAGGCTATTATAAAATAGCTAGGTAAGATGATTAGTCACTCTATTCCTGCGAGACTATCCCAAGTCCTTTTACGGCACTTGTATATTTCCCAGTAACAGTGCTCGCATCTAATGCGAATGTTGCATCTTATGCAACCAATACTCAATCTTGTTAGCTACAGTGTCCTTGACACTACAGCTTAACAATTATCATAACCAGTATTTCCATAATCCTTATCAAAATACCCTTATTCCTGGAGATCTCTATCTCCGAAGGTATCTACAGTTAAGACCTTTTAGATCTCTACCTATAAGGTCTTAAGTTTTTAAAGATAAGACTTTGAGATCACTATCTGAAAAGTCTTGTCCTCTATGAAGATATTGTTATTACTGCAATCTAGTGTCTTCTCTCCATATTAGGATTAGTAACAGTTTACTACTCCCACTACATGGCAGATATCTGTCTTTTGTACACATTTAGCATACACTCAACTTCTCATAACTAATGCACAAGTGCAAGCAGTTCTAGCATTCACTTCCTCAACTGTTTTAGGTGTTATCCCTTTAGATAGGTCAGTACCATATCTTAAGGAATGGAAGCCTTTCTTGGATTTTTCCACAAAATGGAATATGTCCAAGGTGTACCATTAATGTGGAATTCCCAATACCCTCTACCCTATGCTTCTGAACACCTTCAGAACTAAGATCCAAGAGGTATCCTTGAGATCATATCTCATGTTATGGAACAACCAGATTAGAAAACACTTATCATTATCCTTATATCATTTTAAATGATTAGTATATTATCTACATTTAGCATGATGAACACGAAGACACTCCCACTAAGCTTCGCATGGCTCATCAAGATTCCATCTGAAATCATAACATTTATAATTTCATCAAATCTTATGATCCAACTTCAAGAAGCTTATTTGAGTCCATAGATGGATTTCCTATCTTGCAAACCTTGCTTTCCTTAACCATGAAGCCCTGGGCTACTTCATGTAAATATCCTCAGAGAGGTATTTATAGAGGAATGCAATATTGACTTACATCTTGAAGATGCAATAGTCAAGTTGTGTAGCTAAGGTTAGCAATATTCTGATGGTTTTAAGCATGGTCACCGAAGAGCAAGTCTCATTGCAAGCAATGTCTTCTCTTCCGGTGTGTAGCTCATGGCTATGAACCGTGCTTTGAAGGTCTCTACCTTCTCATCAGGTTCCCTTTCTCTTGAAGATCCATTTACACCTTCACAGGACTTACCCATATAGGTGGATCCTCGAGGGTCTATATACAACACTTGTATATGAAGTCTACATTAGACTTTTATTGCTAACATCCATCTATCCATGCTATGATCTTCAGAAGCTTCATCACATGAAGTTTGATCATTATCAGATTTTTCTGACACATGGAATCTATCCTCAAACTCATTTGAAGAGGTATTAGTGTTTCATCTTTAATTGTCCTTTTAATTTCCAATTTCAAGAACCTCATTATCTTAGAGATGAGATCTTTTAAGAATCTCAAGGTCATAACGTAGGTATCATATACCATCCTTTATTTTTCTAATCAAGTAGCATTCTCTAGTGCTTAATTCCAGCTTACTTGCATGGATTTTATTAAGGATATATAATGTAGTCTGTACTACATATATACAAGAAAAGTAAGAGGAAATTACGCTAAAGTTCATCATTGATCAGATCATGTCACACATGATCCAATTGTATCTCTCTACAACTCTATTGAGTTTAGGTTCATTAGGAGGAGTGAGATAGGAATGATATTCCTTTCTCCATAAGGTATATTATGAATTCATCTAATAGGTACTGATTACCTAGATTAGACCAAATTCATTTCATCTTCCTTCAGACTTTGGTTCCAAACCAAAATTATGAAATCTTTGAACATTTCAAAGTTTTCTAATGGTGAAGGGAAGAAATCTTATATCACCAATAATCATTAATAGGTATCACATATCCATAATGTTTATTCTGATATAGATGATCCACATACATCAATATGTATTAGATCTTGAATACCTTGGCATCTTACACCTTTCTCTAAGAAGGGTGTATTGGACATTTTACTTTGAATACAATATTCATAAGTATGTAAGTTTTGAAATTTTACACATTCTAAAGTTTCATCTCTTACTAGTCTATTGTTCAAATCAATAGACAACTGTCCAAGACTTGATGCTTGATAATTGTTAAATGATCTTCATCCTCCTATTGATCTTAAGGTTTAATTTCAGTATTTAGAAATGTGAATGAACCATTCATCAATTTTCTAATTTAGTGAAGTCCACTAGATTTTAGATTACTATCTGAAATATCTCCATCATAACAGTTTATGATAGATTTATTACAGAATTTATATTTATTTCCAACATTTAGAAATAAACAGTGAGTGTATTCTAATATCTAGTTCATAGAGGCATTCTCTAATACTAAGGGCTCTCCCACTGAAATTATGAAGCCTTTCAATCCAACAGAGATTGTTGCAATAATTGCATCAATATCTATGTGGATGACTATAAGCCTTAAGATCAAATTTTCTAGTCTTCTAAAACATATGCAACCCATTGCAAGTGTTGTAGAAGATTGAGATACGATTACAAGACTTTATCTTATTCAATAAGCAAGTCAATATCAATGATTTATTTAGATTATTCTGATGCTCTATCCGAATCCTTCTCTAAGGATTCTAGACAGACTTGATAGTCATACTATCAAAACATCAACTTATTGCAGTATTGGCATTCATCCAACTCTTTGGATGTCATATGGAAGTCACAGAAGTATGGTCAACTCTTTGACTATTCTTCTCATCTTGGGTCTGACCCATGCTTCCACTGTGCTCCCTTTATCTATAAGCAACCATTGCTTAAGACTAAGGATCTCTTATGTTAAATTAAAAAGAATTTAATGTAAGAGCATTTCAACATTTATACATGCTTCATTAAATTCATATAATATGAAGATTATGAAGCTTCATGAATGATTAGAGTATAGACAGTAGAACGATGACAATCATATATCCACATCCATCTAAATTCTTAAAACATTGGTTCAGGTAGATATTCAAATATTTTGAATACATCATCTCTTATGAAGCTACCATTCTGCATGATGCAGTGAACCATGTCATTCATGATAAATGTCAAGAGTGCATATGTATGTCAGAATATCTTCATTGATTTTTTTATAAGGATTATTTGACAATTGCGATCATCATCGACATGTCACTTCCAAAGTACATCCGATGAGAGATCAAGACTATAGAGACATACAAACCCTAGGGTTGTAGTCTTATTATCTATTTTAATTGTCATTCCTCATTATTATGAGGAAACTTGTACCTTGCAACCACATACATTATGTGTTCAACTGCAAGTATAATATCTGGATCTTGAGTCCAATCCATGATATTTTACTAGTTATAATTGAGTATATTATTGAGTGGGTTTAATGACGGATTATCTGAAATAAGAAATTTGCATGTGTATATATTTATATATATACATATTTTACTTTGATTTAGGAATTTTTATATCAAAGTTGTCTTGCCTTCTCAACATTGAAAGTTCATTCCCCTAATCACTTTCAATGTAAGAGATGTACTTACCATCATATCTCAACAAGATCTGGGATCTCCTTCCTTATCTTTGTTACATCCCAATAATATGAGAATCTTCAACTCCGATAAAAAGAAGGGGGAACACATTCCTCCTTGCAAGTACAACTTGCATTCCTAATTCGGTCTTTAACACCCATGCCCACCACCCCTAAGGCGATGTTGACCCGTCATTAATTGAACCAACCGTCAACAGGAATAGTACTCGCTATGCGCAATCCAATATCGCCCCAATAATATGAGGATCCGACATTGGGGTCACTATGCGTACGACCTTACTCCTTCGAGAAGCAAAGAGACCGATCCAGATGCGCTTGCATACAGGAGCTGTCACTTCGGACAGGCGTCTCCTACATACAATCCCTGGCGACGGAACCCTTCGCCTTGATGGGAGACCATGGGTGTCACTTATGTGATCCTCCATATCATATTCAAATTCTAATTAATCATTATGAATCATATTCATTGTGATTAATTATTTCAAAGAAAATAACATCTCTACTCATAATAGAGTGTTTTAATTTTTATTGGATTCCAATTAATCTAATCATATTAAATTAATGATCCAATTAATATCCAACAAATATTTTAATTGTTACTTGAAATTAAGGTATTATCTCAAATTAGAAATACATCATAATTTCTTAAGCATTATACTAACCCTACCCTCTGTCATGGCCAGTACCGACGAGAATGGGACGGACCACATACGTTACAACCCGCTACACCAATGCTCTCTGACTAGACACCATATCCACCTCGGGAGAGGATAATGCAAAATAGATCATTTTGTACTGGAGATGATCATCGGTTCTTCAACCGAAATTATACCATATAATAATAATCAAAACAATTTTGATTAACATTATAATGAGATTTGCTAAACAAATCCCAAATCCTATCCAAGAAACATGTTTGTTGAAATGTAGATCATGTAGATCATGTAACCAATTAGTGATCTAGATCACATCTAATCAAATATTGGTTAAGACAATGCCATTTAAGGAAATAATTATCATAAAATATTTCACAAATATTTATGCACAATTATTCCAGGAAATTAAACAATTTAATTTCACTAATTGATTAAATGACAATCAATAGGTTCTTGATTAGGAAAGTATTTCCAGCAGTGACCCTCATTTACTAAAAATACCATATCTCAATCAATTTAAATCCAAATTAAGCAAAGTAAGTTCCTAAATTTTGTTAATTTGATTTACAACAGAACCTAAGTGATTTGCATGCATTTCAAGGTGTCTTAAATCCGCAATTAACTCTTTAATTACGTTGAGATTCGCAGTCCCCGAAACTGTGGATACATGTTCACTAAAATGAGCATATCTTGAGCAAATGGAATCGAAATCACGTAAACTCAGATTCTACGGTTTCCTTATTTAATGTGGAATAAAATCCAATTATTATTTTCCTGTTTAAAAAATTTAAACATTGCCGAAAATAATCTCAAAATAGAGATGCGAAAATGAAATGCAAGAAAACTTTCACAAACCCTAACGAACCCAAGTTGTCCTCGGTTTATGGATCGTATCCAAAACCACCGACCTAAGGCTCTGATAACAATTGAAGTATATGATTAGATCCTCAAGTGCATCACAGAAGCGTGAGCGTCGTATCGAATACAACGAAGAACGACTAGTCGGACTAGTTGTTCTATGCAACGGAAATTAAAATTTTTTATGTGACGAAACCACATGATCCAAGAACACTTCTCGGATTGTTTCGTATAAACCACAAACAAGTTTTAGGGTTACCTCTTGAAGCGTGGTTGCGATCGAGTCTCTAAACGAAGAGACCTCCTGTCTCAAGTCCGATCGGACGGAGGAGACGCTTGAGAGCGCGGGGATGAACCACGTGCTTCTCGCAATCCATGTTGATGATGCAAGTGGCGGATCTCCTGATCTCGACACACGAGATCCGACGTCTTCTTCACGAGCAAGGCACGTCGAAGTAGACGTAGTTCCACGAGCAAACCATCGGGCAACATAACGATGACATCGCGGTGATGGAGAACCTCTCTAGGGCATCCATGGTGGACAGCCACATGAGAGGGAGGGAGAGAGTAGGCGTGTGAAGAGAAAGAGAGAGAGAGAGACTTGTTGTCTCACTTGGGTGTCAAGAAGAGCAATGGGGTACCTCTCCTTGTATAATATTTTGCGACCATTGATCTCAATCCATGGGACAACACAAATCCATTGGTTCTCATTGATTGTGTTTCTTTCAATGGCTAAGATTTATGTTGGTAAAAACCAACAACAATTAATTTAATAAAAATCAAATATATATTAAATATAATTTGGTTTATATCAAATCAATCTCCATTGAATAAATAGGAAAGGAGGCAAGCCTCCTTCCAAGAATGGAGTGGACGACCACCACATTCCATGTAGGAAATGTGGTTGTCCACCCTCCATACAAAGAAAGTGGCTCCTTCTCCTTTTATTCCATGAGATACACTATCCCATTAATTTCTTTAATATTTGGAACGACTTTTGTTTGCAAATTAGTTCACAAAAAATAAATCCAATCTATTTTGTGAACATTGCAATCATGTCATTGGAAATTTTGTGAATCACATTCACAACCCAAAATAAAATGTAAAATACATTTTCAATTTAATGTCCAATGTGAATCCAATTCACATTAACATTTAATTAACAAATGTAAATTACAAATATCTCTCTCTTATATATTTTAAATCACATTTATAATATATATGACTAATATGGATATTGCTATACACATTATTCATATTCATGATAATTAAATCACATTTAATCATCTTGGATCTTTATTCTCATGTGCCCAAATAATATGAATCACATTCACATTATTCACATCTTTGATAATCAAATCTCATTTAATTATCTAAGATAACTCTCTTTATAATATGAATCAAAATCATATTACTCATGATAATTAAATCACATTTAATTATCTATTTTCTTAATGCTCGGATACTTATATCAACAATGAAATTATCCTGAACTCTTTCAAGGATAATGCACTTTCTCCGCGAATACTTGGAGATAAGGACATGGCTATTGTATTGTTCCACGTATAGTGACTTGGATATTGAGATCATATCTCAAATCCAGATCGCGGGCCTCCCATAGATGCTTGTTTAAATCAAGACCGCAAATCTAATCTTCTCATTGCATCTGAATCACATTCAGATCAAAGTCCAACATTTGGACTAAGATCAGATTACTTCTCTACTGAGAGGAGTCACTAAAATGCAGACCTGTTTCATAACTCCCTAGGAATGGAAGCGTCACGGTTATACAATCGTTTATGATCACATCACCCTCAGGTATTCCCAATACATGTACATCCTGCATACTGGAAGACTTGGATTAAACCCAACGTATTGGATAAACTTTATATTGTCTACTTCATGGTTTTATCAGTAAGTTTCTCATTCAATCATTGGGAGTCGGTATCGATCATACACTTTCAAAAAGCGTATATCATACCTAGGTCTTGATCATATACTTTCCAAAAGTATATATCAAACCCACAAATTCAGTCAAGCTTCTAAAGCGAGACGACCGTGCGCACGGAATTTGATTCTTCCCAATATATCATGAGTGAGCTCATGCCTTCCGGTTCAGTAACTGAACCTGTATGATCCCTTTGAGAGATTGTATTACACATATGCCCTTATATGCACACCAGCGCATCGATGTATAGACCTTGGTTAGGTCATCAACCTATTGGTCTGCCAAATGTACATACTTAGACATATAGCAACACATCTGTCTCTAGTCAGAGGATGCGTGCATGTATCGTGACAACATACGATATAGGACTTTGGTTATCTCGATCTCATTAAGTCAACTCCTTGACCTAACGAATCTAACACCTCCAAATCTCTATTCCTATGCAGAGGACCTGCATCAAGAGGTCGGTCAGATATCAGCCTTTAGAAATAAGGATTGCCATCTCCTACTCAGGCTGGAGATCATCTCTTAAAAATCATTTGACGGTGCTTGATGAGTCCTCAATTTGATGGCCATGGTACATAATCCTAATTGTACTAAGGGACCTATTATGAAAATTATTCATTCTTCATTTCAGATCAGGGAATGATATTTGCAATAACATTTATTGCATAATGGATCGCCGTGGGCTCGCATGTCCAACAAAGTCCACCATACACTCCTGTCCTACAATCGAAATGACAGCGTTCTTAGCCTCTTTATGGATCTGTTTGCAAACTGAAGTAGGGCCCTAGACTTTCTGAGAGGCCTTAGGTCCAGTCTATCATACAAGGCTAGAGGTAAGAGGTTGATAGATGAATTGTTATCTAGAATAGTATGTGTAAATGCAATGTCGTCGATATGATTCAACACATAATGTACACCCATGTCTCTCTTCTTTCTTGGTAAATACTTGCTCTTGATACAATATGTCTTAGCTACTGTCAAGACATGTGCCTTCACTTGGTTGTTTGATTTCTTCTTGATTACCCTAATATGTTTACATCTCACCTTAAGGTATTTATGAAAGGTGGAATTATTCGCCATATACGTATCAAATGGCACCTTAACCATGATGTTCTGATTACAAAAGTTTGTCATTTCTTGGTCATCATTTTGAATCTTTTTTATGACTCACTTTCCTACTATGAGAACACGAGGGAAAGGGGTTGAATCTTTAGAAGAAGAAGATAATGAAGAATCAGAATCATAAACATAAACATGCTTTCCTTTATTCTTAGAATATGAGTTCTACATACATGAATCTTTTACAAATAACTTGGAATATGAAATCTACTGTCTACTCCAAGCTGAGGGATGTCTGTTGCTGGTACATCCTCCTCAATTGAAGGTGCAAGGTCCTCCATAGACTCTGAATCAGTGTGTCCTAACTATTGTGCTCTCGCGCTCTTGATCCTTTCTCTCCCATCTGGCGATCTACTCTTTTGTTGGTAAAGGTTTTTTTGTTGTATTTGACAATGCTCATCCTCATCATCATCTAAAGTCTCCTCAGGTGGATCCTCAGAGATGTCCTCATCTGTTACATGTGCCTGATCAGGTTTGATCATGATCCTTCCGCTCCTGAGAGACATATGATTAATTTCATCAAATGAAAGGATCTCATGCTCAGATCTAATGAAACCAAGTAGTATACTTTATCATTGAATTGGTGTTTCTAACTCTTGTTCAGGCTATTGGGGTTAGCCTAAACTTGGATAGGAATGGAGGTAGAAGGTGCATGGCTCTCATCTTGACAACGAGATAAGAGGTTGAGATCAACCCTCATATCTCGAACCTCATTCCTATACGAATGAATCTCATCAAGTATTTGTTGTTGAAAGTCTGTATGCATTGATGAAAAAGAAGACTAATAACCTAGGTTCTGCATAGGTTGATCATGCTAAAAGAGGGTTGTGATTACATGCCTTGCTGGCCCTATAACTATTATTGTGGGTTACTCTGAAAAGATGGGATATGCTAGCCTGATTGGTAATGATGTTGTTGATGAATCGGCTGATGTTGTCAATGTGTCTAGGAGGATAGCCCAAGATCAAGCGAGGAGTCTCACAAAGGTCCGTATCAGGGTTGTGCTGCTCGTATTAGAAGAGGTGTAAGGGTGAAACTTGTATTGATGAAAGTAGGGGGAGTATGGTACTACTGACTATCCCCAATTCATGCTTGTCTGTGAGCAAGCTCATGTGAATTCCACACACCATTCACCTCCCACACCTAAAAAGGCTCCTTCGTCATTGTCTTTACGGATGGATTCTTCTAAGAGTAATGGGTATACGAGTGGTTCTCTAGCCATGTGAATTGAGGCCCTGACATCTATTTTTCATGTACATGGTATACTCGGTAAACAAGAGAAGAATATGCAGGCACTGTAGATATCTTTATCTTCGATACGCTCTCAGTAAGTTACTCCAGCTACTTTGGAAGCTTAGAAAAGTTCTCCAATTCATTTATCTATTTGTCGATCTGCTCTACAAATGTTAACTTATCAACATTGATTTCCAAGCTAGGAATAAAGTCCCCTGTGAGATCAACTACAACATGCTTACCCATCTCTTTAGATGTGAATGCAAGAGGAGTATATAAACATGTCTGGTATTGGTGTGTGAGTGGCATGTATCAAACATATGCTTGAATACCTTCTAGATACTATATGCTCCCTTGGACATGCATCTGCATCCACATGCAACACTCACAAAACACTGCATATCATGGTTAAGAACATTGAATAAGGCCTGAATCAGAATGGTATTCTCCATACCATCACAAGGACATTTTTGAAGTAATTCCTTGAACCTCTCCTAGATATCAATAAAGGCTTATTGGGTAATTAGTCAGCTCGTGATGTGTGTTCACATATGATTAGTTCTACTCAAACTGTTGGACATACGAGCCCACGATGTGCCATTATGCAATAAATGTTATTGCAAATAATTATTTAACTGAAATGAAGAATAATAAAGTTTCATAATAACGCACTTAGTACAATTAGGGATATGTACCATGACCATCTTAATGATCATACATCTATTGATTCAAATGTTGAATCAAAGAGTTCGTGCTTGGATGATATCTAAAGATTTAGATTGAGGATTCATCAAGCATCATCAAGAGATTGTTAAGATAGGATCTCCAACATGAGAGGAAGACAACAATTCTTCTCTAAAAGCTAATATCTAAACGAACTCTTGATGTAGGTCCTCTGCATATGAATAGAGATTCGGAGGTGTAAGATATGTTAGGTCAAAGAGTAGACTTAACAAGATCAAGATAACCAAGACCTATATCGTATACTATCCCGATATAGGCACACATCCTCTGACTGGAAAGAGATATGTTATTATATGTTTGAATATGTACATTTAACAGACCGATAGGTTGATGATCTAATCAAGGCCTATACATCGGCGATCTGGTGTACATGCAATGACACATGAGTAGTACGGTCTCTCAATGGTATCATACATGATCATTATTGAACCAGAATACATGAGCTTATTCATGAGATGTTTGGAACAAATTCCGTGCACAATGCTTGACTGACTTTGTAGGTTTGATATATTCTTTTGTAAAGTATATAATCAATACCTAGGTATGATATATGCTTTTGGAAAGTATATGATCAATACCAAATCCCAATGACCAAATAAGAAGCTTAGATAAAACCATGAAGAAGACCGTCTAAATAAGATTTAAAACTTCGGGTTTTATTCTAATTCTTCTGATATGTAGGTGTACATATATTAGGAATACTTGAGGATGATGTGATCAGAAATGATTGTATCACCATGACTCTTCCACCGAGGGAGTGATGAAACATGTATGAATTTTAGTTACTCCTTTTAGTAGAGAAGTATTCTAATCTTAGTCCAAATAGTGGACATTAATCTGAGTGTGATTCAGATGCAATGAGAAGATTAGATTTAGGGCTTTGATTTAATCAAACATCTTTGAGAAGTCCGCAAGATCTGGATATGAGATATGATATCAATATCCAAGTCACTATACGTGGAACGTACAATCGCAATGTCTTTATGTCCAAATATCCATGGAGAAAGTGCATTATTCTTGAAAGAGTTCAAGAATAATTCCATTAATAAATGTGTATCCAAGCATTGAGAAATGAATAATTAATATGATTTAATTGTCATGAATATTGTGAATGAGATTCATATTATTTAAATGCATGAGAAATATGATCCAAGATAAATAAATGAGATTTAATTATTATGGATATGAATAATGTTGATTGCACTATTGATATTCATCATATATATTATAAGTGTGATTTATAATATATTAGAGAGAGCTATTTGTAAATAGAATTTACAATTTCAATGTTGATGTGAACCGGATTCACATTGGACAATTAATTGAAGATGCAATTTATCTTTTATTTTAGGTTTATGAATATGATTCACAAAACTCCAATGGCATGATTAAAACTTCATAAAATGGATTAGAATTATTTTTGAAATAATATACAATAAAATTTATTGTATATAATGAAAAATTATATGAGATATAAGATCTCGTATAAAAGGATTGAGGAGGCCCCCTTCTATAATAGGATTGTGGATGGCCACTCTTGATTTAGGAGTCAAGATGGTCGTCCCTCCTTAATTGGAAGGAGGTTTGCCTCCTTCCTAATTCTTCACGGTATATTGATCTGATTAAAATTTTATATTTATTATTTATACAACATAAATTTAATTAAGTTTAATTTATTATTGTTGTATTTTTATAAGAAAATATAACCAGTAGAAGAAACATAAAGCAATCTCAACCATTGAATTTGTGTTGTCCATGGATTGAGATCCATGGACTCCAAAATATTATAAAAGAAGAGGGAACCCTAGCTCTTATTCTACACAATAGAATTCACAAGCTCTCTCTTTCTCATCGTCATACACACCCCTCTCTTTCTCTTTAAGTGGTGGTCTACTTTGTGACCTAGAGAGGATCGTCATCGTAGCTACGCCGTGGTGCTGCCACTTCGACCGCTCTTGATCTTCGTCTTCTTGGTGCTTCCAGTACACAAAGAAGACCTTAGATTTCATGTGACAAAATTAGTAGATCTATCACTTGGATCAACATCTTGGATTACGAGAAGGACGTGTTTCATCAACGTGCTCGCAAGCGTCTCCTCCGTCGGATCAGACTTGAGATGGGTGGTCTCTTCATTTAGACACATCGATCGCAAACCATGCTTCAAGAGGTATTTCATTATCTACTTTGTGGTTTAGATGAAATAATCCGATAAATATTCTTGGATCATGTGGTCTCATCACTTTACTTTTTTAAAATTCTGTTGCCCCAAGGAACTAGTGCGACTAGTCAGTCCTGATCATGTATGATTTGATCTTAACACTTCGGTGATGCACTTAAGGTTTTTACAATAACCTTCAATTGGTATCAGAGCCTGGTTAAGGTCTTGGATGAGATCCAAAATCCTAGGTGAACAAGGATTATGTTTCAGATGCTTGGGGCTCGTTGTTTTTGCATTGGATGCAAGATTCGAATTGGTTTTTTTCGCTAAAATGAAAACATATTTTTTTGCACTGTTTGGAAGTTTTGGTTAGTAAGATGTATTTATATTATCTAATTTTTTATTAAAAAACATTAACCTATTATTGGTACTAAAACTTCATGAATATGATTCGAAGAGATCACGCTACGAAATTATTCTTCGTGTATTTGCGGATTTGTAAGAAAATTATTTTTACTTACTGTTTTCTCATCATGAAACATAAAATAACCAATTGTATTAAGTAGAGAATAAAGCCACCAAACATATTGAATTTATTTCATATGATCCCAACTCTATTTATCCTACATATTCCATATTTAGTGGAGATGGATCGGATGATTATTAGATCATCAAATATCTTTGCTTAATGTGTTTAATATTCAATGGTAATCATGAAAACTATGAACTTACATTTATTAATTATGATGCCTAATAATTATGAAAATAATTTATTGAACACCGTAGGCCATTGAATGAATTTTTCATGAAAATCCTAGTTTATCCTACAATAGTTGTAGGACAACTTTTACATGCAAAATATAGTTTCTTTTTATGCTTAGAAATTTAAGGATCCCAAAAAAACATGTTTTAAGATGTCTAATATTTCCGAGTGATTATTATATAGTATAATGTCGGTCATCAGAGTTGATTGACAGGACTACAAGTATATTGGCATTATTTTGTATTGTTCTCACTTGAAATGGTGAAGGTGTCTAGTCCGGGTATACTTCCTTGGTTTATTAATTAGTATATTGCATGACAAGGAAATGCTCCCTCCAAGCAAAACTCGCATGTACTGATCGGATCCTTTTTTAGAAAAGAATAATATGAGTAGTTTAAGTTTTAATCTAATTATTAAAATACAAAATAATGCATACTTGTGAGGGTGTATACTATATTGTAAAATCAAGCAAACTCAAATTATTTTGTTGATTGATTGAATTGGATTGATAATTGATATAATATGATTATATTAATTATATCCAATTAAACACTCTATTATGAATAGAGTAGTATTTTCCTTATAAGAGTTAATTATCTGAATATGATTCATAATAATTAATTAAAATTAAAACATGATATGGAGGATCACATAAGTGACATCCATGCTCTCCCATCAAGGTGAAGGGTTCCATCACCATGGATTGTATGTAAGAGACACATGTCTAAAGTAACAACTCATGTATTCAAGCATATATGGTCGTACATGAATTGGGCTCTTTGCTTCTAGAAAGAGTAAGGTTGTATGCATAGTGACTCCAATAGTGGTTCCTCATATTATTGGAGAGATTTGATTGCGCATAGCGAGTTCTATTCATATTGATGGTTGGTTCAATTAATGAAGGGTCAACATCGTCTTAGGGATGGTGAGATTGGGTGTTAAAGATTGAATTGGAAAATGCAAGTTAGAATTGCAAGGCGGAATGAATTCCTGCTTCTTTTTATCCGAATTATAGTTTCTCATATCATTGGAATGTAACAAAGGTAAGAATGGAGATCTCAGATATTGCTTGAGATATAATGGTAAGTATATATCTCACTTTGAAAGTGAATAAGGGAATGAACTTCCAGAGTTTATAAGGCAGGAAAACTTGATATAAAATCCTTAATCAAAGTAAAATATGTATTTATGTAGATATTTCTTATTTTAGATGACCTACATTAAACTCACTCAAAAACTATTCAAAAACGGTACTCATTAATAACCAATAAAATATCATGGATTTGATTCATGATCAACATATTGTACTTGCAATTAGACACATAATATATGTGGTTGCAATGTCCAAGTTTCATCATAATAATGATGAATGACATTTGGATAATACGACAACAACCTTGGGTGTTATGTCTCTATAGTCTTGATCTCTCATCAAATGTGCTTTGAAAGTATCATGTCAGCGATGATCGTAATTGTCGAAAATCCTTATAAAAAATAAGAAGATGGTCTAGCATACGTATATGCTTTTGGTATTTAATCATGAATGACATGCTTCACTGCATTATGCAGAATGGTGGCTCGATAAGAGATGATGTACATAAATTATTTGAGTATTTTCCCGAACCAAATACTTTAAGATTTAAGATGGATGTAGATATTATGGGCGTCTCCATTGTACTATCATACACTAGTATTTCCTGAAGCTTCATAATATTCATATTTTATTAATTGAATGAAGCATAAATAAATGTTAAAATACTCTTATACTGAAATGTTTTGAGTTCAACATAGAGATCATCTGTCTTAAGCAATGGTTTTTTATAGATGAAGGAAGCACAGTGGAAGCATGGGTCTGACCCATGTGAAAAGAAAAGTCAAAGATTTGACCATACTTCTATAATTTCCACACATATGACATCCAAAAAGTTGGATGAATTCCAATATTGCAACTAGGTGATGTATTGATGATATGACTATCAATACTATCTAGGATCCTTAGAGATGGACTCAGATAGTATATCCACATATTATACATCTACATACAATCATTGAAATTGACTTGCTTATTAGATAATATCAAAGTCTAATAACTGCATCTCATTTTTTAATAACACTTGCAACTGGCTGCATATGTTATAGAAGACTAAAAATTTTTGAGGTTTAATAGACATTCGCATGGATGTTGATGCAATTGTTGGAACAATCTCCACTGGATATATACTACATATTTTTAGTGGGAGAGCCCTTAGTCTTAGAGAATGTTTCTATGGATAAGATATTAGAATACACTCATTGTTTATTTCTAAATGTAGGTAATAAACATGCATTTTGGAATAGACCTATCAGAAAGAGTTATGATGGATATATTTCATATATTAATATAATATCTAGAGGACTATGCTAAATTAGAAATCTAATGAATAGTTCATTAACATTTCTAAATGCTGAAAAAATTAAACATTAAAGGATCAAAAGGAGGATAAAGATCATTTGACAATGATCTAGTATCAAGCCTTGGACATAAGTCTATTTATAAGATCAATAGACTAGTAAGATATTGAACTTTAGATTGTTTGAAGGTTCAAAACTTACACACTTATGAATAGCGTAAGATGCATAGGTGTTAAAGTTCTCATACATATTAATGTATGTTTATCATCTATATCATAATAAAGTTAATGATATATGATATCAATTGATGATTGTTGTGATATGAGATTTCTTCCTTTCACATTACGAATTCTTTGAAATGTTCAAAGATTTCACAATTTTGTTTGAGAACTAGAGTTATAAGGAAGATGAATAAATTTGATCTAACCAAGGTAGCAAGTACCTATTAGAAGAATTCAAGTAATACCTTATGGAGAAAGGAATATCATTCCTATCTCATTCCTCCTAATCACCTAAACTTAATAGAGTTGCTGGGAGATACAATTGGATCATGTGTGACATGAATTGATCAATGATGAATATTAGCATCATTACCTCCTAGTTTCAAGGTATATATAGAGTAGAGAATGCAAAATATATCTTTAATAAGATTCCATGCAAATCTAAACCCGAAAAAACTCATAACTATGATTTGGAACCTAGCCTAGTGTTGGACACTAGAGGATTTAGGGTCGCTTGGTCCATAACCATGTCATGGGTGCAAGTAAGCTGGAATCTAGCATCAAAGAGTGATACATAACTAGGAACATAAAGAATGGTATTTGATACCTACTTTATGACCTCAAGATTCTTAAAAGAACTTATCTCTAAGGATATCATTCTTTGGGGATAACTTTTTTAAGAATTAAGATGAAAATTAAGTAAAGAAATTCATTGAATCTTGAGAAGATAATGAGGCTCATGAAATCAGAAACTAAAAGGACAATCAAAGATGAAACCCCCGTACCTCTTCAAATTAATTTGAGGATGATAAGACCACCCAAAGGGTATGGATTCCATGTGTTAGTTAAGTCTGACAACGATATGACTTCATATGATGATGCTTTTGAAGATCATGTCATGGAAAGATGGATGTTAGCAATAAAGTCTAAAGTAGACTTCATACACAATGGTTATGTATGGACCATCGAGGTTCCACCTATAAGGGTGAGACATGTTAGATGTAAATGGATCTTCAAAAGAAAGAGGGAATCTGATGAGAAGGTAGAGACCTTCATAGCAAGACTTGTATCCATAAGATACACACAAAAAGAATACAACATTGCTATGAGACTCGCTCTTCAATGACCATGTGTAAACCGATCATAATATGGCTAGCTATAGCTACACAATTTGATGATGACATCTATAAGATGGAAGTCAAGATTGCATTCTTCTATGAATACCTCTCCAAGGATATTCATATGAAGTAGTCTCAAGGCTTCATAGTTGAGGAAGGCAAAGTGTGAAATCTTAAGGAACTCCATCTATGGACTCAAATAAGCTTATAATACTCGGACCATCGGATTTAATGAAATTATAAAGGTTATGATTTCATACAAAATATTGATAAACCATGTGAAGCTTAGTGGGAATACCATTATTTTCATCGTGCTAAATGCAGATAATATCGTAATCATTTGGAATGATATAAGGATGATAATAAGTTTTTTAAAATCTTGTTGTTTTATACCTTAAGATGAAAGATCTGAGGGATACCTCTTAGATCTTAGTTCTGAAGTCGTTCAGAAACAAAGAGGAGAGGGTATTAGGACCACCACATTAGTGGTACACCTTGGACATGTTCCATTCGTGGAAAACCCCAAGGAATGCTTCCTTCCCTTAAGATAAGGTATTGGCCTATCTAAAGGGATATCACCTTAAACAATTGAGGAAGTGAATTGTAAAACTTCTTACATGTGTGCGTCAGTTACGAGAATCCTGGTATATACTAGATGTGTACAAAAGCCAGATGTTTGCCATGTAGTGGGGTAGTAAACTATTACTAACCCTACTATGGAAATACTTGATTGCAGTAAAAAATATCTTCAAAGATGAAAAGATTTTTGAGATTGTGATCTCAAAGTCTTGTCTTCAAGAACTTAAGACTTTATATATAATTGTCTAAAACATCTTCACTACATATGCCTTATAAGACATATGACTGGTCTTAGTCGTATGATATAGAGATTTCCATGAATAAGGGTATTCTGATAAGGATAATAGAAACTACATATTGGTTATAACGATTATTGAGTTGTAGCAGCAAAGTCACTAAAACTACTTTAACAAGATTAAGTATTGGTTGCATAAGATGCAACATTCACATTAGAGCGAATACTGTTACAAGAAGATATGCAAGTGTAAAAGGACTTGCCGTAGTATCTCAAGAACAGAGTGACTGGTCAGCTCACCAAGCTATTTTTCTAAATGACTTCTGATTAGCACATGAGTGTGGGTTTAAATATTAGCCCATCGATGGCTCTTTGGGCTAGTGGGAGATTGTTAGACATGTGAGCCCACGATGAGCCAATTACGCGATAAATATTACTGTAAAATCATTCCTTGATATGAAATGAAGGAAAAACTAATTTTCATAATAGGTTCCTTCGTACAATTTGGGTTATGTACCATAGCCATCTTGATGAGCATACAACTGTTGGTTCATTTATCGAATCATAGAGGTCGGTGCTTGGTTGATATCTAAAGAGTTATACCAAGGACTCATCAAGAAACACCAAGTGATTGTTAAGAGAGGATCTCCAACCTGAGAGGAAGACATCGATTCTTCTCTAAAAGATTATATCTAGTGACTCTTGATGTGGGACTTCTGCATAGGAATAGAGATTTAAAGATGTTAGATAAGTTAGTCCAAAGAGTTGATTTAACAAGATCAAGACAACCAACACCTATGTCATGTATTGTCACAATATAGGCATGCATCTCTGACCGGAGACCGATGTGTTACTATATGTTTGAGTGTGTACATGTGGCATATCGATAGGTTGATAATCTGATCAAGGTATATAAAATGATGAGATAGTGTACATTCAAGGGCATAAGAGTAGTATGATCTCTCAAAGGGTTCATTACTGAACCGAAAGATATGAGCTCGCTCATGAGATGTTGGGATAAAATTACATGCATAGTCGTCTATCTTTGGAAGCTTGATTGAATTTGCAGGTTTGATATATGCTTTTGAAAAGTATATGATCAATACCTAGGTATGATATATGATTTTGAAAAGATACCAAATCCCAATGATCAAATGAGAAATTTAATGATAAAACCCTAAAGAAGACCATCTAAAGAAGATCTAAAATTTCGAGTTTTATTCTAGGCCTTCCAATATGCAAGATGTACATGTATTAGGAATACCTATCAGAGTTTTTCTTGGGTTTTAATTAGATGAATTATCAACAAGTCGTTGCAACCCAATCAAACTTCAACAAAAAAATTATTTAACTTCTCAAGTTGAAATAATTACAGAAAAATGTAGCAAGGTAATTTTCTATTTGATTTACATGTATTGCTAATAGGATCGAACTTAGGAGGCTACAATTCATGAGGGTTATTCAAATAATTGAATAAAAATCAATTAAAAGAAAGAAGGAAATCTCCAACGCAAACTATACTTGGCTTTTGTAGGATTTTTGTCTTCTAAAATTTTTTCAAATTTTTTATGAATTTTATATTTTTTATTTTCTGATTTTAAAATTTTGATGATTTTAATTTTGAAATTTTTTTATTTTTTTAAAAATAATTTACTATTCATAGAAAATTCGTGCAAGAAAGGAATGCAATCTTTTTTGGATTTTTCAAATATAACAAAAATGCTCAAAATATCCCAAGAAAATAATTTTGTACTTTTATGATTTTTTACTATTTTGTAATTTTTTAGATATTTTTATATTTTTTACAATTTTTAAAGTGAATAAAAACAGAGAAAATTCAAACAGTGAGCAAAAATGATTATTTTTCAATTTAAAAATACAAAATAAATGTGAAAATTATGGAAATTATTTTTCGTATAAACCAAAGGAAACTATCTACAAACAAGAACTAAAATCATTATTTTGGTTTTTTCTACAATATTCAGTGATTTTTAAGATTTTTAGTATTATACAAATTTTTTGAGTTTTAAAAATGATAATGCAAGAATTTGCACAATAATTAAAAGACAATAAAAAGAACTAACCTAGTTTTTTAGAATTTTTGATGCAATATTTGAATTTTTATGAATTTTCAAATTTCAAATAGGAAAATGTAGAGTTTTTTATTTTTTAATAATAGCAAACAAACTTAAAATGCAATGCAAAATTTATACGATAAAGAGACAAATAACAAGAGCTTGATATGATTTGTGGGGAATTTATTGAGTAATAAAAGTATTTATTTTAACAAGAAAAACTTGCAAGATAAATGTCTGGAATACATGGACTGAAATGTAAATATTTAAAGTTCTTGCATTAAAATATAATAGAAAATAAAAAATGAGGAGAATATTGCAATATACCCGAGAGAGGGCGAGAAAAGCACGTGGTGATTGTAGAGAAGGGAATGTTTTGTAATTTCAGAAATGTCTAAGGGATTGAATGTAATTTTTCCTTAAAATTTTATCTTTAATTCCCATAGGGTTCCTCTTCGTTCTTGTTCTTCGTTCTCAAAACAAAGGGGGCGTCGCCCTTAGCGGAGGTCGGCGGAATCTAGTGGCACGGAGGGGGGTTGTTGCGTGCTTCTTGATGGCTGTGAGGTTAATGCGGGTTCGAGTGGTTGGTTCACACTATGATGGAGAAGGGAAGTTGTGGCGCTTGGCCGGATCGCGGTGCGTGAACCGCGGTGGTAGCTTGGGCGATACACGCCCTAGGTGTCTCCAGGTGAGATAGTGTGGCGGTCAAAGGAAGGCGGTGGAGATGGCTGCAGTTGGTCATACGGACGTTGGCGGGGCGAACGACGAAGGATGTGGCAATGACGCCCCTAAGGATGGCATTGAAGGGCAAGCCACGATGGAGGTGCGCACTGGAGGAACTTGATGTCGGAGATGATGGCTGGGCGACACACGCCCAGGTCGGCGACGTAGATGAGCTGAAGGAGGAGGGGAGACACATGCCCTCCGATCTCATGACAGAGGAGATAATGGATTAGTGGAGGATGCAAGGTACGGTGGTGCGCGGCTCTAGGTGGCAGTGAAGGGAGTGCATGGTGGCTACGGATCCCAGGCAGCAGGGCTGTTGCGGGCAACCCAAACTTTTTTAATTTTTTTTGTAATTTTTTAACAGTAATTTTATTTTTTTGATTTTTTTGAAATTCATGTACCTGCAAATAAGATAAAGATAGACCTACTTTAGCACAATGGCTTAGTCCAAAAATACATAAATAAAATGAAAGAGAAATGTGAATCGTTTGGATCCTGCGAAATGAGAGATCGAAACTGTGTCCCCAGCCACCGTACATGACCAAAGTTGGATGATTACGTGAGATAGAACATGAATCGATGTGATCGAGAAAATGAGATGGAATGGAAATCGAGAGAAGATCGAATCATGATTGTTAATTAAAAAGGATTAACTAAGATCTAGAATTAAAAAATGACAATGAAATTAAAAAAAAGTAAAAATTTAACTACGATTAACCTAGATTAAAAACAAGAAAAAGATGGATCTTAACGTGGCAGAGGATAATGCCGTAATGGCCTCGACGAAGGCTGACTCGCAGTCACCGAACGGCTCGGAGGCTAGACACCTTTCTACAACAAGAAGCTCTTGAAGATTAGGCTCCTCTCACCAAAGATTGATCAAAGAGAAATGAGGGAGGAGGAGACAATTAAATAGAAAAATTAATTGAATTTAAATTTAAAAATTTGAAAAGAGAGGATAAGGACTGAGGAGGTTAATGGTTGATAAAATAACATTATCTACATAATTAATTAATTAATTTTGTCACTTTATTTAATTAAATAATAAATGCCAATTATTTAATTTTTTGGTGGTTATTTAGGAATACCAACAATATACATATATTATATACATATAGTACATTATATACATAGTTAAATAAAGAAATTAGTTTTTTATCTTTTAATTTTTTATTTATATTTTCATTTTAAATAATTATTTAAAATATTTACAATTTTTTACAAATGCATTATCTATAAAAAATGTGGATAAATATTCAATAAATAAATGGTAAAATTACGAAAACCACCCCAAAAAAACCAACTTCAAATCGTAACTCCAAAAATTATGAAACCACTGCCATTTTAAAGATAATTTAATTTAGAATAGTATGGAAGTGAGTTTGATTCAATTCGACATCATATGGAACTGGAAGTAGTCTTTCAATTGTTTTTATTATTTAGAAATCATTTTTATTTACACGTTTGTTTTGAAAATTATTTAATTTCAGATGAATTTATGTACAAATAAAATAGTGTTAGTTTTATATAAATATACACAGAATAAATTCAAAAGTATTTATAAAGTATCTTTTTGGATTTTCTGATTAAAGACCCTATCTCCCCCTACTTTATTCCTGATCGATCAGGTCAAGTCTTGACCTTCTCTCGGGGTTCGGGTCAGTCTGTATCTATTACAGATATACAGTGTTCTTTTTTATTTATTTTCTTTGTTTTTACTTTATTTATTTCTTTGTTTATTTTTGGTTAAATTAATAATATATCTACAATATTTACACATAGATGAAAGTTAGTAAGAATATAGATTTATCAATATATATAGGTGTTTTATAAGGGATTTTAAGCTAATAAATGAATAAAGATGATGAAATCCAGATTCATCTTCCCCCAATGCTTTACCATTACTAGGCCCTTAGCAAACATTTATTTGAAATAATAAGTGAATCAATAAATAAAGGAAAAATAAAGCAATTAGAACAATTTAAGTATTAAACTTATATTCATAAAATTATAGTTTGGAGCTCTATCAGATCTTTGGATTATTAGTGTGGTAGAACCTTATTGGGAAATGGATTTATAACCTAATAGCCTTCAAGTTCCACAAGATTCCTATTCAGGTCGCCTCAATAGTCAGATCAGAACAAGTCTACATACACAAATTCTTATGATTATGAATCAGTACTTGTACAGTGTAAGTGAAATATAGCTCCTCATCTCAAAAATAGCGAAGAAACAACCTCTCTCAACAAGGTAACTCTAGTCCCCCGGTCTAGCAACTCTTTCCTTGAGAAGCGGGGATATTCCCTTCTAAGTTCAGATACAACCAGCTCAAGAAGAGGAGATGGATAAGAGAATGGATGATAACAAAATGTAGTACATATCCTTAGATGCATGACCACTTACTTATTTTTTTCACTTCTATATACACTCCGATAGGCATTTTACTTTTCAATCAAGCATGTCCACTTTTGGAGATTCTAGATTTTTTTCTTTTTTCTTTTTCCTTTTTTTCCTTTTTTTCAAATATATACAAGGTACAACTTGTACATAAGGATTTTTTCCTTTTGAGATAGTAGAATGACCCTTGTTTGAAGCATTATTGCAACCCTACAGTATCATGTTTAGTCCTCAATGCCACTAGACCAAGTTGAGACACAACTTTCCTCCCTAGAGGAGGACGAGAGGTTCCTCCTAGATGTACTACCCTCATATGCTACTCCAATCCAAAAGATTTTGCCTCCTCACTACCTCCTCCTTGAAGATATACGTGTAGAGTGCTTGTCCAAGATAAGCCATGGTCTGGAAGAATCATGCATGTATTTTTAAATGTTATACTTAGATTAATCAAGACAACATTTCAGTCTTATAGACTCAAAAAATAAGTCAATAGGACCTGAAAAGTCTTAACACCAGTTCTTATAAGATTCCTCTTAAAATAAGTGGATTAAGGAGCAACTAGGCTTCAATCTTCAATTTTATTCTAGGATTAGTTTAAATGTCAATATTATCCAGAAACAATGCGCAACAAATGCAAGAAAATATGTAAAATGCAAAGAAAAGAAAGCAAAAACATTTTTTGAACCAATTTTCTAGTTTTGAACTTTCTATGGATTTTTGGAAAAATAATGCACATGTAGAAAGATTTTTTTTGAAATTTTAACTATGTAAATTTTTATAGACTTTTAGTTTTGTACTGTTTAGAGATTTTTAATAAGGGAAAAAGGGTTAGAAGAATATATACAAGTATATACAAATTTTTGTAATATAAGAGGATTTCTTATTTTATTTTTTCTCTTTTTTTAGTTTTATTACTTTTTAGTTTTTTTTAATTTTAGTTTTGTTATTTTAGTTTTTTTATTTTTGAAAAAAATATTAATTAAATTTTTTTGTTTTTATTTATTTTTAATTTTAATTTTTTTATTTATTTTTTTCAATTTTTATTTAATTTAATAATTTATTTAATTTTTTAAAGATGGAAGGTGACTAAAGTCTATATGCACACACGTGAATTTTACACATTTATATACAAATCCGAAAAATAGATATAATTAAAAAATACGAGTTATGTCTAAAACATATATACAATATATATGACACCTCTTATACTTAGCTCGAACTATTTCATCATAGTGATTAGAGAGCAGCAAGGGATGACATGACTCGTGATAAGTATAAAAAGTGAAAAGACTCCTATGCTACAACGACTCAAAGAAAAGATGAAAAGAATAGAAGTCGGTGATCCCCCTATACTTAGGATCAAGTAATACTAAGTGTAGAATATCAACAAGTTAGGGGCAAGTGAGAGAAAAGAAAAATACAAAAAGATGATATGAACAACACAAATTATTCACCCCCATACTTAGGATAAAGCACATCCTATGTATAGCATATATACACACGGAAAGGAGTGAATGATAAAACGGAAGAAGAAAGAATGACACGATGGGATATACAAGAGGTAGTCAGCTCATATTAGTCACAGAAGATGGAAACAAAAGATCATTGTCTAATACCATAGATATACAATCAATTTTTGACAAACAGGAATGTATCGTGATCTAGATATGGCTTTAGCAATTGTCCGTTTACAACAAATGGTTGTACGTCAAATCACAACCCAAATATGGCAATACTCTCATTATCATGCACCAACTCTCACAATGAATGGTCATGACCATTTGCTTTTCATTTTTCATTGAAACAACTTCAACTTAGCATCAAATAACCAAACTTTCTGATCGGGAGAGAAAGTATTGCTTGGAATGTGTTTATCATGCCAACGCTTGACTTTCTCATTAAACATGAGTGAGTTGTGATATGCAAAATCGCGGAATTCCGGTAATCTATTAAAATCCAATTTTATGTTCTTTCCTACCTTCTTATAATCAAGATTGCATACACGGAGTGCTCATAAAGTTTTGTGAATTAATTCCACTAGCAGGAGGTAAGGCTTTCCATGCACAATATGTAGGGAGACATACCCAAAGGAGACTTGTACATCGTCAGACAAGCCCATTGAACTGAATTAAGCATATGAGACCAACTCTTCCTATCTGAACGTACAAGTTTTTTAATATCATCTTGATCTCACTATTTGAAATTTCTGCCAAGCCATTAGTCTGGGGGTGGTGAGGAGACGCAACTCTGTACTCAATGGTGTAGTCCTTCACAAGCATCTTTACTTTTATTCTAATGAAATGGCTTCCCCCATCTGAAATCATTATTCAGGGAATCCTGAACCGTACAATAATGTGGTCCGTGAGAAATGAACATACTGTACGATTATTAACGGCTCGGATGGTGATAACCTCCACCTATTGACTAACATAATCCATGATGAGCAGGATGTTTGAAATCCCTGACTAATAGTAAATGAACCCATGAAGTCTATACCCCAAGCATAAAAAAATCCAAAATCTGTATGTATTTTAGGAGCATGGTATCTTTGGAATCAATGGTTCCTCCCACTTTCTGATAGTTAGTACAACCTCGAACATACTCTTTAGCATCCTTAAACAATGTGGGCACCATAGGTCACTCTGTAAAACCTTTGTTGTCATGTACTACCCCAAATAATGCCACTGGATTCTAGTTTGTGGCAGTGCTTAAGTACACTGGTGTGTTCCTCCCAAGGAATACTCCTTCTCCAGATACAATCCATAACCTCGCAAAATAGGTACAGATCATCCCATTGGTAATAATGAATCTCTGATAGAAATCTGTCTACCCTGTACTTCGGCCAATCTTGTGGAACTTTGTTGGAGAAAAGAGTAGTTCACAATATCAACATACCATAGGAGTGATCCCACAGACAAAATGGTCCCATCTGGAAAGCTTTCGAAAATAGGGATCATGTTCTGCTCAGACATCTCTGCATCTGTGATATGAGAAAGGTGATCTGCCACAATATTTTCCCTCCAGGTTTATTTCGAATGTCTAAGTAAAATTCTCGGAAAAGAAGGATCCATCTGATAAGGAGTGTTTTGGCATCCTTCTTTTCCTATAAGTATCATATGGCAGTGTGATCCATGTATACAATAATGTGGGAAACCGAGTAGGTAAGATCTGAACTTCTCA